>JBBBDQ010002115.1:295000-337500 GCA_037127315.1 Ascarosepion bandense
TAAAATCGGACCACTCCTTCTATAACCCGATTTTTTCGATTATCGATTTTCGATATTTATCGGGAGTACATCGACACAAAACCTAGCTAAGAACACTCAAAGACACTTATAGTACAACTGTGTAAATTTTCAAGAAAATCGTTTCAGCCGTTTCGGAGTTTATAGGTAACGGAAACACAAATAAGTTTAGATATTCATTTATGGATCAAGTGCATAAATAAAGAAGAATATGTGGCCTCAAAATAATATTTTATTTTAAAATAATATTGATTTACATACGAATATGTGTGTTAATTTAAATCGGATATTAAAATCCAGACAAAGTTTCAAAATTTGATGCGTTAGAAATGTTGCATGAAAAGAGATTTGAAAAATGTATTACTTTTACCCAAAGCTGGCGTTTCCGACAATGAAACAAAGTAATTATCTTCAATCTGGAAAAAAAAAAGTTGAGATAATTTAAAATCTTTCGACTTGAACTAAGAAATGTATTAACGACATTTTGAAAGTCACTCTTTTCATTCTTTCTTCAAGGAAAACGCCAACTTAGAATAAAAATAAATTTGATTTTTTATTTAAACATTTACAAATACACACATACATGCTTCTATCTCTTTCCTTTCAGATCTGATGAAACCTTAATTTGGCGAAATGAATAATCTGTTTGATCAATTTTTTTCTCTCTTTTGATGCTTACAAATGTTAAACAAATAAAACTTCCAATATGTCGGCTAATGCCAGTTTCCGTATAATTCCTTAATATTGTCTTTAGTTTACATTCGATACAATCTGAGCAGATATTAATCGTTCGGTAAAAGGAATCAGGAGAATATCTATATGAAGGTTAAATTGAATCATGTCTACCATGAAATCTTTCGTAGTCTAGTAGTAAGACGTCAGTCAATAAGTTAAGTGCCATACGTGATACACGCTTGGGCGATCATGTCTCTTTCGAGACATGACTGACTGAGCAGAAGATTATCCCGTAGTAGGTTGTCATTGATTTCTGTGGTAGACTGGTTGCCGACCAAGGCTATAGAACCCAGTCTGTCCTGCTATTTAATCCATAACTGGAAGGAAGAGACGGATTAATACCTTTCCCAAGGGTATTTGCGCGTAAGTGAATACAATGGATTCAACTGGAATTCGAACTCGGCTCCCCGGTTTCTCGTTCCGAGCCGATATCCACTGTACCACAACGCACATATCTAGTCTAAAAAACTGTATCTCCCCCGTGTTGGGAGTCTGCAAGTTCGATTTCTGCCGGAAGACAGATATTTTTCAAGCGATTTCTCAAACGATTAAGGTTAGTAGAAATTATAATGTACTGTTTATCTATATATATTAAAAATAAACAGAATTTCCACTCAAAATAATAATGTTATGCAAATAAAAATTCAAATATGTCGGCTAATTTTTGTTCCGTAAATTTATGTATCACTCCGTATGTGTGTATAATCATTTTACCCTAAGCAAAGCGTTTAAGAAATTAAGACCCAATTCGTTACAGGGAGTAAAAGAGAATGAAAAGATGTTTTTGAGGAGAAGTGAGGAAAAAGTAAATAGAGGAACAGGGTTCAGGAACCCAGAAGATGGCGGTTGAAGCTGCCTTTGAATAATGTAGGGGCCAGGGAAGCAGGAAATCAGCATTTCTACAGTTGAAAAGTGCAAGAAAAACTATTAGAATAGAAAATGGAATTAAGTAGACAGGAAAACGGTAAGACATATTTTCCAATCGTGTAACACGTTTAAATCGACGCAGTCGAGGCAATAAAGAGAAAAAAGTAATTACTACTCCTGTGTGATTTACTCCTTGGCTACGGAGAGCATCACAGTTCAACACGATTTTGTATTCTCTTTATAAGGAAAGCAAACGTCGATCTGAATTGTACATTTATATTTAGCTATCTATCAACAGCCCGATTCACGCTTCGCGATTTATCAAAATAGGCGCGGTCTTACTTTGGGCCCAAAAGAAATGAGTCACCGTGTCAACAATCTGAAATTATTAATTTCTTTTGTTTATTGAATCATTTACTAACTGAAATTCTAAAATCATGACTTTTCTTTGCATAAATTGCAAATTCTACTCTTGCTTCTCCTTACCTTTTACGATATATATATATATATATATATATATATATATATATATATATCAGCACGCGGTGTATATATAGAAGAATCCAAAGGAGTATCTTGTACATACAGTGGTAGGATAACTCTTTAAGAGAACTCTAAATATCTATGTATATAAATACATATAGAGCAAATATAAGAAAAATTAAGGCAAACACGTTATTTCATGCTAAATCGGAAATATCTGGCCTGTTTCAGGCGAACCACCATCAGTTTCTGTTTTCATTGTACAAAAGATTTTACACGAATGAAATTCACAAAGACGTAAAAAAAATTAAAAAATAAAAAAACGAAAAAAATAAAGGTCGCTCCCTTAAAAGAAAAAATTTGAGAAAAATACATCATTATATCAGTTCGGCGAATACACACACATATTTATACATAAGCATATACATACGCAGCATAAGAGCGGATTTCAAAAGCCGCTTTTTTATGACGAATCCTTGAAATATAGTAATACTAATAAGACCAACAGAAGAAAGAAAGAAATTTGGTTTAACCCTCCATTTTGCAAATTATGTAATATTAATATGAGTAAATATTTTCTAAAACCCGTAGATAAACAATTTAGCAATTCTAGTCCTCTTCACAGAATATTTAACAGAAAAACCCTAAAAATTAGCTATTCGTGCACTAAAAATATAGAAAGTATAATCAGTTCCCACAATAGAAGAACTTTATCGAGATATTAATACAAAACTGATATCCCAAAATTTACTACCACTGATCAAACCAGCTCCAGAGTAACATCTCCTAGTCGAGCCAGCCTTAGTTCTGCAACTCCCAACCAAAGCAACCCTAAAGTTGCCCGGAATTTACCAGACATAAGGGATGCAGATGGTCATGACAATCATACACCTAAATGCAATTGCAGAATAAAAAATGAGTGTCCTATGGGAGGAGAGTGTATGACAGAAGGTGTCGTATATCAAGCCATGATATACCCAAAAGAAAATACAAACTTGAAAAAATACAACATTGGTATTTCAGCAGGTGCTTGGAAGCAACAGTTGTACAATCACACACACTCCTTTTCCAACCCTGAATTAAGAAATCAGACATCTCTATCAAAATATCTCTGGTCATTGAAAGACAATAACTTAAACCATATGATTAAATGGAATATCATTAAAAAATCTAAAACACCCATCAACTTCAAAGATTGCTGTCGCTTATGCCTGGATGAAAGAATCAATATTATAAAACAAAAAAAAAACAATTGGATCTGCTGAATCTGAGGAGGGTACTAATTTTTAAATGTCAACATAGGAGTCGGTTTAAATTATGTTAAACTTTTATCCCCTCTTTCATTCCTCTGAAGACTTTAAACACATCACACTATCTTAAGGAATATATATTGTTTATTTGTACACCACTGTTATATGTGTCGAGTTTTTTTTTATATACGGGTTTTATATGTCTATGGTATTGCTTACATATTTGTTTTTGCTGGTGTTTGTTCGTATATGTGCATATGTATATATGTATATGTGTGTGTATATATACATGCGTGTGTGGGTATGTGTGTACGCATTTACGTGTGTGTGTGAGTTGTATGTGTACATATATATATATTTTTACATTACTAAAGTTATACTGTATTATAACTGTACCGCTGACCGAAATGTTTACCTACATTATTGTATTATTAAGTTATATTGTACTATTATTGTATTGTTAACCGAATAATTAGTATAATTTTGATTATATAGTTGGTGTTGTGGTAATTGTGATTAAAACGGATTGATTACCTAGTATATCTTAATTGTTTAATTTTCTTAGGTTTTTTAAAATTAAAATTTCTTATCCTTTCACTAGAAATATGTAAATTTATTTTAAACTAATTAAGTTTAAACAACTAAATTTAAATAGAATAATTAGGCTTACTTTCAAATTATTATTTTTTATTTTTTTAAATTTTGTATTGTATTATATTTGTTTTGTTGATTGTATAATTAGTATAAGTTTGATTATTTAGTGGTGTGATGACTTTGTGATCACAACAGATTGATTAACTATTATTTCTTAAACATATGCTTAATTTTTTTAGACACCAATTTCTTATCCTTTCACCGTTAATATATAATATTTATTTTTATTTTTTATTTTCATTTTCTCCTCTCATCTTTTCTTTCTATTTTACATTTATTCCTCTCTTCTTTCTTCTTCTTCCGTTTTCGTTTACGCTTTAAGATACTTACCCTTTCTTCTTAACGCTCTCTCTTTCTCTTTCTCTCTCTCTCTCTCTCTCTCTCTCTCTCTCTCACTTAACCCACTTTCTTTACGTTTCAAATCTACGGGTCAGCAATCTAACTGACTTGCTGAATGTATCTTTAGATTTAAGTTGACATCCGTTCTTACGCGTGCTCTTTGATTATATGTTGCGTATATATATGCCTATGTATGAATATGTGTGTGTATTCGCCGGACTAATGTAATGGTGTAGTCATTTCAATAGAAGACACTATGCGGATGACACCACCATTTTCTCCCGTCTTATTAAGAAATCTGCCAAGGATGAAAAAGTAAATCTCGCTGCTGCTTTTGGAGAGGACCTTCAAAACGAAGCTGTTTTCCTTGAATTTTTCTACCTTTCATCTTTATACATAGTTCTAGTCTTCCAGAAAGCAACAGGCTGAGCCTCCTTGGCCTCAACTGACCCCAAGTGGAACGACTACATCAATAATTACATTTACTGCTAAGAAGGTTGGGTCACTTTTTTTTTTTTAATCAAAATCCAGCTTGCTCCTTTATAAATCTACCTTTCGTCTGTGCATTGAATACTGTTGCTATATCTAGTCAGGTGCCCTTGCTATTAATCTTGATAAAATCCAAAATTGGATCTGTAATGCAATCAATCTCAATGTAGTAGTTCGACTTCGGTCACTTTCTCACCGGCGGGATATGGATTCCCTCTGTCTTTTCTACAAATATTATTACGGCTTCTGCTTCGATTATCTTCTTTCCATGGTTCCCCGACTATATGAATTACTAGTTCGGCAACTGGGTCCCACCGTTTTACCACCAAAATAGTCAAATATAACCATCACTTCTACTATATCAGTTCCTTCTCTCCTACTTGCCGCCTATGGAACTCCCTTCTCCATACTTGCTTCCCTATAATTTGTAAAAGTTTAAAGGCAATGTCAGTTGCCATATTATATCTTCTTGATTCCCAACTTTCTCTTCTACTTTCGTTTTTACTATTCACGGTAACTTGTTCCATGCTTCTTTTTCTTTCCTTTTTCTCTCGTTAAACCCCGTGCGCACCAGTGGCAGTGCCGTCTTTCTTGGGATAAAACAATTATAAGAAAAAATTAATACAAGTAAAAATAATGTCACTTAGCTGATTGATTTTACCTTCAGCATTAGAGTTTCGTAGGCGGATTTTTCTTGTCTACTCTTCAGGAGTATTTCGCAATTTGTTGTTAATATTTCAAAACTTTCGGTTTTTTATATTGTTGTGAGTTTTTCGTGTAAATATACGCTCGTCCACATATTTCCTGTTTTAGCAGTGTCATAGTCATTTTAGCAGGTGTAGAGTGTCATAGTCATAGAATTTGCTATGTGTCGATTCATTGTTTGTTGTTTGCAGAATTATATCGCTGCGTTTTGTGTCGTTTCTGGATCCTCACATAAAACGGTATCAATGAAAAGATTAATTTCTTGTTGGCATACATTTTATTAAGAATGACAACTTAGATTTTAAGAGGCAATGGGAGGATAGACGTTACAGGGACGCATGTCGCACGTTGGCTCAGCATCTCACCACGAGTGGTCTTAGCTAGTTGCAAACCTGGATGTAGAAGGTATATAGACGCTTCAGTATCCTTGAGACTTTCTGTAGAATACGTACCGTTATGGACTTCAAAATCCAAACAAAGCCAATCCATTCACTATCAGAATGCTTTGCCTACAAGACAATCCAGTCAATCGCTGACTATTCTATAATAATCCATGAAAAGTGGACTGTGCAATCTGTAGTGTGTTCGTCTACGAACTATCTAATATATACGCTCTCACACCCTGATTGAGCACTCTGGAAAAATAGTATACTTTGATAAACAGTAGCTACTCTGGCATGTACGCATCGCTCATTCAGTGAAATGAATTAGACCGCTCTAGCTATTGGGCGCGTATAATGATATGCGCTAAAAAGTCTGCCTACTTCCACCGAACGCCCATAGCCCAGGGGTAGAGTCGCCGACTGACGCCATTTTGGTCGGGTTTCAATCCTGGGTAAAAGAGCAATCGGAGTCTAACCGTACTGATGAGCTGTGATACGATCTGTCTGCGGATGACAATATATATATATATATGGAATAAATTAATAGATTCCGTTTAGATCAAAACATGACGTAATGGAATAAAATAAGAGTAAGAAGATTGTGTTGCGACAATTTCCCAAATGAATCAGCGCCAAGGCTGAATTGACGTAATTACCTTTGTAATCAAGTCGGTCCTTCTTCTTTCTACAGCCAAAAGCATAGATATCTAGATTTATGCAGGGTATTTCAGAAAAAAATGTTTCCTAATCTCATAACTTACGTAATTCTCTGTCTATATTTCTGAGATTAGGTGTTGTAATTATTTTCATTATTAACATTGTTCAGACTGTTGTCCTCATCTTGATTGCCATATTCACGTTTCAATCGTTTGACGCTGCGGCCCTAATTTAGGTGATTAGAATTTTGAATTAAAAGCTTCAGTTCAATCACTGTGGTAGATTGTTCCGTAAGTAACATAACTAATGAAACGAAAACAATCGCCCCACTGATCGAAATAATGAATTCAGTTCAAATTTCCAATCACCTGATAAAGATAGCGCGTACAACGGCTGAAACGTCGTAAATATGGCAGTAAAGAAAAAGACAATATCCTGAAGAATGTAAATAATTAAACAGTTCTTGTTCAAATGACCTCAACATTCAAATGGATTCAACTTTTAACAGTTGTAGAAACAACTCAAAATACTATTAACGCTTTACGTTGTTTTCATTCAGTTACAGAAATGCCATTGACTGCAAAACAAAATGAAGTTTTGTATCTCGATCCAGACTGTGCAGCGTGCATTTGTGTGAGAATTCGCTAAAAATTACCTCAGTTACAATACACATTTAGGAATGACACAAAAATTTAAAGGAGGAAGGTTGCCTGTGCAGGCCAAAAAGATCTGGACAATCACCTGAAGAGCTGATTTTGGAAATATTTTTGTGAAGTCTAAGGACGTTCATTTTCTTCTTGCTTCAACATAAAAAATTCAATTTCACTTTTTAATGAACGCTAAGCAACCGTTATATTTGAAGCAAGAAGAACATTTACAGCAATTTTTAGCAACACAGTTTGCGGATATTTTTTATTACCACAATTCACACCCCCTGAAGACGATCCCGAAAGGAGATTGAAAGTACTTGGGAACATTGAGAAATAAATAATAAAATCATATGTCAACGTTATAGCTCCTTTCTTACATCTTTCAATTATAATACGCAAAAGATTATCCTTAAGTATGAACGGATTTTATTAAAAATAAGCAGACACAGTGTTTGTAACTTATTTAATCTCACACACACACACACACACACACACACACACACACACATATATATATATATATATATATATATATATATATATATAAATATACCTTCTATCAATACCAAATTTGATCACGTCTAGATATTTATCGCAGTCGGTTCCTTATCTATCTATCTATCTATCTATCTATCTATCTATCTATCTATCTATCTATCTATCTGTCTGTCTGTGTGTCTGTCTGCCTATCTGTCTGTCTATCACACCCTGCTTATGTCTCTCTATCTCTTTTTCGCTTTCTGTCAGTGTGTAATTTATATATATATATATATAATCAGTAAATATAAATTATTACTTATTCCGCTAAGAAGGTCGAACGTTTCAATATTAAACATGAGCCATTTGTAATCTCTGTCTGTTGGACAACGACTGCATACCTTTTATTAATAGAAGTTTCGTATATTTAAGTATATTCAAAAGTGATGGGCTTGTTAATGTCTAACTATAATACAGGGCGTCTGGTAAGGTCTACTCATATTATGGTAAGTTACATCACTCTTGTTAAAAAATATTCTTCTGCGTTCGATGTTGACTGTCAAGTATTGCGCATGCGCAGTCGAGTGCGAACGTCTGCTCAAAAAATTGTTCTGCACGTGTGAATGTAATAGAAAGATAAAAAAAGAACTATGAGAGAGTCGACATTGCTGGACAGACAGACTCGATTGAACACTAGATAATACTTGGATGAAACGTAAGAGGAAAAATAGAATTATATAAAAAATAAAATGATTCCCTCTTTTGTTCTCTCGTCTAACAATCGAAAGGCCGGGAGCAGCGTTATCGTATATAACAGTCCATATGTATGAGTTATGAAAAATGAAACTAGAATACGCATCGATTTGCTAATTATTGCAAATTTATTTTATAGCAGAAACAGATTGGTAATAAGTGAAAGAAAGAAATAAAAAAACAGAGCAAGAAAGCTGTTCGTTAATAAGATGTCAGGCAAATGTTTTTTAATCGTTAATACTAAAAAAAAAAGATCACAAAATTACAGCTTAAACACCCCACAGAATAAAAAAAATATACAAACAAAAATTAACGACTTGAAAGAAATAAGATATCGGCTCTAAATCGATGCCTAACGAAACCTTCATGCAAATTTGAAGCCCAGTTGATTACGTTCAAATGTGGTTAAAATTTCGAATGGTGACTTCGAAGGCAAAATACACACTAACTCTGCTTAGAACATTGCTGCAGCATAATTTTCCATTTCCCTCGCTTTTCTATCTATCTATCTATCTATCTATCTATCTATCTATCTATCTATCTATTACATCCTGTTTCTTTAAATGTTGCTCTACAGAAGGATACTGAAAATACCATGGATGGATCCACCTATATTTGTCGTTTCTACAAACATTTTAATGACAACTGCTCTGGCGAACATTTTCCCCTGGTGCTCCGTCCATGTGAATTTAAGCGCGACACTAGATTGTCATTTAGGTCCTGCCCTTTGACCGTTAAAATAATTAAATTTTACCACCACTTCTACACTAACAGTTTCTTTTCTCTTACGTCTCGCCTGTGGAACCCCCTTCCGATTTCTTGTTTCCTTGATAGCTACAATCTGGAAAAATTTAAATGCAACGTCAATTACCATCTGCTAAATATTTAAATATTTTCTTCAAAAACACCTCTGTACCCAGTTTTTTCTCTCACTTTAACTCCCTGGGCACTAGTGATGATTACGCCTTGCTTGGGATGAAACGATTAAAAAAAAGACTTAAGGAAAATAAAAGCAAAAATTATACTTGCACTACCTTTTTTCTCTCTACCTGGCCACAGCCGAGGCGATCAAAAACCTCGAGAATTGAGTTGCTAAAAAGAAATGACTGAAAGTGAGATATTCAGTAAAAACATGGCATGTGAAACAAGAGCAATCTACTCCGGTATTTGACATATACGGTTCGGTTCGAAATTCCAACTAATATGTCCTGAAGAAGGATTCCAACTAATATGTCCTGAAGAAGGACGACCGAAACGTCGTAAATATGGCAATAAAAACTGTCCGAATGATGTCAGTCAAGTGCCATACGTGATACACGATTAGGGGATTATGTCTCGAAAGAGACATTACTGACTGGGTAGAAGATTATTCCGCAGTAAGTTGCCATTATTTTATAGAACCCAACTGGTCCTGTTATTTGACCCATAACTGGAGAAAAGAGACGGATTCATACCTTGCTCTAGGGTATTTGAGCGTGAGTGAATGCAAGAAATTCAACTGGAATTCGGCTACCCGATTTCTGGTTCCGGGCCGAAATCCACTGCACCACAATGAACAATGTCAATAGTGTAAATAGTTACAATAACTCAACTCAGAAATATAGACAAAAATCACATTTCGAATCAGAAAGAAATTCTTCTTAAATTTCTGGAACATATAATGACGTCATGCGGAATGAGGGGTTGGAAAATTTGACACTCAAAGGACGTTATCTAAATCAAAACGAACAAGTGAAGTCAGCGGGAAAACCACGGGACGAATTTGTCTTAATGGATGATAAAGTCAAAAAGTTTTTTTTTTCTGTATGGAAGCCGTTATCTGCTATAAAGTGATGTTAGTTCACTAGAGCAGATTTTTTTATTTATTAGTTTCTATATTGGGAAAGGTATTCATCCGTCTCTTCCCTCCAGCTATGGGTCAAATAACAGGACAGATTGGGTCCTATAGCCTTCGTTGGCAATTAATCTACCGCAAAAAGCAATGGCAACCTACTGCGGGATAATCTTCTGCCCAGTCACTCATGGCTCTTTCGAGACATGGTCGCCCAAGCGTGTATCACGTATGCCACTTAACTGACTGACTTCTATACTACATTCTCCTACTATGACCAGCGAAATTTTTTAACCAGTTAAAGACATCAATAACAAAATACAAAAATAACTTTCTGATTTTAGCCTCAAACAAGGTTATTTGTTACCCATACCATTTATTAACCTTTCCTCACAAATTACAACATACTTATACATCGATTTGTATAACCTGAAGATGTCTACCATAAAGAGGTTAAAGTGTTATCTCAATAAATTTTTCCATTTTCTTTTTATTATCGCTATTTTTGTTCGGATATTATTCTACATCCATCATTCATGATTTTGCAGTTTTTGTGTTGAGTATTAATTGTGTTACTCACACGATGCTATCTTATACTGTCTTATGTTGCAATTATGGCATGTGAAACTGCGAGCAATAGTTGCTATTGTATAACCTACATAATTTTTTTTTCAGAGATAATTTTTTTTTTCAGTGATAAAATTTCCATTACAGCAAGTGAATTTAAATACAACATCGATGGGTTTGATTTTAATAACTATTACTGATTAATAAACTGATAGTTTTAATCATTTTAATTTTATGACAGATAATAAACCGTAAATTTTTATCATTCGTAGGGTTTATCTATCCAAAGATTATATTTCATACCTGCTTCATTTTGCTTGTCGCCTGAATTCATGTGATTATAATAAAATGAATTTGAGATATTCATGTTCTTATGATGTTCGTCACTTTATAAGTGTCACTTTGTTAAAGCAAATTTTATCTATCTAAACTTATTTATAAATGGAACTTTTGTCTGTGTGTGCGTGTCTGTGTGTGTGTGTGTGTCCGTTACCTATAGACTCCGAAACGGCTGAACCGATTTTCTTGAAAATTTTACACATTTGTACTATAAGCGTCTGCTAGTGTTCTTAGCTAGGTTTTGTGTCGAGGTACCCCCGATAAACATCGAAAATTGATAATCGAAAAAATCGAGTTATAGAAGGAGTGGTTCGATTTTAATCAAATTTGATACACTCATAGAAAAGACACAAGAAACGATATTCAGAAGTTTCAAGGTTGCAGTTTTTACAATAGTTCAGAAAAGCGATAATATATATATATAAAAGGCAAGATGTTTGTGTGTGTGTGTCTGTTTATCTGCCTGTATGTCTGCATTTTTTTTCAGCCCTTTTATTTTAGTTTTTGCTTCGAGTTTGGCTCTAAGTAGGTATAATTGTAGTCCTTAGTCTCAGCCATGATACCATTTACTCAGAGGACTTATTTAGCCTTGAAAATTCAGTTCACGACGAAAAAAACTTAATTGATATCGATACCAGGAAATCAAAATTTGACTTACATCCATTCAATTTTCTTTCAGTCTACGGTTTCGCTTTAACTGGAAACAACTATTGCTTTTTAGTCTTTCGTGCCAACGTCCAAAGAGTCTGAGGTTCAGGACCATGGATTAGTTTTAAAGCTTTCATTACATCTGAGCAACGCCGGGCTATACTGCTAGTTTATATATATAATTTAGAAAGCCATTATTGACGAGTGTTTATCTAATTATTTTAGAAGTGAATAATTTGGCGTAGATAATTATTTCTCATCAGTATCACTTTATACTGATTAGGGTATTTGTAGGTGTTGTAGAGTAGGATTTCTCGCTCTTCCCTTGTACTGTGACAATGGACTGTTCCTACTTATAAATATGGCAAGTAGTTAGAGTAAAATTTGAGGATTAGTAAATTTACTATAATAAAATGCCGTTCAATTTTTTTTTTTAATCGTTTCACCCCGAGCAAGGTGGTAACGCCACTGATGCGCAGGGGGCTACATCAGATTTAAAGATTAGATAGAAGGAGAGTAAAGAGAAAGACGAATCGATCACAGGGGGTGTCAGAGAGAGAAAGAGAGAGCGAGAGAAGGATGGGAATACAGGTGTGACGACAGTTGCAAAGGTAGAGAGAAAGGAAAAGATACACATGGTGATGTAGATAGGACTGGAGTCAAGTGGTTAAGACATGGATTTTGACATTGCATTTAAATTTCTGGAGGTTATAGCCGTCAGGAAAGCAAGAATAAGGAAGGGAGATCCTCAGACGGGAAGTGCGAGAAAAGAAGCTGAGGGAGTAGAATTGTTGGCTGCATTTGGTTGATCTAACTGTGAATAGGTGGTATCGAGTTGCCAGTTTGGTTGCACGAATAAACTCTTGTGGCAGGGGCATCAGTGACTTTAGTTTGTCGGTGCAGAAGCCATGAAAATATTTAGAGAACAGACAGAGGGAAGTCACATTTCGTTGGTGAGAAAGTGGCTGGAGTTGAGCTGCCAAGTCGGGACCTATCACATTACAGATTCTCCTTTGGAGCCTGTCGTGAGTCGTTTTACAGATGAAGTGTTTTAATCGTGTTCCAACCTTTCTTTCGTCATTTACTATTTTTCTGTGAAAAGTTATATTCTTGTGTCAACTGTTCAAGTGTTGGCATGAATGGATTACTTAAGGTTGAGAAAAAAATGGCCGCTTGTCTTTTTAGATCAGTATTTATACTCTGTGATATATATATATATATATATATATATATATATATATAGAGAGAGAGAGAGAGAGAGAGAAAGCGAGAGAGAGAGACGAGAACGTTTATTTATTATAGTTAAGAAGACAACAATTAAACTGGAGGGACTTTTTATAGAGTGGTAATAAATGTGTTAGTATTTAAGTATAGAAATGAAACTGTAAACAACGCCGTTTTTATATAGAAGTTTATACAGTCGTATATATACATTTTTGTGGTTGAATGAGTTACGTACTTTCTCCTGACGTCAATGGGTAAATCTTATATTTTACTTGAAAGAATTTATTTTAACCAGAGATTACGGGAAAAATAAGCATGTATTCACTAATAAATCTAATCCAAACGCGTTTTTATTTAAGTCAGTTTACGTACAAGACGAGTATCGATTTTCGGATTATATTGGAATAAACGTAATCGACGTTGATCCATAGAACTCAAAATCACGAGACTGAAAATTCCTTCAAGTTAATCGATAAGCAATCAGATTAGATTAACCATTCGCTTCGTTGATTCTGAAATCTAAATTTCACTTCATGATGACGATCTAACGATCGTTCCATTCAATTCGAACCGGAGTCAATCTCACTAGGGAAAAACTTCTTCTTTTCTTTTTAGTAGCTTTCAATAATGTAGATAGGAGAATTGGCCAATCTGCTTTCAATTAGCTAATGCGAATTGAATCGGTACCTTCAAATGGGTGATTCATCTTATTTTCTAAAACTGAAATCTGTCCACCTATTTATTTACGTTTCATTACTATAACTATCTTTGTTGCATTAGGTTTTTTTTCACGACAAGTGAACAGTAGTAACATTCTTTTTTATAATTTCTGAAATTTCAAAGAAAGTAAAATTTACCACAGTATTTACATTATTCGGACTATTGTCGTCATCTTTGTTACCATTTATACGGCATTTCGGCCGCTGTACGCTCCGGCCCCCTTCAGGTGTTAAGAATTTCGAACAGAATCCTTCATTACAATCACTGGGGTTATATCATCCTCATTCCTTGCGTAAAGCACCGATTGGAAGTCATGAGTTATCTCCTTCTAACCCTGCAAGTTACTTGTTCACCACTACTGTAGCCTGGTATTGAACTCACAACTCTTTGTGTCAAGTCACAGGAACTAACCAACGTCTATATCCACTAAGCCTGAATGACTTCCAATTCGATGCTTTACGATGATATACCCCAGTGATTGTAATAAAGGGTTTGATTCGAAATTCCTACCACCTGAAGGAGGCCGGAGCGTACAGCGGCCGAAATGCCGTACAAATGGTAATAAAGATTATGACAATAGTTCGAATAATGTAAATACTACCTCATCTCAGAAATATAGACAAATAGAATGATCTATCATTAAACGTCGTACAAATGGCAGCAAAGATGAGGACAATAGTCCAAATAATGTAAATACTGTAAATACTTCCTCATCTTAGAAATATAGACAAATACTAAAATTCACCAGTTGTTTGGTTTATGTCATAATATAAAGTTTCATTATACCGCCAAGACCTACCGAAACTAGAAATAAGCCAGTTATTTCATTTCCTCCCCTCTTGCTTGATACCTGGTTGTTTTTCAATTCTTTAGCCCTAGCCTGGGCTGCAAAACACCTGATTGAAGTTTCAAGAAATGCTGGCTCATTCAAGAGACTTAAATATTCTACGGACAACGCCATAAGCTTATTAACTACTTTCGAGACAGAAATGTCATGAAAGATATTCTAACTGCTTTTTTTTATTTCTGACTTACTGCTGATTTTGAAATCTTTGATATAGCATTGCGACGAAATGGTGACGCTTCCGGAGATTTTTTGTTTGAATGTATGGCATATCAACCTCGACGGGTCATTTATTGCTGGTAATACCTTTTTCTTTCAACAATTTATTGTTGTTTTTATATAAGTTTTGTGTCCAGTAATACTTTTTCGTTTCGAGTATCAAGTTTCACTGGGATTTGTTTTTAAGGGCAGGGTCCCCAAGTCCTACCCTTGTTATTTAACCCATAACTGGAGAGAAGGGATGGATTAATACCTTTACCCAAGGGTACCATCGCTTAAGTGAATGCAGGGTATTCAAGTGGAATTCGAACTCGGCTCACCGATTTCTTTTTCCGAGCCGATATCCACGGCACCACAACGCAACGCACATCCGTCACTATACGCTGGTATTCCCAAGCGGTCACCCATCTAAGTAATGACCAGGCTCAACGTTGCTTAACTTCAGTGATCGAGCGAAAACCGGTGTATTCGACGTGATAGGCTGTAAGCCCGCTTTAGCAGAGCTTAGTAAATAAATTGTTATCAGTTTTTACATTTTGCTAATTTATCGAACATTATTAATTTGTAACTATTACTTTTATCTTCATAAGTTTAGTTGCTTTATTAACTGTTGTGGAGGTGTGGCGTAACTTCGCCGCTAAGTTGTAGTGGCCGGTTTGTGCCGGAAGTAAGACACGGAACAAGAAGATAGATTCAAAACGTGTAATAGTATAACAAGAAATACAAATGCGTGTTGAAATAGCAAACGACACATTTCAAAAACTATGCAAAGTATGAAGATATAGACATTTTTCGTTAGGAATTTAAAAAAGTGTACTGAACTGTTATGAAATATCAATTCTTCTCTATGACAAATGAAGAAGAGACATAAAACAATATAATTATGGCTCTACAGAATAATGCTGAGAATAGCATGGACTACAAACATGAGAAACAACAAAGTTTTTAAAAAAGGGGAAACAAAAAGTACAATTATACTGAACAACATGAAGTAACAGTTGAAATTTCTAGGGTACACTAGCATTATAGCCCAGCGTTGCTCGGGTCTAATGAAAGCTTTAAAACTAATACATGGTCCTGGAGCTCAGACTCTTTGGACGTTGGCACGAAAGACTAAAAAGCAATAGTTGTTTCCAGTTAAAGCAAAACCGTAGACTGAAAGAAAAATGAATGGATGTAAGTCAAATTTTGATTTCCAGGTATCGATATCAAATAAGTTTTTTTTGCCGTGAACTGAATTTTGAAGGCTAAATAAGTCCTCTGAGTAAATGGTATCATGGCTGAGACTAGGAACTACAATTATACCTACTTAGAGGTAAACCCGAAGCAAAAACTAAAATAAAAGGGCTGAAAAAATACAGACATACAGGCAGATAAACAGACACACACACAAACATCTTGCCTTATATATATATATATATATATATATATATATATATTATCGATTTTCTGTAATATTGTAAGAACTGCAACCTTGAAACTTCTGAATATCGTTTCTTCTGTCTTTGTTTATGAGTGTATCAAATTTGATTAAAATCGGACCACTCCTTCTATAACTTGATTTTTTCGATTATCGATTTTCGATATTTATCGGGGGTACCTCGACAGAAAACCTAGCTAAGAACACTCGCAGACGCTTATAGTACAACTGTGCAAATTTTCAAGAAAATCGTTTCAGCCGTTTCGGAGTCTATAGGTAACGGACCCACACACATACACATATATACACACAGAGACAAAGTTCCATTTATAAATAAGTTTAGATAATGAGGAAATAAAGCTTGGAAATTTGATACTCACAGGGCAGATTGAAGACAAGAGGGACAGAAGGAAACGAGACATAAACTACTTTGAGTAAATGGATGGCAGAAAAATGTTTAGGCGTGATAACAAAAAGATAAAAACATATTAATAGATACGAAGGACATGAAATTGTAAAGAACCATGATCGCCGACGTCCTGAAGGGACATGGCACGTACAAGAAGAAGTATTTATTTCGTCTTAATTTTACTGGGTTTATTGGACGAAACATTGTCTTCCATTATCAATTTTTCATTATGCTTTCTTTCATAATAAGTTAACCGGCTTTATTCGGAAAAGCAATAATATTTTGAAGTTCAAGTCTCTTCTGACGGTGGTAAATTATCCACTATCCACTGTCATATTGGGAGGTGGTTAGTATGATAACTTTGTGTACCCGTAATCCCCGTGGTATGCTAGATAGTGTACCTCCTATAGACGTCCTTTGAAGTGGGCACGATGGAAGTCAGACAAGTGATGATCGTTTAATGTAACAATTGGCTCTGGGTATGACCCAGGGCCTCTGACTGGGGATTGTAAGGAGCCTTCAACCACCTCTTAATTGGTGCTGTTTCCAGGTTCACTCTGACTCGGGGTCACACTACGAAAGTATATAAACTTTTATAGTAAAAGTTACAGAAATAAATTTTTGAAGGAAAATATGTTACCGGCAGTTTCAAATAAGCAAAAAATCTGACTCTGAATAAAACACACTTTACAAAATTATTTCAATAAAACCTGATCTACAAACTTATTTCCTTACTATATTGAATCCATAGCAAAATCTACTGCTAAGAAGGTTGGGTCACTATGTCAATCCAGGATGTTTTTTCCACCTGAATCCATCCTGCATATATACAAGTCAACCATCCGTCCGTGCATGGAGTACTGCTTCCATTTATGGTCAGGTGCCCCTGCCGTTCTCCTCAGTGTTCTTGACAAGCTCCAAAGGAGAGTCTGTAATGTGATAGGTACTGATCTGGCGACTCGACTGCAGCCACTTCCCCATCGTCGAAATGTGGCCTCCCTTTGTCTCTTCTATAAATACTTTCATGGCTTCTGCTCGGATGAGCTTAACTCACTGATGCCTCCTCAACAGGTGTTTACTCGTGCAACCAGACTGGCAACTGGGTCCCACCCATTCACAGTCAGGTTAGCCAAATGCAGACGACAATTCTACTCCTGCAGCTTCCTCTCTCGCACTTCCCCCCTGTGGAACTCGCTCCCATATTCTTGCTTTCCTGACGGCTACAACCTCCAGAAATTTAAATGCAATGTCAATACTCATCTACTAACCACTGGACTCTAGCTCTCTCCCCTCCCCTGTATAACCTTCCCTTTCTCTCCACCTAT
Source organism: Ascarosepion bandense (assembly GCA_037127315.1). Lineage (NCBI taxonomy): Eukaryota > Metazoa > Mollusca > Cephalopoda > Sepiida > Sepiidae > Ascarosepion > Ascarosepion bandense. The sequence goes on from JBBBDQ010002115.1 coordinate 313,007, forward strand.
GTATCTGTCATCGCACCTGCTTTCTCATCTTTCTATTGTTCCTTTCTAACTAGTTTGTACTCCTCACTCTTTTCTAATTAATCTTTTTACATTTATGTAACCCCCTGCACATCAGTGGCGTTTCCGCCTTGCTCGGGGTGAAATGATTAAAAAAAAAATTTCTATTCATATAAGCCTATTGTAAAAATCTTATCGGCATTAAATAACCCATTGAGGTTGATATACCGTAAAACAAACCCAACAAAACCAAGCCAAAATGTAACAATTATTTTCTTCATTTGGATTTGCATTTGCGTCTGCATAACATTTTTTTTAATTATCTTGCGTGAGAACTAAATGGCTAAAGTATTAACCAAGTTTAGATCTTGAGTTAAAAATACAATAATCAGAGCTATGAAACAATATTATTATTAAAAGTCCATTTTCGTTATTTTAGGATATTTTTTGCTCTTTAGGGCAAAGGTATTTTCATATAAGTAGATATAACTGGAACTCAGCTCTCCAATTTTCAATTCTGAGCGGTTATTATTATACCACACATCCAAGCTTACAGCATCTGCCGTACCCAAAGCGGTCATCTATTTAGGCGCTGACCAAACTCGACAGTTTTTCGGTGATCTTTCGAGAACCCTGCAAGAAATTTAACACGCAATCACTATGCCGACTAGGGAACTTTTTATTAGCGATGCAAACCTGGTCTTTATCGTTATTTCAAAATATTTCTGACCGTTCCGAGTTTGGTACAACTATCACCATTTTTGATAATTTATTTCAGTTCCTTCATGTATTTTTGCAGTTTCTCCTTTTTGGTTTCAATTGTAATCTATGCTGACACTATCTGATAAATTTTATTCTCGCTGTTTACGAATTATATATTTGGTTTTTATGGCACATAATGAGGAAACAGTGCTTAGATAATTTAACACCCACAGAAAATATTGATGGCAAGAGAGATAGAGAAAAGCAATGTATAACCTTTGGAGTAGATAGACCAATTGTAGTAGATAGACTAAACTATCGCCCGGTTCACACTCCACCCACATCTATTGAACAGGTGAAGAAGCTCATCCCTTGTTCCCTGTTTAGGATGTGGTTTCCGGCTTTCTCTTTTCCACTCTTTTTACCCTTACGTAGCCCCCTGCGCATCAGTAGCGTTATCGCCTTGTTTGGGGTGATATGATTAAAAATATATATAGATATATAACATGCTCGTAAAAATAATTGGCACAATAGGAATGAGGAGATATATGAAAAAGTTAAATCGTACAAGAAACGACATACGACAGGCCGTGATTGTTCAAGTCATGAAGGAGCACGACACGTAGAAGAAAAATGAATGGGCAATCAATTTGAATATCAAATTACAAAAAAATTATGTTTTCTAAATGTACTCTCATTTGATAATAGAACCAATGGTTTGCATGAACAACAAATTGATTGCACAGTTACAAGTGAATCGCCTTTCTCACTCACTCATGCCTCTTTTGTGATATCCGAAAACCACTTACTCACCACACAGGTAGGTTTTAAAATACCCACACATATCGGGGTGGGAAATTAGTATAAATAATGAGATTTTATCCAACGTTGACTTGCAAGGCTTGTCACGTAGTTTGCAGGATCTGGTACTCTAGAATCTGAGTACTGCTCCTGTTCAACTGACGAGAATCGTTGCTTCAACGTGATAAGGTCGTAAGCATCTCTTCATACGCTAAAATCTGTTCCTGCTTGTATCATGATTAGTGGTCTCATGCCTGTCTACGCATAGACGACATTTACTATTTTGATGTAATCTGTGTAATTTGACCAACTTCGGGCTTAGATCAATGCTTGTTATCTGCTCTTCCCATCAATCAATAGAGAAAGCGACTGCTCAGGCGAATTCCAACCCTGTGGTAGTACATTACTCATTGCACTAAAATAGATAAGATCGGTGAAATATCGACAACAACGTGACAGTGGTCGCGGGGAAAGTCCATTTTAAGATTGGTTGTTCGCACCCTGCGTTAAAAATACCTCTGCCCTCGTAGAGAGGTGGATAAATGCCTTAATTTGACCAACACTAAAAAGAATTAGTTTCATTATTATTAAAATAAAAATGCGGTGTCAAGTTAACGGTAAGATAGCTGCAATAACAGCATGTAATTTGAATTAATGTGTCTTCTGATGCAGGGGGTATCGGCTTAGGATAAGAAATTAGAGAGCCGAGTTCGAATTCCAGTTGAGCGCAAATACCCTCCAACTGTGGGTTGAATAGCTTCTTCCTCCAGCAATGGGTTGAATAGCAGGACAAAATAAACCCTATAAACTTAGTTGGCGACAACAGAATGAAATGGCAAACTAATGCGGGAAAATCTTCTGCCTAATCAGTCAACATCCGAAAAAGACATGATCGCCAAAGCGTGTGTCATCCATGGCAACTGACTGATTTAGATAAAAGAATTAAATAGCAGAGTAAATTAGATTGTATAACCTTGGTTGGCAACCAGTCCACCGCAAAAAATGATAGCAACCTCTTTTTGGAAAATCTTCTGCCTCGAAGAGACATGATCGCCAAAGGGTGTATTACGTATGGCAATTATTGACTGAGAGGGAGAGTAGCCTAAACGTTTAATAACCGCTATTTCATGAAAGAAAATCATGCGTGAATGTTTTCCCGAACACTAAAGTCTTAACCTCTTCAACTCTCAGGTTTTATTGCTATCTATCCCTCATATCTTCATAATCTTCGTTTCTTATTTCCACCTTAAGTCGCTTTGCACCGACATAACATTATTTAAAACAACAAAATTTTCGTTCAAGAATTTAGTGGCTTTATGTATGCAATTCAGTCAGTTAAGTACCATACGTGAAACACGCTTGGGCGATACTGTCTTTTTCGAGACATGACTGACTGGGCAGAAGATTATCCCGCAGTAGGTTGCCATTGCTTCCTGCGGTAGACTGGTTGCCGACCAAGGATATAGAACCCATTCTGTCTTACTATTTGACCCATAACTGGAGGGAAGAAACGGATTAATACCTTTCCCAAGGGTATTTGTACGTAAGTGAATGCAATGGATTCAGCTGGAATTCGAACTCGGCTCCCCGGTTTCTCGTTCCGAGCCGATATCCACTGTAGCACAACGCACATCCTTATATATGCAATTACTTGACTGATTTTTTTTTTTCGTTTGATCACCGAAACAACACGAGTCTGATCACCACCTAGATAGGTGACCGCTTGGGAACATCAGATATTGTAAGTTTTGATGTGTGGGTGGTGTAATGGATAACGATTCGGAATTGGACATCGGAGAGACGAGTTTTCGTTCCAGTCGCGTTCCCTGTATTCGCTTACTCGCAAATACCCTTGCCTTAAATAGCAGGGGAACAAAATATTTTAAATAACGAAAATACACTTTTAATAAGAACATTGGTGAAAAGGTATGAATTCACCTCTAAGCTAAGCGTTAATTCGTAGGATTTATATCAAGAAAACTATTATCTCCAAAAAATCTAAGAAAAAAAATTATGGATTTAGATAAATTGCAAAGGGTTGATAAGCAGTAAAAATTACAAATCAACCAGTCAATCATGCGTTGGCCCAGAAGTACAGACTTCTTACTCCGCATGAAAATATGTTGAATAATGATGACTGTTCATGCTAGGAATTCAGACAGAAATGACTGAATATGTTTAATCCACATTTTGTTACGACTCTGGTTAAGTAGATAGTCTATGATAGTAACTGATTCTTTCAGATTTCCAATTCAGATAAGGTACTCATTTATGTTTTGAATTTTATCTATTGACAAAAAGGGAGATAACTCAATGAGGATGGACTTAAATTCGCGTTTCTAAAACTTAATAAATAAGCCAGGAAACAGAAATATAAATGGCAAGTAATAAAATATATGTAGGGGAAAATCCCGCTAAAAAGAACAATGTTACTTTTAATGGAACTGATCTAATGCTTAAATTTGCGAAAGCATTAGATCTGTTCCAGTAACTTTGAAAAAGCATGACGGTGAGTTAAGCATTGTGGACATCAAAATTACACTACACCCTTGTGCAAATTAATTAAAACAGCTGCTTTAGTTTCCTTTCTTTCATCAAACAGTTTTAGACCCACTGGAATGACAGGATGTAATCGATTACTTTTTTTCTCTCAGATTAGATAATTTGCAGTGATGTGCAGCAATATGAATCAATTTTCGGGGTGTGTGAAGAAATTTGTTTAGCCTTGAAAAATATTGCGCCATCTGTGATTACATCAGAGTTTTATTCCGCCCAGACACTCTTTTCTCGACTATCGATTAGTTGTCCTACGGCCATTGTCTGCAATAGACGTTAATCCGAGTAAGCGTACAAAAATAGTAACGCTGCACAAACACACCGGCAAGCCTTACAGAATGATCGTGGATATTGTTAGTATTAGCCTTCCAATTGTCAGTCGTGTCATCAAGGCGATTAAACAAACCAGATCTATCAGCGCAAAGCATAAAAAAATATGGTCGGGAGAGAAAAACCAAAACCAAGTGACGACGTATACGTAATAAGGGAAAGTGTGAAAGATCCTAGGAAGACATTATTCGTTTTCTTTCAATTAATTTGGACAGTGGTTTAATATGAAAATCTGGATAGTTTTATAAAAGATTTTGCAATCCGTAATGTTTGTTTGAAGAGGGCGTTTCCATGGTGTTTTTTTGAAAAGAACATTTCCATGGTGTTTGTCTGAAAGGGACGTTTCCAGATGTGAGTTACACATTGTGGACGTCAGTAATAAGCGTGTACACTACCGGCCGTAATTATTAGGCCACCCAGTGTTTCAAATTACGATGTATTTCATATCACTTTTTAGTATTTATTGCCAAATGAATAATTGTAAATGAAAATAGAATGCTTTATTTTTGCTAATATTGTACAATAACATGTGCATCAAATGAATATATAAATAATTAATAATTACCTACATTGCAGTTTCATCAATGAAAAAATAAAGAAAATTTAGGGTGATTCGGATGAGTTCATTTTTGCTTCTTTGCCTTGTAAAATTTTGCAAAGTAATATTAATAAAAAAGAACTATTCTATTTCCATTTGTAAATAAATACTAAAAATAGTATGAAATGCATCATTTCTATTAAAAACTGGGGGGGTCTAATAAATATGTTCGGTAATGTAAGACAATCTGGGTGGTCTAATAAATATGTTCGGTAATGTAAGACAATCTGGGTGGTCTAATAAATATGTTCGGTAATGTAAGACAATCTGGGTGTTCTAATAAATATGTTCGGTAATGTAAGACAATCTGGGTGGTCTAATAAATATTTTCGGTAATGTAAGACAATCTGGGTGGTCTAATAAATATGTTCGGTAATGTAAGACAATCTAGGTGGTCTAATAAATATGTTCGGTAATGTAAGACAATCTGGGTAGTCTAATAAATATTTTCGGTAATGTAAGACAATCTGGGTGGTCTAATAAATATGTTCGGTAATGTAAGACAATCTGGGTGGTCTAATAAATATGTTCGGTAATGTAAGACAATCTGGGTGGTCTAATAAATATGTTCGGTAATGTAAGACAATCTGGGTGGTCTAATAAATATGTTCGGTAATGTAAGACAATCTGGGTGGTCTAATAAATATGTTCGTTAATGTAAGACAATCTGGGTGGTCTAATAAATATGTTCGGTAATGTAAGACAATCTGGGTGGTCTAATAAATATGTTCGGTAATGTAAGACAATCTGGGTGGTCTAATAAATATGTTCGGTAATGTAAGACAATCTGGGTGGTCTAACAAATATGTTCGGTAATGTAAGACAATCTGGGTGGTCTAATAAATATGTTCGGTAATGTAAGACAATCTGGGTGGTCTAATAAATATGTTCGGTAATGTAAGACAATCTGGGTGGTCTAATAAATATGTTCGGTAATGTAAGACAATCTGGGTGGTCTAATAAAAGATGATGAAAAGTGTGTCAGAGAAATTGTAAAGAATGCAGGAATAGTACATTTTCCGAAAATGTGCTATAAAAAAGATCGAAAAATGATATTAGAAACGAAAAAAAAAATTATGGATCGTATGTTTACCTTTGTGGATGTGCGTTGTGTTGCAGTGGATATCGGCTCGGAACGAGAAATCGGGGAGCCGATTTCGAATTCCAGTTGAATTCATTACATTCACTTACGCGCAAATACCCTTGGGAAAGGTATTAATCCGTCTCTTCCTTCCAGTTATGGGTTAAATAACAGGACAGATTGGGTTCTCTAGCCTTGGCTGGCAACCAGTCTACCGCAGAAAGCAATGGCAACCTACTGCGGGATAATCTTCTGCTCAGTCAGTCATGTCTCTTTCGAGACATGATCGCCCAAGTGTGTTTCACGTATGGCACTTAACTGACTGACTGATGTTTACCCTTGAATACTGAAAGGAACATGTTATATCGAAGAAGACTGAGATAAGAAAGGTTTTCGAATTCAGCACATGCAAGAGATCTAGTTAAATAAACAATTATAAACGACTCGAATAACTATCGAAATTTAATTAAAACAAGATTGTAGGGATCGAGGAAGCACCACTTGGGAGTTCTTTCCATAATGCAACATTTCTATAGAAGAAGCTCTCTGAGTTAAAGTTCCCCGTTATCAATGGAATATGAAAGAAATGAGGTTGAGTCGACTCAGTAGAGTGACCTGGCGGGACCTAGCTGTGAAGGTATGGACTGCTAGAACTAAAGATTGTAGTTCAATCAAATATCTTTCATGAAACTAGACATAGGGTAGCGAGAGGCTAGCAATGTTTTGTCTAAAGGGAAAAGGTTGTAGGGTGGAAAAATACATCATGCACAAGGCTGCACGAACGCTACTGAAGGCTGTTAAGCCCGGGAAGTGAGGATTTATTCGAGTTGCGGAAGTAGTGCTTCATTTTCAGCCGGCCTGAATTTTGAATAAGGCACAGAGGATTAAAATACAATTATCTTAAAATTTTAAAAAGACAATGACATTAAACTATGCTAACTTACGGAAAAAGAGATGAAGTCACCGAAACATCATTTATACGCATTATACACACAGGATATGGAAAGTGCGACACAAAGATCCGAAGGCGAATTGGCATGGGAAAGAACGCGTTCCAGAAGCTGAGTAAAGTACTAACACACAGGAAAATTTCACTAGAAACAAAAACAAAACATAAAAGAGTGCTGGTTTGGTATGTGATGTCAGTTTTTTAATACGGCAGTGAATGCTGGACAATATCATCAAAAATGAGGACAAAACTTAAAGCAGCGGAAATGTTCTACAGAAGGATGCTGCGAATATCATGGACTGAGCATGCAAGCAACGATGAGGTGTTGGAAAGAATGACAACAAAAAGGAAATTAATACTGAGTATCAGGAAGAGACAACTGACGTTCATGGGACATACAATAAGGAAGGAGAGCTTGGAGAAGATAGAAGGAAAAAGAGACAGAGGAAGGCAGCGGATAACATATTTGCAGGGCCTGATCAGGTGGATAACGGAACGGGGGTTGCGAAGTGTAACAGGAGCAAACATACTAAATGCCGTAAGGAATAAGGAGATGTGGAGAACTATGATCGCCTACGTCCTGAAGGGACAGGGGACTTAGAAGAAGAAGAAATTTTGACAAATCGACTAGAAGCCAATAAAGGACATTGGGCCATAATATTTATTTAAATCATGCAGAAACAGTAAAAAAACACAATTGTAACGATACAGAAGGCACTTATCTCTATTTATTGGAGATAAGTCACGTGTGTCACATAACGGCAGCTTTGGGAGGTCACTCCATGTAGTGAACAATGCGAGTCATTTTTTCAGTTCATAAACAGCAACCAAAAGTGAAGCTTGCTTTCTTCTAGTCTGGGTCCAGAGTTCAGACTAAATCTACTATCCCCAGGATCTTTGAGACATAGATGAATTCGGCTCGTTTAGATAGGGAAACCTAAAATGGATTCTCCAGGTCACACGTATCGCCAAATTATATGTAGCACCTTTCCTTTTGTTTCTTCCTTAAACTTTGATTTGCTGTGTGAATAAAGTTACTTTATTGCCTTGCTTGTGGTGAAATGATAAAAAAGAATATTTAAATTCTTCTTTGAAATAATGCAGCTCGGAATTATAACTCGGCGAGTTGTGTTCGGATTCCAGGCAGGTTCGTTACATTCGCTGCCGCACAAATACGCTTCGCAAGGTTATGAAGTTCAGCTCTTCGCTGCTCAGCTATGGGTTAAATAGCAGATTATGGCAACTATAAATTCAGAAACGTATGTAAATGTTATGGTGCCCTATCTATAGGAATGGACTCTTCCTCCGTCAATAAACAATAACCTGCGTAACTTCCGGGTACGCAGCTGTGAAGCAGCCAAGAGATAGTCTAGAGACAGTCAAAATGCAGCGTAACTATACCGTTCGGACTTACACTCCTATTTGTGGATTACTAACACTATTGTGTATATTGTTCAGTTATTCTAATACATTGTTTGAACCTTCCTTTTTGTTTCCGTGTCTTACTTCCGGGACCAAACAGGGCATATAAACTTAGCGACGAATATTCCGCCATAACAGTAACTCTGTTGTATCACGTATTATGAGGCTATCGATATTTTCAAAGCGTTCCCAACGTCTTTATAATCTCAAATGCCTCGATGTGTTATTACCTTCTATAAAATTATACGACCTTTTTTCCTTTGATCAGTGCTATAGTTTTATTTCAGAAATTCCGCTTTGCATTCGGTTATTATATTGATTTATTGTGTTTGTTTTGTCTTTGGTCCCGCAAAAGACAAATAAATAGACACAAATACGGATTATATCATTTTTAGCCACTTGCCATATACCGGGTCTGCTTTTTTTATCACTCAACCACAGCGGTTCTCGTCTTGACACAATGCCTGAATAATGTTTAAAAAAGGGACACAGTACAACAGTAAGGAAGCAAAAATGCGTCGTTTCAGTAGCAGTGACTAAAGTTATCGTAGCAAGATTTCAGTTTCATTTAAAGGAAGTCCTGTGTACGACGATAAGCTATATCCAGCAGGAAGGCCGCTGATTGGGAGATTGGAGGTTTTCAGGAGCGTGGAATTACATCTTAATTAGTGTTGTTCCCAGATCCATGTTGACTTGAGGTGGTAGCATCTGTATAGGTCCTATGTATGGGCAAACAGTAAACACCCAGGCAAAAAAAATAAACACTATGTTACAAGAAAATAGATATATTTGTCTCGATATAGACCATCAAAGGTTAAAGCGGGTGGGCAAAGAAAGATTTTGTCTTTCTTCATGTTGTCTTTTTACAGATATAACTTATTTATGTGTATTTACGAATATGTTTTATTTTACACACACACACACACACACACACACACACACACACATATATATATATATATATATATAGAGAGAGAGAGAGAGAGAGAGATCGATATAGATAAATATTTCGTTGTATATCACAGACAAGGAAAAAATTTTCTTGTCTTTCATATTCAACGAAACATGATTAAAGAAAGGTTGCTGCTCATATATATATATATATTTATATATATATTTATATATATGTATAGTGAAAGATGTATAGCTACTTACATAATAAATTTAATGCAGTAGATGTCAGGTCGAAAAATATTGACCGGTTTTCGTCTGTTAAGCAATGAATTAAGAGGGACAGAGTTCAGTTGATATATTGCAAAATAATAGTTTATTTGGCTTCTAGTGAACAGTGTGGAAAAATTCTACGTTATCTTCAGGCTAGACGCCTAGGATCGTCGTTTTCCAAATTAAAAAACAAACAAGAAGTGATGACTATGAATTGGTATTCGGAAAGATGAATTGCGCGTTAGGAGATATAAATGATCTTTTTGACTCGAAGGACGGTACCTAAAGATGTTAATACCATCGCAGGCAGGAAGATATTTATCCGCAATATAAACGGGTGGAAAATATTTGAAGCAGAAGATTTTTCCACAATCATTTCAAAAAGACATTTATCGCTGTGGTTTTATGAAACTATTTTTTCTATGCAAAATGATTACTCTTGAAAATCGTTATTTATGCATTCAGTCCAGTGTTGAATATAATTGTTTCGTCTCAGTAGCGAAAATGGACATTTCGATGCTTATGTTCCGTCATGCTAATGAATTCGATCTCAAAAGCAGGCTTAAGATTTTCTGTAGTATAAATTTAAAAAGAAAAAATTCACCCTAAGCAAAGCGTGAATTCCGCTAGTACTCAAATTGACCTTAGTCAGTCAGTTAAATGCCATACGTGATACACGCTTTAGGCGATCATGTCTCGAAAGAGGCATGACTGACTGGGCAGAAGATTATCCCGCCGTAGGTTGCCATTGCTTTCTGCGGTAGGATGGTTGCCAGCCAAGGCTATAGAACCAAATCTGTTCTATTATTTAACCCATAACTGGGGGAGGAGACGGTTTAATACCTTTCCCAAGGTTATTTGTGCTTAAGTGAATACAAGGAATTTTACTGGAATTCGAACTCGGCTCCCCGATTTGTCTTTCCGAGTCGATATCCACTGCACCTCAACGCACAGGCCTGTGTACATTGATTGAAAGTGAGAGAAAGACTGAGTATAGGAAAGACTGAGGAAAGCCACGTTACATCGGTAAGAAATTGACTGAAATCAAGTTGCCTGATCAGGATCTTTTATATTACAGATCCTTCTTTGGATTTTGTCAAGAATATCGAGATGTAGCACCAGGACTGTTAGCATTGACGGTATATAACAACTATTAACAAAGAAATATTTAGAAAAAATGTTTCTTAGGTCAACTAATTGTAGTCGTTACTTCTATTGTTAACTAGCAGTAAGTACCCGGCGTTACACGGGATGGAAAGAGTAAGAATTCCCTTTTTTATACGACCCACATCTGAAGACATTACCAAACGAAATTCTTGTATTTTTAAAGCGTCATTCTCTATGTAAACGTTACGATGTTGAACTTATCTTTAAGAAAAAATACATTTTTAAAAAATCATTTCACCCCAAGCAAGGTATTCCATTGCCACTATTGCGCATGGGGCTACATAGGGGAAGGTAAAGAGGAGGAGTGGTTAGGTGTAGGAAATGTCAGAAGGAAGGTGATAGAGGGGTAAGGATACCGAGGATGAGGGTTGGGCAGATGATGGGAAGAGTGTTTGAAAGAATAGGAGCGAGTTAGTGTGTTAGGAGTTCTCTATTGACCTTTCATTTAAACTCCTGGAGATTGTAGCCATCGGGGAAGCAATCATTTGGAAGGGAATTACACAGTCGAGAAGTGCGAGAAAAGAAACTGTTGGAGTAGAAGTTGAAGTTCCATTTTATCGATTTCACTGTAAAAGGGTGGGATCTAGTTGCTAATCTAGTTTCTCGTGGAAATTCGTATCTAGGGGGCAGCAGTGATCTAAGTTCATTGGAGCAGAAGCTGTGAAAGTATTTATAGAAGAGACACAGGGAAGCCACGTCGCGCCGGTGAGAGAGAGACTGCAGGCGGTCTGCCAAGGTGGTATTGATCACATTACAGACCCTCCGCTGTACCTTGTCGAGAAGCCCGAGGAGAATAGCAGGAGCACCCGACCAAATATGGCAGCGAAAATAAGAAATTAAAACAAAGATAAAACTGAGGGTCATGTGCAATTTTCTTTCCTTTGTTGTGTAGAATAATAAATTTGCAAGGGGTGTGTAAGTTTTGAAACCATATACAGCGGACAGTTTGGAAATTTCTGAAAGTATTGGAAGCTATGCATATGACATCCATATCGATGTCTCAATTTGAGGAGCTTATTTAAGAAGATAACTGTTCTTAGGTTAAAAATTGTGTTTTAATATATTTTGTAGTGTTGGAGAAAACTACCTCGGTTAACCAGGGCGTATGTCTATAGTTCTTCTGTTCCTTCATATTTATAACTCTTTACAATTTTCTTTCTATTTTTTTAGAATATTTTCCCTTAAGCAAGCTGAAATGACACGAAAAAGCAGTGGGTAGCAGTGAGTGAAAGTGAGAGAAAAACAGGGTATAGTAAGGATTGAAGAAAAGACAAAAGATAAACAGGATTCAAGAAGACAGAAGATAGTGATTGACAGTATATTAAAATTTTGGAAGATTGTCGTTATCAGAGAAGCAAGTAAACACGAGGAAGTTCCACAAGCTGGAAATGCAAGAAAAGAAGCTGTTCGAGCAGAAGAAAAGACTGTGTTTAGCTATTTCCACAGTAAAAGGGTGGGGTCTATGAACGCGGTTGAATTCATGTAGTCGAGGCACCATGGAAACACAAACCCACCAGAACAGTTACCATGAAAATATTTGTAGAAAAGACAGATATAAAACACGCCACGCCGGTAAGAAAGTGACTGTTTTTGAGATGCCAGGTCAAGATCAATAACATTACAGATCCTTCTTTAGATTTTATCAAGAATCGGGAAAGATAGTTGAGTCATTTCCCATTACCTTCTCCGCGGCTGGGAATTGAGAGATTTTCTTCTCTTGCAATATTTTTCTTCTCTTAGCTGATTAGCATTTTAGACTTGATTGATTAATTGATTGACTCGTTTTCTACGGTTATCGACTCCGTGCAGGTTATTTAAAACCAGACAGTTTTTTGATAATAATAATAATTTATTTATGAAAGTCTTTATAATTAATTCATAAATGGGGATAAAAGAAATGGATTCATACATTTCCCAAGAGTATTTGCGTTTAAGAGAATATAATGAACTCAAGCGAAAGTGGAATTTGGCTCTCCAATTAACAATTCCAAGCCATTATCCGACGGCTATATCGTGTTGAATACACCGGTTCTCGTCCGATCACCGAAGTTAAGCAACATCGAGCCTGGTCAGTACTTAAATGGGTGACCATTTGGGAATACCAAATGCTGTAAACGTAAGGACCAAGAATGGTCCACCGGTCCTCCAGGTTTGGGGGTTGGGTGCAGGGCTAACAATCTTGCCCCGTAAAAAATAGTTTGTTACAGACACAACAACGAAAGGTTGCTGCTCTATGCACCATTGGGTGTGATGGATAAATGATGATGAAGCCATTATCCAATACACTACGTGGACAAACAAGCTTAAAGCACTTGGTATTCCCAAGTGGTCATCCACGTAGGTACTGATTAGGTTCGACGTTGCATAACTTCCCTAATTGTACGGCAACCAGTGTTTCATATAGCCGCAAGCCGAGTCAAGGCTGAGGATTCCAGTCTACCTTGCTATTTAAACCATAGGTGGTGGAAGAAGAGAAGGATCCATCGCATTATCAGCAGTATTTGATCAAAAGTAAATGCAAGGGACTAACCCTTAATTTAAACTCTACTCGAATATTCCCTCGTCGAAACAATAACCGTTACACTAATCACACATCCACTTCACTCTCTTTCGCAAGAAAGAATGTCAATCATTAGCTAATAAAACTGCTTCGTGCCTTTTTAGTCGTCTTTCATATAATTTCACAATTCTCTTTATTAAAAAAAATTCCAAAAATAAAATATACTTTTCTGAATTTTTATTTGAAGAGTATTAGCTGATTTAAAGTACATTTGATCTAGAAACAAATTAACTTTTATTTTAAAATATTGAATAAATTAATTTTCAACCAGCCTGTAATTATTTATCTAAGGCGGTTGATCGTGACCGATGTTGCCGTGAACAGTAGTTCGTTTCGGATCGTTACGGTTAATGCGCCCAACGACCAGACAGAGGACGTCTCCTTTTTCCCTCAGTTAGGGCCGTTCCAGGTGACTACTTCGCACTTAGTCTTAGTGGAAGATTGGTATGCCATCCTAGATCCCAAAATAGACAGCAAGAGGTCGGGTGATCGTAGTATGGTTGATCTGATCATCGAATTTTGTCTCGTCGATAAATACCGGTAATGTGGACGTGGACACGTAATTGGTCGTCTACTCCGGTGGTTAGCGACCTGGATAGAACGTTAGTGAGAAGGGTCTATTTAGACTTGCTAGATGGTCCCACATCCCACTGGTCAAGCTATTCGAACCACAAACTCGTTTGTGCCCGGATGGCGTTAGGTATTAAGCGTAGAATGACTGGACACTGGAAGTTCAGTCTGTACTTACTGGACAGGCGGGTCTTCCGGCAACATTTAATTAAATTAGTGTAGCGTGAACTAGTGGGGGGTGGGTATTGAGAATAAGTGGTGGGAGAGGCTTAAGGATAGAATTAGGTCTTTCACCATTAAATATAGCCAATGACTCGCCCTAGATAAGGCTAAAAATGTGAAGACTCTCAAGAATAATCTGTCTCGGGCGGTGGTTGGTGGGGATTCCGTAGAGATACCGTTAGCTAGGCAGGACGTTGAGCTCGAGGCCAGCAAGCGCTACCACAATCAGGTAATTAGACATAGGTTAAACAAGATGTCTGACGAAGCCGTGAATATGGGCGCTGAATTGCGCAAGGAAGACATTCGTTGAGGTGGCGATCGATGCATTCGGGAGGTCGATACCCCGGATGGGCGTACTTTGAGGTCGACCAAGAATATGTGCCGGGAGTTTTGGAGGTATTTCGAGAGCCGTTTTATCAAGGAGCCTGGGTTTCGTGATGAAGAGTTTTGCAGCTATTTAGCTGACTTTCCTCGAAGCGGCTAGTTGAGAGGATGAGATCACAGAAGGCAAAGTTCATTTGGCATTGAAGAGAGTCGGTCCGGGATTTGATGGTTTATCCTATGAATTGTACTTGAACCTGTTGCACATCTTTGTTTCTATTTTGATGGTGGTATTTACCAACCGGTTTCGGCAGGGGGCAGTCTCCGATCGGATCTCAAGAGGTATGATCCCCCTATTGAAAAAGAGCAAAGGTGTTCGGAGGGATTTAGATGATTACAGGCCCATAACTCTGCTAAACACGGAGTTGAAAATTTTGGCCAAGATCCTGACGGATCGTTTGCAGTCAGTTGCCGAGATTCTGTTGGGACCCGAGTAGACTTGTTCAGTGAGAGACTGAACAATTCAGAGCAACCTGCACTTTATCTGCACGATCATAGAGGGTGTAAAAAACGACCAGCAAGCCGCGCTGATCAATTTGGATCAGTTCAAGTCATTTGATAGGGCCAACCATTGGTATCTAACAGCTGCCCTGCAGGCCGCCGGATTCAAACCGAATTCTGCAAGTGGATCAGCTCGTCCCCGGTGCTGTTGTACAGGTGAACAGAACGAGATCGAGCGGTTTTACACTGTCTTACTGGTTTTGTTAAGGGTTGCTCGCTGTCGCCTCTACTTTACACTTTGGCGTTGGAGCCCCTCCTTTGCCGGCTGATGGACAAGGTGTGCAGTCCGACCTACGTGGAAGCAATGTCTCTGGTGGTGCTCAAGCCAGGGTTTCTGCATATGCTGATGACATATCTATTTTGGTGTCGTACCGTAGCAACATTGAAGTGGTGTAGAAGGCGCTTGAACAGTAGGAAAAAGCGAGGGGAGCCAAAATTAACCACAAGTCTTCCAGCTTGCGTTTAGGCGCCTGGAAGTGTGTCGCGCTTCCGGGGTTTTTCAGTTTGACTGACAGTCCCGTCCACATTCTTGGAGTGTGCTTTGGGACAGATCTCCATCTGGAGAAGAATTGGTCGGAGATACAAGCAAAGGTCGAAGCGGCCGTCCAGACTTGTCTTCAACGACAGTTGTCCGTAAAGGGTAGGGATGAGGCGTGTACCACATACATCTTTCCTATCATTCTTTATCAATTGTCTGTGCTTTCTCTCTGTAAAGTCTGTAGGAAGGCAATCGAGCGTCTGTTCTTCTCCCTCTTGTGGTGGAGGTGGCGGATATAAGGTCGACAGAGATATCTGTGCCCGTCGTCCGTGTCATGGGGGACTAGGAATGCAACACGTGGCGAGCCACCGACGCGCCTTGAGGTTGGCTTTCTAACGTCGTGCGTTGACAGAGGATTCAATTTTGGAGAGGAGTGTTAGGGACGTCTTCCCTAACTTTACTATCTTCTTCTTCTATGTGCCTTGTCCCTTCAGAACGTAGGCGATCATGGCCTTCCACGTTTCCCTATCCCTGGTGGCCCTGAGCACGCCTTCTCCTGTTACACCATGCAATCCTTGTTCCGTCATCCAACTGATTAGGTCCTTCAAATATGTTATCCGTTGCTTTCCCCTATCTCTTTTTTCACTCTATCTGGCTGGCCTGTTAGTTTCTATCTGGCTAGCCTGTTAGTTTCAGATTCTCCAAGCTCTATCACTCATCCCATTTCTAGGGCTTAGAGCCGACATATGCCCCGGAATTAATAGGAATTCTTAGTAGAGTAAGTTTCTTTAAGCATCAGCTTAAGATTAAGATTAGATCTGACAGAAAGCGTTTGATATCGACAGATTTCAGCAAAAGCTGGGTATATGTAGCCAGCCTTTTGTGCGTGAATGAGCCAGTCTCGATTTTCTGTTCTAAGTCACTTTTGATACAACGAGTTGTTTTACTGCAATCCCTATCCTGGTTAAGTCAGACACTTTTTGATTTTTCTAGTTAATGTGAGCAAGTGTTGTTCCCTGCTTGCACCCAGTATTCTTTTTTTGGTATAATCCACGTCTGGAATCCTAATCTCAGCATTTTGTTTCGGCCTTCTTCTAATATCGACGATGTCAGAAATTCGATCTTCCCTTCCCAATATTTTTCCGTTTCCCTTTCCTTTCGTCAGTGTGCTTCTTGATTCTGCTAATTGGTAGAATACATCAGCCACTCTTTTATTCTTGTGGGATGGACGGGTCTTACTAACATATGTTTCCTTTTGAATGTTTTGTTTTATTTTGTTGTTTTGGGGCTCATCTCCTTCGCCACTCATTTTCACCTCATATATTTTTATTCAATTTTTGCAAGTTAAAATTTCTTAAATCACGGATGTTTGAATTCATTATTGATGCGGAGCCAAAAGTGGGTCCACGGAAATATAACACGGAACACGAGGTGTAGGTTAAAGAAAGATGTATTACAGAAAAGGTTACCAAGAAGAAGGTACAAATAAGTAAAGCTTATGAATCCAGTATAGTCCTTGGTAGTAGACTGCGGTCATGCGCACAGTGCTACTGTTTTTTTCCTCTCCACACTCCTCACAGCTATCACACACCTATTAATATAGCAGTGGATGAGTCCATGTTGAGGTGGGTATGGGTTCCACAACAATTATATTCCCTGTAAATATGTAGTATTATGGTGTCTGTGGTTTTGGAAGACGATGGATGTGTTCTTGTGGTGAATGGACAATAGGACTAGGATAGAAAGTGACAACATGCCTTTCCGCATCATCTTCGCCTTGTGTCATAATTGTACATTGTATGCAATACATATCTTAGCCAATTCACATTCACTTTTTTATTTGAAAGTGCTGCAGTTTATTTACATCAGATCTTGCAAAAATCTCGCTGTGTAAACAGCGATAATGTTTGCTGGGCCTTGCTTTGATCAGTTTTTAGCATTTTATTCCCCTTTTCCTTCACTGAACAACTCATTTCTCACACCTTTAACATTTTACAGTAAGTTCTTCCAATTAGAAACTTAGACGAGCGGGAGCGAAATCAGTTGTCTCTTTCGAGACATGATAGCCCAAGCGTGTATCACGTATGGCACTTAACTGACTGAATATAAAAATGGTTACTTTTAGAACAATACTCAAGTTCTGTACCACAAAAAATCTATTTAAATTTTATATTAATTCAATGTCAGCGGAAATTGATTAACCAGAAGAAGTTGAGGCCAGGTGGGGCAGTTGTCTCCAGAGCAGGTGTAAATTTTCGTCTGGCCAATTTTGTTTAAATGCCAGCTAGTACGCAGCTCTCTTTTCAGTATGAACAGAGCCGTTGTGTGTATTTAACCCTAAATTCATGACAACATTTGGGCAAGGGTCTATTAATGGTATCATGATGCAGAATAAAATCATAGGGGTAACTTACTTGGGGACACCAAATTTGTAGTCGTCCCGGGCGTAGATAACACTTGCCAGGACATGGAAACATGTAATTTTCTAAATTCTAAACCAAAGTATTTTTTGGTTGTATAGTACAGGCTTCATAGTGAATTGCGTGCAATTACAATTTCCTGATGACAAAACTGCGTTATCACTTATCATTAACCGATTCGTATAGTTTATGTCTCATGTCATGAAATACACCATGATCAATTGTGGCTAATTAACAACTTGTTTTTCAGTCTCTTATTTATTGTCCATTATGTCATCAATCATTTTACAATTTGCCACTTTTCTCTGTGAGGCTTGTTTTTGGTCTCGATACCGTCAAGGTTCTTTTCTTCATTCATCCAGCCACATTCTTTTTTTTACATGATGCATCTATTCAAAACATTATAGCTCTTCTCAGTTTTTTTTTTTTTGTCTATTGCTGCTCTAAGCAACGTTCGATCCTCCACCATCACACCTTGTATCCGGTCTATCATTCATTCATGCTTGGGCGATAATGCCTCGAAAACGACATGACTGACAGGGTAGAAGATTTTCCCGCGTTAGAGTGCTATTACTTTCCGAAGTAGACTGGTTGTCAACCAAGGCTATAAAACCCAATCTGTTCTGTTAGTTAATCCATATGTAGAGGGAATAGACGCATTAATACCTTTCTCAAAGTTATTTGCGCATAAGTAAATGCAACGAATTCAACTGAAGTTCGAACTCGACTCGAATTTCGATTTCTCGTTTCGAGTCGATATCCACTGCACCACAAACGTATATCTATTCGTAAATAACCCAGTTAGTTAAAAATCTGTATCTGTTTGATTCGGTGATAGTGTGTGTGTGTGTGTGTGTGTGTGTGTGTGTGTGTGTGTGTGTGTGTGTGTGCGTGCGAGAGAGAGAGAGAGAGAGAGAGAAAGCAAGAAATGAAAAATGCGATAGAGTGAGAGAGTGTGTGTGTGAGAGAGAGAGAGAGTGAGAGAGAGAGAGAGAGAGAAGAAGAAATAGAAAAAGAAAGAAATAACCGGTATAGAGAGATTAAGAAACTGAAATAGATTGGTAAAAAGAAAGATAGACATTGTAAGAGACAGATATGACCAGCTGGTTAACTCACTGGAAAGATCGAATATTGGCTTCTTCTCTTGGGATCGTGGTCAATCGGCTCGTTTTAGAGATCGTTGTATAATTCCAAGATTTACTGGAAGTTCCGTTTCTATTAAACGTTTCTCATCTAAATCAATCAATCAATCATTAAATCTATCTATCTATCTATCTATCTATCTATCTATCTATCTATCTATCTATAAGTGTATAATATTACATATGTATTAGACCTCCTATTTATTAGGAAATATCTATCCATCCATCTTTCTACGTACTCAATCTTTCCTTCTCTCTGAAATTTTGGATAAGTTGTAGTACATCAAGATAAGAATTATAGACAAACTGTCCAAAGTTAAATTTTGTTCCATTTTTTTAGTATATTTCATTGAGGGTTGTCAGAGTGGTAACCATTTATTTATCGATCTATCTAGATATCAATCTATATTGTCTCCTGGTAATATCTATCTATCTATCTATCTATCTATCTATCTATCTATCTATCTATCTATCTTGGATCTTGTTCATATCCATCTATCTCTATTACATCTTGTTCATATCTATCTATCTATCTATCTATCTATCTATCTATCTATCTATCTATCTATCTATCTAATCAATAGCTGTAATCAAACCTGATATATAAAATACTATTGATAAAATTGCCCCTTAAAAATGTTCGGAAATTTTATTTTATTTAAACTTTAGTACATCTTATTTTTTGCTTATTTTGCTGAAATTTAAGAAAAAAGATGTCAAACTACTCTAATTTAATTCCCATTTGATGCATCCATATCAATTGAGCTAAATTATTTCTGCAAAATATGACAGATGTCTTTTATCAAATTGCAAACCTAAATCCCCCCGCACCGCATATCTCACGACGACAACTCCTCGCCCAATTACGCAGTCTTCAACTATCCAACTGCAATTCTTGGTTGGTGGGAGAAGTTTACTGTCTTATTGGTTCAAAAGATTCCGTCTCACGAGAAGTTATTAAAGGGATCAGCCGCCTCACTTGATACCGGGGAATATGTTGAGCCGTTCGTACGTGACAGAACGCGATTTTGTCTGTGAGTTGACGGTGCAATAACGAAGAAGAGGCAGATAATTCGATTTCTGCCCTTGTACCGAGGTCGGACATGTCTGTCTGGTGGCAAGTGCGATCTAATTAGTCTGAATTGTGACATGTGACACTGATTTGTGCAAACGGATTTTCTAAATAAGAATCTGATGGTAAACAGACGTGGCGGTAACGGGTAAGAGGACGTAGATGATGAGTTACGTGAACTAAATGTTTCAAAACTTTGTTAAGAGCTTTATTTATCTCTGTCTTTGTAAATCGATTTATCGTTTCTCTAATATCACACGATTTATACGACCAATGATATATACCCGTAGAGAAACGGCTTGAAGGCTGGGCTCACGTTCTGTTTGCTACAGTAACTTATTTTCCAGTAAAACTAATAATCGGCGCTCCAGTATAAAAGAAAAAAATAACTACTAAAAGAAAAATTTAGATTTAGAATGCTCGTTTTTTAGCAACCGAAATGTTGTTCTACAGAAGGATGTTGAGGATACTAAGATGTAAGCAACGATAAGGTTTTGCAGAGAATGGAAACGAAAACGAAACTTATACTTAACACCAGGGAAGAGACAGCTGATGTTTTTTGGGACACGTAACGAGGAAAGAGGGCTCGGAAAATCTGATGCTCACCTGATGGATATATGGAAAGCGAAACAAGGGAAAGCAACGCGTAACATACTTGATAAGCTTGAACAAATGGATGACAGAGCAGTATTTGGGAGAAGTAAACAAGAGAAAAGTATTTGTCTATATTTCTGAGATGAGGTATTATTTACAGTATTTATATTATTCGGCCTATTGTCCTCATTTTTGTTGTCATTTGTACGACGTTTCGGCTGTTGTACGCTCCAGCCTCTTTCAGGTGATAGGAATTTCGAACCGAACACTTTATTACAAGCACTGGGGTATATTATTCTCATTCATTGCGTAG
The DNA here is from genome assembly GCA_037127315.1 of Ascarosepion bandense. NCBI lineage: Eukaryota > Metazoa > Mollusca > Cephalopoda > Sepiida > Sepiidae > Ascarosepion > Ascarosepion bandense. The sequence continues at coordinate 334,027 of JBBBDQ010002115.1, forward strand.
TAATGCCTCTTTTAGAAATCATGAATTAACTCTCTCTAACCCTACAAGTTACTTGTTCACTGCTGTAGCATGGAATTGAACTCACAACTCTTTGGATCAAGTCACAAGAACTAATCAACGTCTATATCCACTGGGCCATGTGTCTTTGATGATGAAATTGATATACCCCAGTGATTGTAATAAAGGGTTCAGTTCGAAATTCCTAGCACCTGATGAAGGTCGGAGTGTACAACGGTCAAAACGCCGTACAAATGTCAACAAAGGTGAGGACAATAGTCCGAATAATGTAAATACTGTAAGTGTTAAGAGCTATAAAAGAAAGGGACATATGGAAGGCCATGATCACCTACGTCTTGAAGAAATACGGCATAAAATAAGGAAAAGATGGGTAGATACAAAATTTAGCTTACGAAGATTAAAAATGAGGCCTATCACTTTACTTGCTAAATTTGTCTAGCTTGAACAAAGGCTACCTACCGTGATAAGTAGCGAGGATTACACCCCTTTCGCTGAGGAATTGGATTTCTTGACACTTTTGCTTAGAATCACGCTACTGTGTGCCCTGTAACCCGTCTGCCATCGAGAATATCACTTTACAACTTCTTATCCATTATAGCTCGTAACAATCTCCTGTCATCTAAGCTCGTTAGCTCGTTTATTAGCTGTTTTTTATCATTACTTCTTGACTTCAGTATGTCCTCTGAGTGACAAATTTTCAAATCACATTGAACACATTATGTACCCTTGATATTTCAACTATGCGTTGTGGCGCAATAAACATCAGCTCGCAGTGAGAAATCGGAGAGCAAAGTTCGATTTCCAGTTCAATTTGTTGCATCCAGTTTATGCGTAAATACCCTTGGGAAAGATGTGAATCCATCTACTCTTCCTCTAGCTATGGGTTAGATAGCAGGACAGACTGGATTCTATAGCCTTTGTTGGCAACTAGTTTACCGCGGAAAGTAATGCTTGAAAACCTTCTACCTTGTCCGTCATAGATCGATAGCCCAAATGTTTATCATGTATGGTCCTTAACTAACTGACTGCCGTTCGAATGCTACCTATATATACCCTTTTTGGTTCCATTACCGCTAAAATTTTGTCGTTGCTCACATGTTCAGTCCGTGAAATACTCAGTATCTATAAAACCACAATTCTGTTGTCCCAAATCTATTCTCTATCTAAGATGAGATTGTTAAACATTCACGGCTATATAAAAGTACTGATATTATATAAAAGTGCATTCATACTTTTATTTGTTTAGAACAAAATTTTCCTGTTACTTGATACCATGTTTGGCTTCTGGAAGACCTTCTTTCGCAAAACGCATTCGAATTTGGATTTCTCCTCCACCTCTGTTAAAACATTTCCTATATATATAATCTTCTGTATATGATTTATTTCGATATTTCCAGACAATTCGGAATCTCCTACAACTTCTCTGGACGGTCTCCTTGATTAAGTTGGTAAATGCCGCCAATAATCCTTGTGTTCAGTTTGATGTTATAAGGAGTTTTATTGGTCTCTCTCTCGACTACGTCTCATGCATAATAATTAGGTGGGTTGCAGTCTAGGAAGTTGCATGTCAAGGTGTAAGGTCACATAAATTGTTTGATTGTCATGACTGTATTCTCTTGCTTGTGCAGCATGGTGCAAATTTCTACTGCCAGACATGGGCCTTCTAACAGCCACCCACTTCATCGAGGTCAGCACTACCTACTGAAGGCACTTGATGCAGGCTGGACCTGTGACCATACCAACAAATTCGTGTGTTTCTTTTCTTATCAAAACAATCAGAGTGAGTTTTATGAGCTGTCGTAACTTCAAAATCACCATTAAACACATCCAACTCTTTTCTCCTCAGATTGACACCAAAACATTTTTCAGTATTCGTATAAAAGCTTCCTATGTGAATGCCAAGTAGTGCAGCATGCCGTTTCCCATTTTCCAGCGGAATGAATTCTTCATTTTTTTTTTTTTTTTTTTTAATCATATCACCCCAAGCAAGGCGGTAACGCCGCTGATGTGCAGGGGGCTACATAAGAGTGAGAAGATTAGAAAAGAGAAAACCGGAAACCACATCCTAAACAGGAAACAAGGGATGAGCCTCTTCACCTGTTCAATAGATGTGGGTGGAGTGTGAACCGGGCGATAGTCATGGTACCCTTTTTCTCACAGATGGTTCCCAACTGGCCACACGATACTGTGCACTCAAAATCAAACAAGGCGCCTGTGCGAAATAAATAATATAAAATGGCTTCAGTTTACTTATCCCAGCTTCACTCTCACTATCTCTCTCTCTCTCTCTATATATATATATATATATATATATATATATATATATATTATAAATGATACATTAGAACATGTACAAACTTGTAGCTTGTACTTTGTAAATGTTCTAAAGTATAACTTATAATAAATATTCATTGCTCTATTTTTATATTGAGCATTGTTTAAATTAATGTTTCAAATGTTGCAATTATTATCTTCGTTCCTAATTCATTTATATATATATATATATATATATATATATATATATATATGTGAGGGGGGGGGTTGAAAAGTAATTCCCTATTTTATGCATGAATGTCCAGCCAGGTGTCCTAACTTAAAACCCTTCAAAAACAATTATTGCCTATACTGAATTTTAAATAGAACCTCATTGTAAACGATTTTCTCTCATATCAATTTTTTGTAAAAATTATAGTTAACAAGAGCACTCAAAGACCAAAAATCTCTGTCAAGGCAATATCCACGTCATTTCAGCGATTAGCAAAAGATAATTATTAAAATGAGAATAACTGTAATTAAGTTGATCGCTCTCAAGAGTGAAAATACAAAAACTGAACTCGACCGGTCTCAAACTTAAATGCACACTTAAAATGAACCATGAAAAGTACAAAAAAATAGTAGTAAAAAAAACTAAAAAAAACAAAAAACAAAAAAAACCCGGAAAAATAAAAAATTAATCCAGAAATGTTATTGTGCACCGGATCGAACCAGAAATCTAATCAGTTCGTTTCAGTCATGAGACCAATCATTTCTGAAAATATCCGAATCCAACACCCGGATTTTGCATTATAGCTAATGACTCATTTATTTACTTTTATTTTAATGAATTCTTGTAATCCAATGTAATGCTTTTGTCTTTACAAAATATAAAAGTTTATTAAAATCACCGGTTCTGAAAAACTCTTCTAATTTTTTTAAGAAAATTGCTAATTTTTAGTTGAACTTCGTTTTCTCATCTCTTACCTACACCCTTAAATGATGTCTTTATTTAATATATATATATATCAGTCTCATTTAGTATAACAATCAAGGAAAATGTAATTATTTTTTCCAGCATTCTTGCATTTTTTTTCGTTTGGTAGGAATAAGGTAGTACACAAATATGAATAAAATAAACTTGTAAAAAGGGGACATGAATAAAGTCAAAATTAATATTATTTTTACTGATACGTTTCGTCA
>JBBBDQ010002115.1:342500-407500 GCA_037127315.1 Ascarosepion bandense
TTGTCTTGGATAGGGTTACCCATCACAAAAAATTTTATGTATTTCATCCTCTAGAAATTTTTTTAAAAAAACAAAAGCTTGCCAAGTTCTTAGTGGAATCACGTCCCCAGTCCGTTTTATCTATTTTAATTATTATTGATTCGTTTATTTTCATCGTGCAACTCTCTTTTAATTAAATAAGAAAGGCAAAAATAAAATCAATGAAAGAAGCAGTAAACGAAAAAAGATGGCTTTAATAAAGCTGGAAATAAAAAGAAAATAAAAACCGAAAAAAATATAGAAGGAAAAATTAAGGAAAAAGAAAGGCAATAAAATAGAAACAATGATCAAAGGATGGTGAGGAAAAATAAAATAAAATAAAAAGAAAGATCTTAATATCGAAACGCAAAAAAATTTATTCTACATCTACGTCCTTAAAAAAGGTCCATAGTTGCGCGCGACGGGTATGCGAACGTAAAGAAATCAATTTTGTGATAGTGGGTGACTAATTACGTAAAGATGAGAGGAAGCCAAAACATGTTTAGACACATCTGCACATGCGCACCACCAACCCTTCCTTTCTCCACATCGAAGCAAGCCGGATTGCTTGAATCCCATTCCTTCCTTTGACTTTTTGAACGCATTACAAATGTTCACATGCATGCGTGTCTTTTCGTACGTTTTTTCGATTTGATGTTCTTTCATAACCATTATTATTATTATTATTATTATTATTATTATTATTATTATTATTATTATCACTCGGTCTTTTTCCTTATGGACGCCCTCCCTCTCCCCAACTACTCAAACTCACGTTTTCTCTCCTTGTGAAGCGTTGAATGCTAGCCTACCTTCCTGGTGGCGAAGACTTCCTACATCCAATCCGTTTTTCTCACTCTACCAGGAAGATGTCGTCTGCGTCATTAAGACTCGTCATGGCGATCTGTCAATGCATTGACGTTTTTTGTTTTGTTTTTGTTTTTTGTTTTTTTATCGCTTTGATTCGGGTCTCTCATCAATGTATAATGGCAGAAAGTGAAAAGAAAAATTCAAAGAGAGAAGTTAGAGCAGAACAACGCAAAATAGTTTTTTCAAGTAAAAAAGAATAAGACGAAACAGTAATGTAGGCGTGGCAAAATATGGATGACGGGTCACTTATATATATATATATATATATATATATATATACTTGTATATTTATTATTGTATAGTTATATATTTGTATTGATTTTCTTGCATGCTTACCAGTGTTTGTTTCTTCTAACTTAACGAATGTAAAAATTGTTCAAAATTTTTGTGGTGCATTGGATATCGGCTCCGAACTAGAAATCGGGGGGCCGAGTTCGAATTCCTTGGCCGGCAACCAGTCTACCGCAGAAAGCAATGGCAACCTACTGCGGAATAATCACCTGCCCAGTCAGTCATGCCTCTTTCGAGACATGATCGACCAAGCGTGTTTCACGTATGGCACTTAACTGACTGACTGACTTTCGGCTAAACTATTAACTATTTTGAAAGTTGTTTTATATCCGATTATAATAAATGGTGTGAGGCTTCTGTCAGCATTCAAGAAAATAACTAAAATCTAAACAAAATTATCTTTTCACTTTATTTAACGAAACGTGCATACATACACATATACAGACACACACGCACGCCCGCACACACACAGAAACACACATGTGCACACACACACACACACACACACACACACACACACACACATATATATATATATAGATAGAGAGAGAGAGATACTTGTATATATATGTAAAGACAGAAATACAAGGAAATTCTACCCGTACGCACATATTTAAGTGTAAAAAAGTTAAATTTGCACCGATGAAAAGTGTAGACATAGAAGAAATAACGAGAAATATAAACGGTCAATTGTTGATAGCCCCTGAGGTTTGGACGGAGCGATTGCTGGAGGTTTCTTGAATCAGGATGATGAAGTTAACACCTATCAGCTAAGTGAGAAACATTAAATTTGTATTAATTTTCTTACGCTCTCTCTTTCTCGCTCTCTCTCTCTCTCTCTCTCTCTCTCCACACACTCACAGAGTGTTTTGAATAAATGTTTGTCTAAATTACGCAAAATGACACTAACATTTTATTTTAACAGATATATTTATATTATATCGCCGAAACGATATAAATAATAAGGTAAATTCCAAGTGGAAAGATTTACAGGACACGTAAGAGGTAAACAAATAGCAGAGTTTATTGTACGGGAAAGTAAAATTACTAAAATGGTAAGTCAAGACGGAGTGGGAACGGAAATCGAATCGTCTCGTACTTTCTTACTTCTTAATTTCTTTGGCGAGTCAGCAGTCGGGAGTGATAGGATGTTCCATTATAACAATTTACCAAAATTATACAAATTATCTTGAAATCTTGAAATACTAAAAAGTAAATTTATTCAATGAAATCGGCACTGGCTTCAACTACGGCTTCTGGGCGATTTCGAAATGTCCGGCACCTCTTCTGGAGAGTTCCCATGTTTAAGTTGTTGAGTACTGCCATAACCCTTGCCTTAATTTAATCTTTTGTGTTCCAAGAAATTTTGTTTGTCTTTCGCTCACCTACGTCTCACAGAAAGTTTGAAAGTCACGGCAGTATTCTCCTGCTAGTGTGGCATGGTGCAGAGTATTTTTGCCTGATATAGGGCCTTCCAGTTCTTGACCTAAGGCAGAACTACCCACTCAGGACATTTGATATAGGCCATTGGATTGAATCTGAGGCCTTGTGGGAAGAAACAATCACCATTAGACATATTTTGCCCAACTGACCTTGCTATACTTACATTCGACAAAATACACACAAGCGCGTGTTTATAAATTAAAAATACAAACTAGCGACAATTTACCCACACACACACACACACACACACACACACATATATATATATATATATATATATATATATATATATATATATATATATATTTGTTTATTTATTACCCTTCAGTAATGAACTGAGTTCTTCCGGTGACTTGCGTGTGTATACACCGCATATATTTAACACGTTAAAATTTTCCTTTCACTCATTCTATGGCTTAGGGAGTAACGATTCCAACTGACACCAAATCGGTCGAGTTTTGATCCCGACCAGAAGCAAGTAGATGTCTAGCCACACGGCTTGTACGTCGATGACAAATATATATACCTTTTAGTCATAATTAAATTACACTAGTACCCAGCTGTATTAAAATATGCTCAGTACATTTATATTGTAAATCTTTTGAATATTTTTCAAGCATCCAGTTTCTTCAGACGATTTATAATAAATGATCTTCCAACGTTTTTCAAACGTGCAAACAGGGATTTTTAAGAACGTGCGACTGGAATTTATTAAACAACCGAAAATTTTCAAAATTAGGCAAGAGTTTCTTAAGGATATTAAAACAATTTCATCCAGGTTTGAATGATCCTAATATGTATCTATTGTTGTGATTACATCTGAACATTACTTCTGATCTTTCATTTAGTAATTTTTTGTTCTGGAAACAATCCACTCTCTAACTTTTCTTTCGGTACAATCTAGAAACATCACCACTGTTATAAGGTTTTGCTTTTTTTTACTATACTCCATCTTACATCAACGTTTTTTCCATTTTTCTGTTTCAATTTCCATGCGTGGCTAGCCAGTTTGGTACAATTTTTGGTACAATTTTTGTACAATTTATCAGGTTTTCCAGTTTAAATGTAGATTTATGATTATTCCGTTTGTTTTCTGTTAATTTCCTTTTATAGACCCCAAGTACGTTCATTTTTTTTTATCTGTACCGTATACAAATGCTTTGTAAATAACTCATTCTGTTTTACAAAGTCCGTCAGGTGGATCGTAAAAATTTCTATTGTACGTTTAAAAACGTTGGAAAATCAGTTATTATAAATCCCATGTACATACCGAAAGGTTGAAATCTAGGTTGCGGAAAAAACTCATTTCCAAATTATATATATATATAATTTGGAAATGAGTTTTTTCCGCAACCTAGATTTAAAAAAAACTCATTTCCAAATTATATATATATATAATTTGGAAATGAGTTTTTTCCGCAACCTAGATTTCAACCTTTCGGTATGTACATGGGATTTATAATAACTGATTTTCCAACGTTTTTAAATATATATATATATTTCATTTGGAAATGAGTTATTAAGTAATACCTCTTAGGTTCATACAACCATGGATGAAAACGTTATAGTTCGTTTGAATTTAAACAATGCGCGTTCATAAATTCTCTGCCACGTGAACGTTCAAATAAAACACCGGTACAAGAGCGTTCTTAAAAAGAAAAACGGTAAAAGTTATTAAAAATCGCCTGAAGACATCACTCGTAGTAGAAACCTGTGTAGCGAAATAACTCGTTTAAAAATGGAATATATATATATATATATATATATATATATATATATATATATATATAGAGAGAGAGAGAGAGAGAGAGTAAGATAGAGAGTAATATTTTTATTACAATGGTTTATCAAACTTTTTTATCGCTACACAAAAAATTTAATATTTCAGAGTTTAGTTGTTCTATTTTGAAACGGCTGGTAGAAAATGATTTATTTTGGAAAATATAGTTATTTAGAAAGTTAAAGAGGAAGAGTGGGGAAAGTTAAACAATATGTCAATGGGTGTGTCTGGATTGCTTACTCAAAAGAGAGAATTAGATTGAACAATAAAGGTGAACATTTAGGTCGGAGGGAGGTGGGTTGTTAAATCATGTTTTGATAAAATGGCACTCTTTATCTGTCTGGGGAAAATTCATATTAGGAACATATAGTACACAGACGTATAAAGACTCATTTTTAAAAATAGTTCAGATTTTTAAATTTTTTAAATGTTTTTTTTTTCTAATACTTCAGAAGTTTCTTAAAGAGGCATAATGGCAAGGTTCAAATTTAATTAAGTACCTATGATATACTATACTATATCAAAGTTAAAAAAACTAAATAATATTGCATTGCTCATTAATTAATAATAAAATAATAGTTATGTAATTTTAGAGCATAAGTTATTAATGAACATTGTAATTAATTAAATTTTAAAGGGAAATATTTATGGTGTTCACATAATACCGTTATAACACGACCCCTGGCTGCGTTCAGTCAACCTCCCTCAGATTAACTAAAGCAGGTCCGCTTATTGCCACGTGATGATGATGATCCAGACATGCGAGGGATTGGTATTTCAAAATCCTAACCTCTTCCCTTAAGACACGGGAGCCGACTCACTAATTCTCGTCTTGCATTCTGATTTTGTTAAACACCACCCTAACCGGTGTGGGAAAGAGAGGTAGAAGGTTTTCAGCTCGAAATGAAAACAATTACATTTAACCATTTGTCTGTCCTGGTAACCCAATACACAGGAAATTGTAAAGGCCTTATTTCGACCTAGGGTCACCCATTGTCAAAACCCATTGACAGATATTTTCACTTGAATTACTTTGATGAATTCGCTTAAAAATAATTTTGTACCCAGTACACTTTGCGCCTGCAATTTTTCACTTGTTAACATTTCGGCTACTTTCCCCACATAAATAATTGTATTCTCCAAATTTAGAGAAATCTCTTCTCTTCTTGAAAATTACCTAAAATTAACACCAGCCATCTAAAAATGTGGTTACACTGTTGATTAATTTCTATGGTTCAGTAGAATTTTATTTTTAGAAAATTTTGTAATATGCAGCTTTTCATTCAGACACAGAGGATAAATGTCAGACAATGATTTACAGATTCTTGTTTTTTTTTTTTTAATTTTCTAGTTTACCTTAGTTTTTTTAAATACTCTTAACTGCTAAAAATACGCAGAAAGGGATGTTTTAATTTGGTATGTCTTATTTTTGAAATAAATTATATGTTGCTATCATCATTGTTTAAAATTATTTTGACTACAACTAATGTAACATTTTTTAAAGTTGGGTTTTCGCTAGATGATATTGCACATGAATGAACAATAGAATTCGTGAAACACCTATTTTCCAGTGGTAATTTGTCAATTCTACAATTACATATATTCATATTATTATTGTTTTCAGTGTTGGAATGTTTATTGTTAATTTGTTTTCAGTATTGATTTAAAATTTTATTATCATGATTTTCAATATTTTTTCTAGATTGTTTGTACGACTAAAGCTTAATTTAAGAGTATTTTTCTTAAAAATCTTATTTAAATGGGAGAAATGCTCTAATTTAGTGCTAACAATTCGGTTAAATAATTTTTCTGTTTCTACTTTTTTTGATTTTGGTTATATTGTTTTGTGTATTTGATGTCATGGCATTTAGAGCCGCTACTTTTGGGGCATTATTATAAAAATGGCTATGCTTGTAAAATACATCTTCCCTAGGTGAGTTTTTACTAATTTTATATTCTATGGAGGAGTGTAAATGGTTAATTATAGAGGGAAGATGATTAGACTTTTGGTGGAGGTATAATGGATATGCGTTAGATTTCATGTATGGTTGGTAGTATTATTTACTAAACCTTGGGTTACATCGAGGGAGTTCACTGTTTTTAAATTAGTGTTGGTGATTACTTTTAGGTTAAGACATTTAAATTCTTAATGGATTAATTTTAAATCTTATCAGTTTTAAAATGTGCAGAATGTTTTACTACTATAAGGCCGTAATCTATTTATAACCTAAAGTCATGTGTTTTAATGCCATAGTAAGTAGTTAGGCTAAGTCAGAATATTATGTAGCAAATTCTAATGCCATTGTAAAAATACCCTTTGAAATAGATGGGTAATAGGGGATCTCTGTGTTGAGAGATCAACACAGAGATCCGAAGGCGAATTGGCATGGCGAATAAAGCATTCCAGAAGTTGAGTAAAGTATTAAGAAACAGGACAATTTCGCTAGAGACAAGGAAGAGAGTACTGGATTGCTACGTGATGTCTGTCCTTCAATATGGCAGTGAATGCTGGACAATACCAACAAAGATGAAGGAAAAACTTGAAGCAACTGAAATGTGGTTCTACAGAAGGATGCTGCGGATATCATGGATCAAGCATGTGAGCAATGATGAGGTCTTGGAAATAATGGAAACAAAAGGGAAATTAATACTGAGCATCAGGAAGAGACAGAGAAAGTTGCTGGGACATGCAATGAGGAAGGAGGGCTTGGAGAATCTGATACTAACAGGCCAGATACAGGGGAAAAGAGACAGGGGAAATCAACGGATAACATATTTGAAGGACCTAATCAGGTGGATGACAGAATGAGAGTTGCACGGTGTAACAGGAGAAGGGTCAGAGTCACCAGGGATAGGGAAACGTGGAAAGCCATGATCGCCTACGTCCTGAAGGGATAGGACACATAGAAGAAGAAGAAGAATAGGGGATCTTAGAATTCACCAAACAATATTCTGACTTAACAAAGAATGAATACAAAATTATAATGAAAACCAAAACATCCGTCTTCATCCACAAACAAAACAATGGATAGAGAATATTTCAGGTGACTAACATGACATTATAATGGGATCGTCAAACACTGTGATATTTCGACCTTGTCAGTTTATTTGCGTTATATAACTTCACTGCCCATTATAACATTAATACAGATGACATATAAGTTATAACCCGTTTTGATAATGCGTTGAGTTTTTCACACATATATATATATATATATATATATATGTAACATATATATATATATATATATATATATATATATATATATATATCCGGTTGGGGTCCGAAAATGTATATATATATATATATATATATATATATATATATCCGGTTGGGGTCCGAAAATGTATATATATATATATATATATATATATATATATATATATATATATATGCGGTTGGGGTCCGAAATGACCAATTTAAGACCAAATAAGACCATTTTAAAACCAGTTAAGACTGCTTTTGAACCTACCCATTGCGGTGGATAGGTAATGTTTTAACGAGTACCTGGGCGTACGCGCTCACTCAAGTAGGGGAGAAGAGTATATATATATATATCAAAAGTTTGAGTCCAGCCCTGGTAATTTTTTAATGTGACGCTAAAAGTCATTGTTTTATACTTTAACTAAGAGAGAAGTATTCTAAATGATTAAAAACAGTGAGACATATTACTTTTTATGAGAAAATTTATTATGAAAAATGGAAAGAAGAGCATGTTATGATTAAATTTTGATCCTGGCAAAATATCCTTGTTTAGTGTTGATTAGTGCTGCACACATTTTTGGCATTTACTACAAAATTTTCTCAAAAGGTAAGTTTGATAATTGATTCTACTCAGTTTTCAATGACTCTAAGAGCTTATTTTTTCGCTCCTCTGTCAAGTTCCTCCCATGCTAATTCTGAGGATATCTCTAAAATTTTGAACTCTAGGATCTATCTATCTATCTATCTATCTATCTATCTATCTATCTATCTATCTATCTCAAAACTGAATCACTCCTTTTTCTTTTTTTCTTTTTTCAATTGGAGTAGATAGACTAAACTATCACCCGGTTCACACTCCACCCACGTCTATTGAACAGGTGAAGAGGCTCATCCCTTGTTCCATGTTTAGGATATGGTTTCCGGTTTTCTCTTTTCCAATCTTTTCACTTTCACGTAGCCTCCTGCACATCAGTGGCGTTACCGCCTTGCTCGGGGTGATATGATTAAACAAATTTAATATATACAATATAAATATAGAGTACATGGTATATAGAATACATAGACTATAGAATGTGTTTAGAAATATATATATAATGATAATTTCATCTTTGATGGTGGATGTCTTTATGTTAACTTCCCTGAAACATCTCTGAAAATGTCACTTGCGAGCCGAAAGCTGATAACCAGCGTAAAATACGATATCCAAATGTTGAACAATTTTTGTCTTTATTTCAACCAGAAATGAAATCCAAAATACGATGTTTAGAACGGCTCCTGGTTAAGCAGAATAGACATTCATTGTCTGTTATATTCAAAAATATATGTTTAGATAATTATATGCTCAGTACAATATATATATATATATATATATATATATATGTATGTGTGTGTGTGTGTGTGTGTGTGTGTCAAAATTTACTTTTAACTTTTAAATTACACCCACCAATGACGCTCGTTCTCTTATTGTTGACTTCTGGCACTCTGAGCACGAAACGCATCCGCGCCTATTTTAAATTCGAAGGTAGGCCATTTGTTATCAGTTAACGTTTTTTTCCTTGTTTGACCAGCATTTCATCTAGCCAGGGACGGTTGCTATATTTGCGTAAGCGTCCGCTATCCTGCTTGCATATCACACATGCCACTCGTTGCCTCTTTGAACGGGGGACTGTAGTCGGTTCAGCAGAACACACAGACCGTTGCCTTTCAGTTCCGCTACACTTCTTTTATGTGCTGTATCCCTCCAGCACAAGGGCGATCGTTACTCTCCATACGCTCCTATCTTTTGAGTTCTTAGCAATGTTTTTTAGTATCCCTGCCATCTCTTGTTCTTCCATCAATTTAAAAAATCTTGTCAGGTAGGTTACTATCTGTTTCCTATTTTCCCGTCCTCAAGTTTACGTAAGAACTTAATAATAAAATTCCACTCCTTGATGTATTTATTGATTCTAGCCCACATCGATTTACTACTTGTTTATATAGGAAACCAACTAGCATAAACTCGTGTTTTCTTAATTATAATAGTGAATGCCCCCAACGATATAAGCTAGCTGTTATAAAAAAACTCAATTCAACGCACACAATTGATATCTTCTTCCGAAGCCATATTATATTAAGAATCGGACAACATTAAACAAACACTTCTCAACGATAGATTTACTAATTCCGTCATTGATCCACAAATTAAAACGTTTTTTTTAATCATATCACCCCGAGCAAGGCGGTAACGCCACTGATGTGCAGGGAGCTACATAAGAGTAAAAAGGTTAGAGGAGAGTAAAGAGAATGACGAACCAGTTAGAGAGGAGAAACATAAGGATGGGAATACAGGTGTGATGACAGTTGCAAAGGTGAAGAGAAAGGAAAAGATATACAGGAAAGAACTAGGGTCAAGTAGTTAAGAGATGAGTATTGACCTTGCATTTAAATTCCTGGAGGTTGTAGCCGTCAGGAAAGCAAGAATAAGGAAACGAGTTTCACAGGCGGAAAGTGCGAGAAAAGAAGCTGCGGGAGTAGAATTGTCGTCTGCATTTGGTTGATCTAACTGTGAATGGGTGAGACCCAGTTGCCAGTCTGGTTGCACGAGTAAACACCTGCTGCGGAGTGACTTAAGTTTTATCAATAAATATATAATATCTCTAACAATATTGATAATATTAATATTAAAAGCGTACGTCAAAATAAACATAACGCTCTTGACTTTTACTATTGCAACTAAATGCATAATAATTACAAACATATTTGTCCTGCCATCAATTTACAAAATCTTGTCGGATAGATTACTAGCTGTTTTTTATTGTCTCTCTAGTCTCTGTTCCATGAATCTCAACTTTTCTAAGCCATCTTTCTTCATTATATCAGAATTTCAAATATCTCTTTCTGATTCTAAACATAAGTGTTCTGTTTGTTTCTATTTTGCATAAAACTTCCTCGTTGCTCACATGTTCGCCTATGGTACTCATAGAAATTTTCTTGGGAGACACATATATGATACCTCAATGCGCCTGATCACCTGTGGATAAGTTATCTATCACTCGCTGCTATATAAGACAATTTATATTCATTGTACCTACTTATATACAATGATCGTTTGTTCTTATCCTCTCAAATACGTGGACACTATTAAAGTAAAGAGTAGAGTAGAGTGATTATACTGACTAGCACTTAACTAGCAGTGTATCTAATTCATGCAGCGTACGAGTTTTGTATTTGTTGATATACTATTATTCCCAACTTCCGTTTTAGGGATTACTCACGCAGTAACTTTTTAATGTTACAACAATATTGCTAAACATTTGAGGACTCTTTATTTCTCACCATATTTTTTCTGTTACTTAATACATTATTTCTATTTTGTTATTCCAACATTTCTAATCATTTCATCCCAAGCAAAACGGGACCGACACTAGTGCATATGAGAGACAAAACAAGGTAGAAAAGATAAAAGATGGATGGGATTCAAGGAGAAAGAAAATAGCAATCAAGTTGCATCTAGATGTTTAGTGATTGCAGCTATCACAGAAATAAGTAAACGGAACGGAGTTACATAGGCGGAAAGTGCGAGAAAAGAAACTATTAGAGTAGAAGAGTTGGTTACATTAAACTTTTTAACGGTAAAAGGGTGGGACCTAGATGATAAACTAGTAGCACACTTAAATTCATGCGCCTTGTTAGATCGTCTATTATCTGTTAAAACATTTCTAACATATTCTGTACTATTTTTAGAACATGCGATCTCAAGTTCGAAGTTCTAATCTTAGGTCCTGTATTCTCCCAACTGATATTTAGTTTTTACTCTCACTATCCTGCAGTTCCCATTCTTCGCGTATCTTACGTTATTCATATTGTCGCCATCAATAATAAATGATGGTGGAACGTACTTTTCAGGTAAACTGCTTTAGCATTTATTTTACCTTAATTTTCTTTTTTTTTTTTTTTTTTTTTTTTTTTGCAGGTTATGTCTCTTTCGAACATGGGAGATCAGTTGTTACTACTTTTTTGGGAAAGAGATTAAAGTGGTTTCCATTTGTTTTTTTTGTTTTTTTTGTTTTTTTCTGGTTTGATATTTAGAATTATCTCTTATCTCTTACGCCATATAAACAGATACACGTGTGTCTAGTGTGTGTGTGTGTGTGTGTGTGTGTGTGTGTGTGTGTGTGTGTGTGTGTGTGTGTGTGGAGGCATAATCATTAAAAAGAAAAAAAAACAACACTCAATAATATACTCGATGATCACAGTCACAATGTCCTAACCATGTCTGGAAAATAAAACATTACTGAGTTACGAAACATACATATAATATCCATATTTTTCAAATTAAAGTAAAAAAATAAAAAAAAACCTTTATGATGGCGAAGAGTATAGCTGAAAGCTCTTGTACATACAGAACTTTCAGACAATTTTTACATAAATTATGCTCAGAAGAAAAAGGAAAATATGTGTTTCTAATAATTTTGTATATCTTATCTTCACAGATTGGTGTGTGACTACTAGAGTATATATATATATTCACAATATTTTTGAATCGGTATCTTTCATGGTGTTTTGCTAAAAAGGTAGTTAGACGCGTCCCAAGTTGACAAACGGATAATTTATTTTATTAATCTTTTTTATAGTAAGAAAAATAAACTTTACTTAAAAATAATCAGCTAGAGACACTAAGCACATGGCTTCTATGTTTAAGTTTAGTCTTCGCTATGGCCAACAAATCAAGTGTAATGAGGTGTCAATTGACCTATATTGGATTTCTATTAAAGAATTTTCTCAATAGCAAGTATAACATTGATTATTTTAGTGCAATTTTACCCGTCATATTTTTATGGATTAGGATTCGATGCAATTACCAACATTACATTCAAAATAGATAAAATATTAAATGCATTCATGAAGAAATGAGGAAATATGCTTACCACATATAAATGTTAAAACGTTAAAAAATTGCCAACCGACATCAAATACAGGTTTCAAACAAGCCTACTTAAATATACAATGTAATATCTTACAAATGACTGTTTATTTCAGGAGAGTTCTTTAAATTAGGTCAATTTAAAAATATGAGAATAATATACTGTTTGTGACTAATTTTTCCTAAATAAAACATGAAGCTCGCCCCAGAGTTTGAGTTATTCTACAAGTGCAACCAAGATTAGAAAGAAAAAGGTTCAGAAACACTGGATTAGAAGAATGGAGAGGGGATTTATTATTAGAAAAAGAAAAGTAAACTGAATTAATGACTGAAGACAAAATGGCTACGAATTAACACTGACGAATGATTCTAATTCGCTTTCATTGAACAAAGGGACCACTGGGAAGAATTAATTGGTCAAATATATTTCTTGTCGTGCACAGTGGAATGTAATGAGTCTAAGCCAGACAGTTGACTGAAGGGACTATGAAGAAAAATTTATACGAAACGTCTCCTAGCAGGTAAAAAACAAAGCGTCTATTAACATAGATCGAATAAAAAAGATAGATAGATAGATAGATAGATAGATAGATAGATAGATAGATAGATAGATAATGAATAGTCTGTGATAGGTAGATAGATAGATAGATAGATAGATAGATAGATAGATAGATAGATAATGAATAGTCTGTGATAGATAGATAGATAGATAGATAGATAGATAGATAGATAGATAGATAGATAGATATGGAAAGATTTGAGATGGTTAACAATAGCTTGTTATGAAGATAGATAGATAGATAGATAGATAGATAGATAGATAGATAGATAGATATGGAAAAATTTGAGATGATTAACCATAGCTTGTTATGAAGATAGATAGATAGATAGATAGATAGATAGATAGATAGATAGATAGATAGATAGATAGATAGATAGATAGATAGATATGGAAAGATTTGAGATGGTTAACAATAGCTTGTTATGAAGATAGATAGATAGATAGATAGATAGATAGATATTGAACAGAGTTAGATAGATAGATAGATAGATAGATAGATAGATAGATAGATAGATAGATAGATAGAGAGATAGATAGATATGGAAAAATTTGAGATGGTTAACAATAGCTTGTTATGAAGATATATATATATATATATATATATATATATAGATAGATAGATAGATAGATAGATAGATAGATAGATAGATATGGAAAGATTTGAGATGGTTAACAATAGCTTGTTATGAAGATGAGATAGATAGATAGATAGATAGATAGATAGATAGATAGATAGATAGATATGGAAAAATTTGAGATGGTTAACAATAGCTTGTTATGAAGATGTAGAGATAGATAGATAGATAGATAGATAGATAGATAGATAGATAGATAGATATGGAAAGATTTGAGATGGTTAACAATAGCTTGTTATAAGATAGATAGATAGATAGATAGATAGATAGATAGATAGATAGATAGATAGATAGATAGATAGATATGGAAAAATTTGAGATGGTTAACAATAGCTTGTTATGAAGATAGAGATAGATAGATAGATAGATAGATAGATAGATAGATAGATAGATAGATATGGAAAGATTTGAGATGGTTAACAATAGCCTGTTATGAAGATAGATAGATAGATAGATAGATAGATAGATAGATAGATAGATAGATAGATATTGAACAGAGTTAGATAGATAGATAGATAGATAGATAGATAGATAGATAGATAGATAGATAGATAGATAGATATGGAAAAATCTGAGATGGTTAACAATAGCTTGTTATGAAGATAGATAGATAGATAGATAGATAGATAGATAGATAGATAGATAGATAGATAGATAGATAGATAGATAGATAGGAAAGATTTGGAGATGGTTAACAATAGCTTAGTTATGAGATAGATAGATAGATAGATAGATAGATAGATAGATAGATAGATAGATAGATATGAAAACAAAACTTAAGATACACAGAGGAATTATAAGCTCATAAGTTATGAGCAGACGGGACTCCATATTTACTTAAGAGCAGAAAGAGGTAGATATGAATCGCTTCAGACAGATTTAAGTCAATATAACCAGATAGATAGTTTAGAGCGATGTTTCTCGACCAGTACGACCGGACTAATTAATGAGTTCTGAACTGTAGCCAGGTACGCCCCCAACTAATAGAAGAGTAATTTGTGAATTATTTTTATATTGAAATATTAAATATCTTTATTGAGTTAAAAGAAGCTCGAGACAAAGAATGTAATGTCTGAAAAATAAATGCTTTTTTCATGGGATTTGTTTATTATTTTCCTATATTCAAATTTTATGAATAATTCTTTCCTTATTAAAATAAACGAAAGAAGGAAGGTACACGCAGAATCACAATAGTGATAATTAACATTAATTCATCGAATACATTTTTAAAATATGAGTCTCAATACGAGGCTGTGCTTACAATTGTTTGACATTAAGGTAGATTGTTCTCGTTCCATGAGTCATGCGACTTAGGGATGTCTTAGTTATCTCCCTAAACTTTTGTTCACCGCTACTATTACTACTCACAGCTCTTTGGGTTAAGTTACTAGATATAACCAACGCTGACTCATGTGTCCTTGAGGAGATCATTGTCGTAATTTTTGAGACTTATCCATCTTAAAAACCATTTTTCTTTTTCATCAGAAAAACTGATTACTGAGACATTTACAAATAAATGTGCGTTCAATAATTGCCGACAGTAGTGGCAAGTAAAAAGCCTAGTTAGCTATATATATATATATATATATATATATATATATATATATATATATATATATATATACCCAATAATTAAGGATTCGTGCCTGATGATACCTCACAGCTGAACCCCCGCCCCCCGTAGCTTGGTGTTGAGTCCTTAATTATTGAGTATATATTTTCGCTATACTTTTTCTTATTGAATTTTGTATTAAGCACTTGTTAATTGTTTGATACTTTTTGAAGCGGTTGTTTACAGTCTTTCTCAGCATTTTTGTTATATATATATATATATATATATATATATATATATATATATATATATATATAATCGTATCACCCCGAGCAAGGCGGTAACGCTACTGATGTGCAGGGGTCTACGTATGAGTGAAAAAGATTGGAAAAGACAAAGCCGGAAACCACATCCTAAACAGGGAACAAGGGATGAGCCTCAACACCTGTTCAGTAGAAGTGGGTGGAGTGTCAAACCGGGCGATAGTTTAATCTATTTACTCCAATATACATATTGTAATTTTGTTATTACGATGGTTTATAAAAGCATAATGTCACTACTCAACAATTTTCATGTTTCAGGTGATATGTTAAAATAAATGTTGAAAACAAGTTATTTTTGAAAATATAAGATAAATTCATGTTTATTTAGAAAATTAGGGAGTGGTAGTTGGAGGAAATGCATGTAGGTGTGTCAAAATTGTTCAATCAAAATGGAGAATTATGTAACCATGGGATTTAATATTCGGAATAAACAACAAACCTCGTACTGAACCCTCCTGTAATTGTCGATCTAAAGAAAATTGTCCAGGGTTATATTTCAGTCAAAGAGAATAAGAAAAATTATTATGTTTACATTAGAATTTCCGCGGGGAAAGGGAAACAGAGATTTTATACTCAAAGACACTCATCTTTTAACCATAGACTAAAACACCAGACAGTATTTCCGGAAGATTTTAGGACTGTAAAGAGAAAGGCCAAGCCCACAGATAGTTTGGAAGATTATAGGTTCTGCACGTACTCCCAAAAGGCTTAGAGATAAGTTTAACTTATTCTTAGAAAAAAAAAAAATTAGAATAATAAAATGCACTAATCAAAGCCAACTATTGAATCAGAGGAATGAATTTGTGCTTAAATGTCGGCATAAAACCAAATTCAAATTTCTATAGTGTAGGTTTATCTCAATTATTTACTATATTTCTAAGTATTCATTCCCTTCTAATTCTTTTAATGCCGAAAGTATAACTCATTCTGATCCTTCCTTCTTTTAACCTCTATACACCAATCGTTTATAATTTATAAATTCTCCCCTCTCTATGATCCCCTAACTCCATTCCCATTTATCCATTACATCTTATCATCTATTTTTAATGTTACTCTTAAACACCTCTCTTTTTTCATAAAGCCCAAATTTAATGTCATAATGTTAATATTCCGGATTTAGTTTAATATACATTTTTTCTCTTTCAGTCAAAAAACTTTTACCCTCTTCTGATCTTGTCTCTTGCCTTTCGTTTGATGAAATGGTACACTCTCTCTTGACCCTGGTCTCGTACCTTTCTTCTGATGAAACTAAGTCCATACCGGGATTGACAAAACAGACGACTGACAACTTCGTCTGCCGAAATAGACTATTCCCCAGATGAGATGTTTCGAAATTTATTTTTTAATAAATATTTGCTCTCGAAACGAGAAATCGGAGAGCCGTGTTCGAATTCCAGTTGAATATATTGCATTCACGTACGCGCAAATACCCTTGTATTCGTACCTTCTCTCCAGCTATGGGTCAAATAACAGGTCAGCTAGCCTTGGTTGGCAATCAGTCTATCGCAGAATATAATGGCTGCTTACTGCAAGAAAGTCTTTTGCCCAGTGTGTATCACGTATGGCACTTAACTGACGGACTGAATTAAATACATTCAGCTCTTTTTGTCGATCATTTTTAATATTTTATAATTTTTAATATATGACGAGGATCTACTTGCATTATTTACTAAGAAACTTTTCTTACCACGGATTGTTTACCATCATTATATATATATATATGATGGACTCTCCCGTCGATCTCGACGTATGAGGTTCCGACAACTCTGACTTCATCCATGCTTCAGCCTCTGATGACATCTAAGTCCAGCAAGGGACTTACAAATCAATCCACACAAAGTGCAAGTGTGCTGGTTATGGGATGTACTTGCAGGTACCAATACAGCCCGCTTGACTTTCTCTCGTTTCTGACTCAAATGATTCAGACTGTCAGCCTTGAAACGCTGAAGACCATCAAAACAACATGCCTTCCACTCCATTCGATCAGAGACTCTGCTCTCAAGATTGTTGTGAGGCAGATTGAGAGCAATCAAATTACTCCTGATCTTATCCTTGTACCTCAGTAAAGGCCGTCCAACATTTCTCCTACCGCTCTCCAATTGACTGTACATCATGATTTTTGGTATCCTTTCCTCGGTCATCCTCAATACGTGTCCTGTCCAACGTACTTGGAACTGAATGAGGAATGGCTCTATTCCAGAGATATTACATTTTCTAAAGAGGTCAACGTTGGGCATCTTGTCTCGAATGCTAAGACCACAGATTGACCGCAAACAGTGTTTGTGAAATACATCCAGCTGACGGATGTGCCGTCTATAAGGAGTCCAAGACTCAGAGCCATACAGGAGGATGGAGAGAATAATAGCTCGATAAACCACAATTTTCGTATCCAATCGGATCCCACGTTCATCCCACAGGCGATGGCGCAATTTCCCAAAGGCATATGTAGCCCTCGCAATCCTGTTGACAATTTCGTCATCCAATGAACCATCATGATTCACCTTGCTGCCCAAGTAGGGAAAACACTTTGTATACTTGACGGCTTGACCATCCACCTTCAGTTGTCTTTCTGGAAAACGATATTCAGGTGGCTCTGTCCTCACTCCCGCAACTTGCTTTGGAGGTATATATGGTTGATGCACCACCTCTGTCTTTTTAATGTTGATTGTAAACCCAAAAGCCGTACATGCAGTTGCGAAACGATCGAGCAAAAACTGTGCCTCTTCGAAAGATGTTGCTACAAGAGCTGCATCATCTGCAAAAAGCAAATCTCGGATTATTTCAGTTCGAACTAGGGTCTTGGCTTTAAACCTCTGATGGTTGAATAAACCACCAGAAGAACGGAACTGAAATTTCACGCCAGTATCAATATCACCAAAGGCATATTTCAGCATCAGGGAAAAATAAAGAGCAAAAAGTACAGGAGCCATCACACACCCCTGTTTTGTCCCATTTGTGACATCGAAGGCGTCCGACGTCATTCCGTCACACACAACCTTAGCCTTCATTTCTTCATGAAAAGAGATGATCACCTTAAGCATATTTTCAGGTATGCCAAGCTTGCGCAGAACTTTCCATAGAGCGCCACGGTTCACTGAATCAAAGGCTTTTGTCAAATCGACAAACACCATGTACAGTTCCTGGTTCTTCTCTCGTACCTTTTCTGCAATTTGTCGGAGCGAAAATATCATGTCAATGGTGCCACGACCAGATCGAAAGCCACACTGTGACTCAGGGTAGATTTTATCAACAAGATGTGTGGTAATTCGATTTAGAATTAATCTGGCTAGAATTTTTCCAGCAATGGAAAGAAGTGATATTCCCCGATGATTGTCGCAGATATTCCTCGCTCCTTTATTCTTGTACAAGTGCTTAATACATGCATCCTTATAATCTTGCGGAACACGCCCGGCTTTCCATATTTCCACAAAAAGAGCATGTAGCTTCTGTACTAAAGCATGTCCGCCACATTTGTACACTTCAGGAGGGATGGGATCATCAGGTGACGGGGATTTACCGGAGGCAATCTGTTTGATCGATTCAAGTACCTCTTGATAAGATGGTTCAAATGACAATTCAGGAATTTCAGCACATTGTGGAATGGACGAGATGACATCATTGTCTACTTCAGATGATGTGTTTAGAACTGTCTCAAAGTGTTCCTTCCATCTCTTTAGAATATCTGACTTATCAGTGAGCAGCGTTTCCCCGTCCGTTGTACATACAGGTGAGGCACCATTCGTTTCAGGCCCAAATATTTCTTGAAGGCCATTATAGAATGCTTTGGTGTTTTTACTGTCAGAAGCTTCTTGGAGCTCAATTGCTTTCTTATACCACCACTGTTCCTTCATGGCTCTGAGAGCCCTTTGCACCTCACCTTTGCATTTCCTGTACGACATCTGCTTGGCAGACGAATTCTTGTCCTCTATCCAGGCTTTGTGTGTAGTGTGCATCTTGTTAATGAGCTTTTTTGCATCCTCGTTGTTATCATCAAACCAGTCCTGGTGCTTTCTACGCGGAATTCCAAGAACTTCTACTGCTGTTGAATGAGTTGCCTTCTGCAATGCTTTCCAAGAACATTCTATATCATCAGTGATATTCACTGAGTCCAAGGCAGCCTCAAGCTTAACAGAGATTTCATATTTCTTGTCTGATAATTTCAGGGGAAGGACATCAATCCGTTTCGGAGCTGTTGACCTAAACACCCTACGTTTGTATAAAGTCAATGAGAGTTTACTTCGCAAGAGAGCATGATCTGAAAGGTAGCAGGATGTGTGAAATGAGCGAGTGATGTTGAAGTCACTGATGTCTCTTTGTTTTGTGATAATATAGTCTATGAGATGCCAATCTTTAGACCGAGGATGCATCCAGGTGGTTTTGTGGTGGTTTGCTTGTTGGAACAAGGTATTTGTAATGTTAAGGCCAAACTCCCTACAGATAGTGAGAAGCCTCAAACCGTTTTCATTTACCTTGCCTACACCATGACCACCTAGTACACCAGTCCAAGATTGGCCATCATTTCCAACGCGAGCATTAAAGTCCCCAGCAAGAATAAGCTTATCCTTGTGGCGCACCTTGAGGATGACATCACGAAGGAGATCGTAAAATTCTTCTTTCTCCCGCTCTGAGCTAGCCAATGTTGGAGCATAACAACTGATGATCGTCAGCCGGGTATTTCCACCCAACTCCAAAGAAAGGGTTATGATTCGATCCGAAATACCCTTAGGCAACGAAGATAGAGACTTAGTCAGTTCTGATTTAATGGCAAATCCAACTCCAAATTGCCGAGATTCGTTTTCACCTTTTCCAGACCAAAAGAAGTCATATCCACCCTTTTCTTCTCGTAGCTGGGAAATTCCAGCAAGGCGAGTTTCAGATAAGGCAGCTATATCAATGTTTTATTTCTGTAACTCAAGGGAAACAAGAGCGGTTTTACGCTCAGGTGCAGAATTAGTATCCTGGAGAGTACGAACATTCCAGCTTCGTACCTTCTCTCCAGCTATGGGTCAAATAACAGGTCAGCTAGCCTTGGTTGGCAATCAGTCTATCGCAGAATATAATGGCTGCTTACTGCAAGAAAGTCTTTTGCCCAGTGTGTATCACGTATGGCACTTAACTGACTGACTGAATTAAATACATTCAGCTCTTTTTGTCGATCATTTTTAATATTTTATAATTTTTAATATATGACGAGGATCTACTTGCATTATTTACTAAGAAACTTTTCTTACCACGGATTGTTTACCATCATTATATATATATATATATATATATATATATATATATATATTGTGCGGCAAAAATACATCCGACATATGCCCCCTAATAATGCCTTCCACAAAATGGTAAGACGTTAATTACACGAAGACAGCATCCTTATGTGGGAGGTATTTCTCGGTGGTATATATGAAAAATATTTCTGCCATACCACGTACAATACGACCTATCATTTCTCAGATTCTAACAGCTATACGCAAATTGTCAACATTTCTTAATGATTTTATTACACCATATCTATCTATCAATTATAGCATTAAATCAAGCGATGAATTCCGAAGAAACCTTAAATTTACAAAATCAAACCAAGGCATTGTAGCGCCACTTGAAGTAGAAAATTTATTTACTAATGTCACGGGTGCTGAAACCAACATTGATATAATCTTTAACTCTGTATATAAAAATTGTTCAATTCCACTTCCATCAATCAAACCCAATATTCGCACGCACACAACACACACACACACACAACACACACACACAAATATATATATATATATATATATATATATATATATATATATGATGACTACTAATATATATGTGGATGACAAATAAATTATGCCCTCATTACGATTGAGCTCTTTAGAGAGCAAATTTCTTTAAAAATTTAAGACAGTTACCATTTCTGTGATTTACGCATTACTCTTTCAGTAATTAATTGAGTTCTGCCGGTGGCTGGCGAATGTATACACCGCATATATATAACACGCTAAAATTTCCTGACCCTGATCACTCATTCCATGCACCGATAGCTAGGGAGTAGGCACTCCGACTGACACCAAATCGGTCGAGTTTTGATCTTGGCTTGACGCAAGTGGATGTCTAGTCACACTGATGAGTTGTGATACAGCGAAACAGGCTTGTATGTGGATGACTAATATATATATATATATAGTAAGAACTATGGAATAATAGTTAACAGTTCACAGCATTAACTTTTTAAAAGTGCACAAGAGTTGTCGTGTTTTGAGGCTATCAGTAGTACCTCATCAGGCAATTTATGGTTGCAAGTCATAGGAAATTATGTATATATAGAAATTTAAGTAACAGATATTACTTTATCCAGGCAATTAAGGAGAATTGAGTTCTAACCCACTAGAATTCCATCTAAATTTTAAACGTGAGTGATTTTAGACGTATAGCAAAACGATTGGCTGGGTTTTAAGACATAAGTCTTTGACATAGTCGCGCTTACCTTTTATCTTATATCATTTTTACTCTAACATACATACGGGTATATTTTATCACTTTAAGCGTTATTTTTAGTGCATACTTATATTTGAGTAGACGTTTCGTTTATTTGTTAAACAGTATATTTATATAATTTAGTCTACCGGCCTGAAATTTATATAATTTAGTCTACCGGCCTGAATATTCGGGAAATCTTATTAAAGAAAATATGCTTTCTCCGACAGTAGCATTGACGACCCGGTAAATGTCGAATAATTCCATTTAAGGAAACGGCTAGTATTATCATTATCTTTATGAAACATTGCTTCTTTTCTGTCAGTTCTACATTATTATCGTCGAATACGCTCTTCAAAGATGATTTCTTTATAGAAGCAATTTTCCTTGCTAAGCATCTGTGTATGACTGAAAGGGAACCCACTTAAAAAAAATGTAGTTTGAATCATCCTTCGGTCAGTGACTGATTGAAGTTTCGGTGGCTTACAGTCATCTAACGATAAAAATTGAAAGATCTTTCTTTTCTATCGATAGACGATGTAATTTTTTCGATTTGGCTTTTAGGGTCAGAAATCTTACAGAAAAGAGACTTTACGAGATGTAAATGACTGTAACAGACTTTATCTACACATTGATGGAATAATGGAAATAAAATAATATTTCGCATTGTTATTGTATTCCCAACCTTACACTTCTTTTTTTCTATTTCTTTCATTCTTATTCGTTCCGTGTGTTTTGATAACGAGTGTGAAGAATTTGAATATTTTAATGAGTAACCAACAAGAAAGTCTGAAAAAAAATGGCAACAAAAAGAACACTTATATTCAGATGTGCTAACAGCAGCCATAGTTATATCCTCTCCAAATTCATTCAGTTAAGTGCCATACGTGATACACACTTTAGGCGATCATGTCCTATTATGTAACCCATAACTGGAGGGAAGAGACGGATTAATACCTTTGTGCGTAAGTGAATGCAAAGAATTCAAGTGGAATTCGAACTCGGCTCCTCGATTTGTCGTTCGGAGTTGATATCCATTGCACCACAACACACATCCTTCGAATTACTCCGCTATAAAAAAGTGAAGGTCGAACCTCACATATTAGCAGTGCTTTGAAATGAACCTTTGCATTTTAGAATCGGCTCCCAAGTGGATCTTCCCCGATCACTATATTCTTAACCTGTTCAAGTCTAGGGTTAACCGTTATCTTCCCAACATACTCGCATCAATTGTGCCTTTCACTCCGTAAAACCTACCACAAGTGGCTCTTGAGCCTTACTCAGTGTCAACATCATTTTAATAAGTAAATAATTAAATAAATGTTAATTACAAGCTTAATGGTTTGTGTGTTTACTTTACATTTAGAATCAGGAAAGATGACTGAAAGTCCTTGAACACAAGTTAAGAGGGCTTGAGAAACTTTATCCTGAGTGGGTATATTGATAGTGAGGGAGATATGAGGAAGCAGGAAGCTACTTATCTGATGGGCTTGTATGAATTGATGGTGGAACGAGGCAGGGGGTTTAGCAAATAGAGAAAAACAGTTAAGGGCCAGAAGGGATAGGAAGCTGTGGAGAGTCTTGGAAAAGAATAATCCGATGTCGAGCAGTTTCTATATTGCTGCAGAGAACAATATTCTCGTTTGAAGTTGTGGTTGAATTGTCTGTTGTATAAGAAAAAGGCCTGCAATTTTACAAGTCACATGACACGAGATTTGATAAAGCCCGAAGCGTCTGCATTGTTTGAAACCCAGCATAAGAAAATGACTTCATTGAGAAAGTTATTCAGAGTCAATATTCAGTTATTCAGAGTTAATCCCACCCATTGTGCTGCTTTTATTGTTACTAAAACGTTACGGTGAATGCATTTTGTGACCTTCTTTCGGTGAACAATCTACAGGGTACCCAGTAAAAAAGCGATTAATTCCGAAATACCTGAGACAACCATTGAAAACTGGTGTCGAATGATGTGGCTGATAAATTCAGGAAATATTCCTGCTCATTTCGTCAATCCCCACGTCGGATGTTCTTTGAAAACTAAGAAAACTTAACGCTCAAAATCAGTGACTTGTTTAGCGATAGGAGAAGAGAACGAAAGACAAAAGTTTTGTGCAAATAACCTTTGAAAGATGAGTTACAAGATCGTGCAACAATTGATCAATTATAAAAAGAACCAATAATAGTTAAGTAATAATGTGATAGTCGAATGATTGTTCAATGTCATTAATATTAAAGAAGTATATTCAAGGTTATACAAGGTCAATTATTCCTAAAACATAAAACAATGATAATAAATTAACCGCTTCTTTTTTTGTAGGAAAGATAGACTAGTTAATATGCCTCCATGTTCGGATTTTTAGCTTATTACTTCTTTACCTTGTATTGTTACAACACTTTACCAGATTTTACAATGACCTTTAACGTTTTAAGAGTAAAATTGGCATTAACCAACTGATATTGATAAAATTTCAAGGATATATCCTGAAAATTGGAATTAGAATAATAAAAATAGACATTTTGTCATATTCAATGATCTAAACGCATTTTTTTGATGCACTGTATTTTAATTTAAATTTTTAAAAAATAGTAAGGTATACAAGTCTAAAAATTTAGAGACGTTTTAATTACCATCCATTTTTAAAGATATTTGTTTACTTTGCCCATATAATGTCTTCTCATGACTGTCTGGGCTTCGCTACGCCTTAGACATGCATATAAGGATGAATTCGCGCGTTTCTGGCAGAATTCTAGAGAAAATTCAGCAGATAGGTAGGAGGCTTTAGAAGCGTGTCTAATATGCATTAGCGGACCGACGCCATCATCCAGTCCTCCTTCAATTCGTTGTTACCTCAAACTGGACGAGGACAGACGTCTTCATAACAACTGAGCTGCAACAGAAAACGAAGCGGTGATCTGTACAAGAAGTACGCAGTTTGCAGACAGCCTAAAATTGCTTCATAATATATTTGGCAGAGTGGCAGTAAATTTAAAGGGTTAAATCAAATATAATTATAACGCGCTTTTATGACCTCTAAAGATTGTTTAAAACTATTATTAAATTATAGCAGTAAAGAATAAGATGCAAATATATGAGTAATCATTTTCTTTTACGCTGTTTGTAAAAAATTAAGTTCAAAAACCACCTTTTCCCACATTTCATGTTAAATAGCTGGAAAAATCCAATAGCACTAAATAAACCCTTATTAGCGTAATTTTCATATAGTATTCTTTTTCGTAGATTTTATTGTAAATAAAATTTGTCTTTTAAATTTCCACGAATGCGTTGTCGTCAGTTTCCATTGCTGTAGTGTTTATATTGAATGTAAATTTTAATATCAGATTTAACGCTTATTCGTAAACGTTCGCATTCTCAACTTTCAAATTATTTTTCCGATATCTATTTTATTATGGAGATTTAATGCAATATTTAGAAAACGAACACAATTCTTCAAAACCGCATGTTTGCGAGAAAAAATTAATGTAACAACCATTATATTTTAATAATAAAATTGGAATTAAAAAAAAAATAAGCAGACTTTAGTAGTTATCAGTCTGTCAAGTGCCATACGTGACACACGCTTGAGTGATCATGTCTCTTTGGAAAAAGATTTTTTTGTGTGTAAAATCCTTTGTTAAATAAAGACGGAAGCTGATGATGGTTCGGCTGAAATAGGCCCATACTTCCGATTCACCATGAGATAACGTGTCTACCTTAATATTTTCTATATTTGCTCTATATGTATTTATATTCATTTATGTTTAGAGCTCTCTTAGAGAGTTATCCTACCACTGTATGTACAGGATACTCCTTTGAATTCTTCTATACCCACACTGCATGCTGATATATATATATATATATATATATATATATATATATATATATATATATATATATACACGAGATTATTTCAATAAATATTTAGATATATTAGACAAATACCACAAATGTGTACATCCTTTTCTAAAATGATACATCATTGTTATGCGATTTAAATCTTTTTACACTATTTTTAATTGAAAACATTTAGATAATAATAATAATAATAATAGTAATAATAATAATAATAATAATAAGAAGAAGAAGAAGAAGAAGAAGAAGAAGAAAGACAGAAATTATTACAAATTTGAAAATGCAAAGTAGAAGATAATAAAAGTAAAAGAAAATGAAAAAAAAAATAATGGGGAAAGAAAGAAAGAAAGAGATAAATACAGAGTGTTAGTAAGGAAAAAAGAGGGCAAGAAATTAGAGCGAGAGAGAAAAGAAATAAGAGTTTCTAAAGAAGAAGACGAAGAAGAAGAAGAAGAAGAAGAAGAAGAAGAAGAAGAAGAAGAAGAAAAGAGTAAGCCAAGAAGAAAGTAAAATAATAACATTATGGCTTGAGACAGTTCAAGAATTTAACTGAATCCTAAGTTTTTCTTTTACCGAGGATTTGCTTTGACGAGTTGCATCGTCAGACTGTGTTCCTGTCTGAACCGCATGTTTAAGTATTCCCCGTTCAATACAGACGCAGCAAGTCCAGCCGACAAACGACTTTTGATATGAGCCAGTCAACTAAGCACTAAAAGGCACCTTTCTGTTGAATCGAGTCTATTTCAGTCCGCATGTCTATTTACGCAAGACATTTCGTTTGACAATTTCAAAGCGAGAAGAAACCTATCGGCTTCTGTTTGTTGGACTGACCCAAAACTTTTTTGTTTTCGTTTGTGTCGAATTCTTTTCTTCATCAGCTCTTAATAATCGGGAAAGGTAGCACGAAGGTGTACATCAAACGGATAAAAATGAGAAAATTCATTTTTTTAATAGATATCTTTTGTTCTTATTTCCGGATTAACTTTCTACAAAGCTATAAACAACATTTCAAACATACGCCCCGTAATGGGGGGGGCGCTAGAGGGTGTCGTCAGTGATGTCATCGCGAGGATCGCTAGGGGGTTTCGGGTCTTTCAACATCATACCCCACCTCACCGCGCCGACCCGACCAGAGATGATCAGCCTCCGGCCCACCCTCGATAAGCGCTTTCAGACACTGGAAAATTACGTTTAGGCCCGGTACGAAACCCTGCAAATGCTTCCGATTGGCGACAGTCAGAGCCACTTTCCATTTAGAGGCGAACCGCACATGAGCTCGTCCCAAACATTAATTTAGCCGCAGAATTTCGGGGAATTTTAGCTAACAATTTGGAATCCAGGCACTCTCTCTTTTGATCCATAACCAATTAGATGTTCTTTCCGCTGTTTCGGTTATGGACTTGAGTGCTTTTCTTTTTATTTATTTAAATATTAAAAGAAAAAAGAAAAAAACAACAACGTTTGGTTTATGTATTAAATATTCTTCACAGTATGAGATTCCTTGAAACATTCTGTGAAAAACGAAGTGCTGCATTCTCCGCACAAAGATGTCGCCATTTTTCAATCTTTTTCTCTTCGGGAAATACGCATTCAGATATAGCGCTTGTCTTTGACACGAACTTCCATGTCTATTTACGGCAAAATAAACCAGAAAATGTATAAAACCTCGTAAATAGTAACGGAATGAATCGTAAAGTTACCCTTTTATCATTTAAGCTTGAATCATAGATAATTGGCACTCACAGCTTTGGGAAAATGGGTAAATCATAAATGGGTTAGATCCGCTAATCTCCAGTTATACAGCGATTGAACCTGCATGCTTTTGCGAATTAAATTAAATATGTATAACCTCTTCCCCGACAAGGATTTTAGCAAAAAGCGTTACATCTAAACTTATTTATAAATGAAACTTTGTCAGTGTGTGTGTATGTGTGTGTGTCTGTATCTGTGTGTGTCCGTTACCTATAGACTCCGAAACGGCTGAACCGATTTTCTTGAAAATTTACACAGTTGTACTATAAGCGTCTGCGAGTGTTCTTAGCTAGGTTTTGTGTCGAAGTACCCCCGATAAATATCGAAAATGGATAATCGAAAAAATTGGGTTGTAGAAGGAGTGGTCCGATTTTAATCAAATTTGATACACTCATAGATAAAGACATAAGAAACGATATTCAGAAGTTTCAAGGTTGCAGTTCTTACAATAGTGCAGAAAATCGAAAATATATATATATATATAAGGCAAGATGTTTGTGCGTGTGTCTGTTTATCTGCCTTTTATTTTAGTTTTTGCTTCGGGTTTGGCTCTAAGTAGATATAATTGTAGTTCTTAGTCTCAGCCATGATACCATTTACTCAGAGGGCTTATTTAGCCTTCAAAATTCAGTTTACGACGACAAAAACTTATTTGATATCGATACCAGGAAATCAAAATTTGACTTACATCCATTCATTTTTCTTTCAGTCTACGGTTTCGCTTTAACTGGAAACAACTATTGATTTTTCGTC
Organism: Ascarosepion bandense; assembly: GCA_037127315.1. NCBI lineage: Eukaryota > Metazoa > Mollusca > Cephalopoda > Sepiida > Sepiidae > Ascarosepion > Ascarosepion bandense. The sequence goes on from JBBBDQ010002115.1 coordinate 370,903, forward strand.
TTTCGTGCCAACGTCCAAGAGTCTGAGCTCCAGGACCATGGATTAGTTTTAAAGCTTTCATTACACCCGAGCAACGTCGGGCTATACTGCTAGTTCTCATATAAAATTGTTTTATTTGTTTTTAATATCTTCTTCTTATTTGTACCTTGTCCCTATCCCTCGTGGCTCTTAGCACGCTTTCTCCTGTAACGTCTCTCAGCCACCTGCTCAGGCCTTTTAAATATGTTATCCGCTGCTTTCCTCTGTCTCTTTTTCCCTCTATCTGGCCTGTTAGTATCAGCTTCTCTAAACTGAGGCATCTTGAAGCGCTTAGACGGTGGCTAACACTTCTAACAGTCATATACGTTGACAATTGGTCTCGTTTCAAGCTCAGAAGTGCATAAAAAGAATCTATTGTACAGGTGTTGAGGCTCATCCCTTGTTCCCTGTTTAGGATGTGGTTTCCGGCTTTCTTTTTTCCAATCTTTTCACTTTTCTTTTTCTTTTTCTTTTTTCTTTTTCTTTTTTTTTTCAATTGGAGTAGATAGACTAAACTTTCGCCCGGTTCACACTCCACCCTCGTTTATTGTACAGGTGTAGAGGCTCATCCCTTCTTCCCTGTTTAGGGTGTGGTTTCCTGCTTTCTCTTTTCCAAATCTTTTCACTCTTGTGTAGCCCCCTGCACATCAGTGGCGTTACCGCCTTTCTCGGGGTGATATGATTAAAAAAAAAAAAGATCGACGTATGAACATGTCTGTAGCTGGTTTATGAACGTTATGTTTTGTACGTGTTTATTCGTCCGTGTCTAAAAAAGACACATTCGGTAAAAAAAAAAAAAAAATTGGATGTATTTACACGTCTATGCCGGGGGATATGGATCAAATGATGCGATTGAAAGCTCCTTCACTGAAAATAATTTGTATATAGTAATTATGTATATGCAGCTAATAAAAGGATCTCAGCCGTGGTCGACCTACTATGGTAGTAGTAGTGGCTCGGAATGAGAAACCAGAGAACAGAGTTCGAATTCCAATTGAATTTGTTGCATTCTCTTACGAGAAAATACCCATGGGAAAGGTATTAATCTTATCTCCCTCTAGATATGGGTTAAATAGCGGGAGAGACTGGGTTCTATAGCCTTGTTTAGCAACCTGTCTACCGCAGAAATTAATGGAAAACTCTTGCGGAAAAATCTTTTGCCTAGTCAGTCATGCATAGAAAGACATGATCGCCCAAGCATTTATCACGTATGGAACTTAACTTACTGAGTGAGTATATGCTTCAGCAGAGTTTGTGTTTTTAGAGTTGTTCTTCTTCTAGACTGGCTGCCAATCGAGATCATCTCAAAGGGAAATAGTCAGTCAGTCAGTTGAGTGCCATCATACGTGATACACGCTTGGGCGATCATCTCTTGAAAGAGACATGACTGACTGGGCAGAAGATTATCCCGCAGTAGTTTGCCATTGCTTTCTGCGGTAGACTGGTTGCCGACCAAGGCTATAGAACCCAATCTGTCCTGTTATTTAACCCATAACTGGAAGGAAGAGACGGATTAATACCTTTCCCAAGGGTATTTGCGCGTAAGTGAATGCAATGAATTCAACTGGAATTCGAACTCGGCTCCCCGATTTCTCGTTCCGAGCCGATATCCAATGCACCACAACACACATCCAAGGGTAATAGACGAAGAAAAAAAAACGAATGGATGACAGATTAAATTCTGGAGATTTTGGAAAGGAGAAAAAATACCAAAGCACAGAATAAAATATAGGACATTACACAAAGAAATAAGAAACAAAGGCAGGCTGGCTAAAGAGGAATAACTCACCCCCACCAAAAAAAAAAAAAAAAAAAAAAAAATTGTACAAAAAGAACGGGTATCGCAGATAAGGCAGATATGCATAAAAATAAAAGAACTAAGATAGCATCGCTTTTGGCTGTCGGACTCTCTATTACATGGATCTGTTTATTTAGAATGTCAATTATTTTCAAGTGGAAGTATGAGCGAATATATATATATATATATATATATATATATATATATATATATATATATATATAAAGAGAGAGAGAGTTTATAAAGGAAAACTCAACACGTCATATTAGTTAGTTATAAACTATAGTTCATATCACAGAGCTTAATTAGCTCATATCATCAAACTCTTTTACAATATTTCCTCCATCTGGCATAAAATTTCTGCCGAAATGAACGTTTTCTTAAAATGAAGAGGGAACATAATAGAAATAAATATAATAATAAACATAAGATTACAAACAAATAAATAAATGACAAGAAATGTAAGGGGAAGGAGGAAGGAAAGAAGAGAGATAGAGTCCAGTTCCAAATATGGGTAGAATCCGTTTGAAGTTATTTTGACCGTTTTAGATGGCATGACCTCTGAAAAAAAACAATTCCACTGACTTTAGGCGTCTATTTGACCCCATCAGGTCAACCCACTTACTTATACTAACTTTTATCCACATAAAGAGCACTCAAAATGGGATTCACTAAAAGAAGCGATGGTGACCTCAGCGAACAACATAGCCCCAAAGGAAATCAGACGCAGAAGAAAAAACGAGTGGATGACCAAAGAGATCCTCCACATGATGCAAAGGAGACAACAAATAACGACAAGACACGGAGCAGAATACAAGAAACTTCACAGGGAGATAAGGAACAAATACAGACACGCCAAAGAGGAATGGCTCAACAACAAATGCGCAGAAGTAGAGAGACTGAGCAGGACCAACAAAGCAGAGATGCAAAAAGAGACAAGAGAACTGACAGGACAAAAAACCTGCTCCTCAACAGGATGCATAAAATCCAAGGACGGAACAATCATATCAGAGAAAGAGGAAATACTCCAGCGATGGGAAGAATATATAAAGGATCTCTTTTGCGACAAGAGAGAACAACAGAGAATACACAAGGAGATGGATGGACCGGAAATACTCAAATTCGAAGTGGAAGCTGCAATGGCCAAAATGAACAGAAACAAAGCACCTGGCACCTTAGAAGAATATGGCATAGAAAAAATTACCGACGTAATAAACGGAATTTATAGCAGCGGAATAATACCAGACAACCTATGCAAGTCAATATTTATAGCACTACCGAAGAAACCTGGTGCAAACGAGTGCAAACTACACAGAACTATCAGCTTAATGAGTCACATTACAAAACTGATTGTCAGAATCCTGATGAATAGAGCGAGAAGCAGAATCAGGCCAGAGATAAGGCAGGAACAGTGCGGGTTCGTCAAAGACACTGGAACAAGGAACGCCATATTCATGATTAGGATGCTCTCTGAAAGGGCATTACAAATGAAGAAAGACTTGTACCTATGCTTCATTGAATACGCGAAAGCATTCGACAAGATACGACACAAAGAATTGATGGAGATGTTCGGCAGCCTCAACATTTTCGGGAAAGACATAAGAATAATCAAGAATCTCTACTGGCAGCAAACGTCCTTCATACGGACAGGTAACAATCTCAGTAAATACACAAAGATAGAAAAAGGCGTAAGACAAGGATGTGTCTTTTCACCGGATTTGTTCAACCTATACAGCGAGAATATTTTGAGGACCCTAGATGACACGCCAGGATTTGTTATTGGAGGCCACAACTTGAACAACATATGGTATGCGGACGATACAGTGCTGATTGCGGACACGAAAAGGAAACTACAAGACCTCATACAGAAAGTAGCAGTGGAGAGTGACAAGAAGGGACTACAAATAAACTTTAAGAAAACTGAGTGCATGGTCATCAGCAAAAGATACAACCCAAAATGCCAAATACAGGTGGGAGATATCAGAATCAAGCAAGTACAAAAATTTAAGTATCTAGGAAGTGTTCTCACAGGAGATGGAAAGTGCGACATGGAGATCCGAAGGCGAATTGGCATGGCAAAGGACACATTCCAGAAGATGAGCAAAATACTAACACACAGGAAAATCTCAATAGAAACAAAGAAAAGAGTGCTAGACTGCTACGTGATGTCAGTTCTTCAATATGGCTGTGAATGCTGGACAATATCATCGAAAATGAGGACAAAACTGGAAGCGGCCGAAATGTGGTTCTACAGAAGGATGCTACGGATATCGTGGACTGAGCATGCAAGCAACGATGAGGTGTTAGAAAGAATGGCAACAAAAAGGAAATTGATACTGAGCATCAGGAAGAGACAACTGAAGTTCCTGGGACACGCAATGAGGAAGGAGAGCCTGGAGAACCTGATACTGACTGGTCAGATAGAAGGAAAGAGAGACAGAGGAAGGCAGCGGATAACATATTTGCAGAGTCTGATCAGGTGGATGACGGAACGGGGGTTGCCAGGAGCAACAGGAGCAAACATACTAAGAGCCACAAGGGATAGGAAGACATGGAGAACCATGATCGCCTACGTCCTGAAGGGACAGGGCACATAGAAGAAGAAGAGGGAGAAGAAGAAGATACCTATGTGTACATTCCCACATATACTTACCCTTTGATTTTATTTAAGTTTACATATCCACTGATTTCTTTTTTTATTTCTTTATCTTTTTAGGTCTTAACGTTTTCATCCTCACACATATATACGCTTCATAGGCGTAGGACTACGTAGTGCGGTGTATATATATATAGGTGGTATTGGTAAGAGTTACAAGAACTGAGGAGAAGAGACGCGGGTAGTGACGTGGAAATGTAAGTCGCTCAAAATTCAAAGTTTCAAAATATAACAAACACCTGAGAAGGGACTGAGTGTGTAGCAGCCTAAACGCTGCAATAAAGTCAACAAAAAAAGTGTAAATCTCACCGAATGAACCAGTTCACAACACTTTTACATAAATTTAAATACATTGGCTTGGGTTTTGTTTTCACGTGGAAGCGTATGCTTTTTACAGAATTCAATCTGATTTGTCACTGAATAAACAAGACTATCTCTGAATTTATCGATGCAAAAATTTGTCAGTGTGTTTTATGAAAATAATCAAATCATTTCATTCACATGAATCTTTTTGCCGCGGTTTGATAATTATTCACTAGCTATAAACTCAGCGATGCCCGGGATTCTGAGTTAAAGAAAACGGATTTTAGATAGATTTTAATGTTATTCACTTAGAATAGCAAATTTTCTTATGAAGCAGTGAATGCTAGAAAAACTCGCCTCAGATGAAGAGAATATTTGAGGCAACAGAAATGTGGTTCTACAGATACATACTGTGAAAGCAAAATGGATTTTTAAAAAATGTCTCCAAAAACACTTAGAATCAAAAAGACAGTTAAAATTTCGAGGACACATAATGAGAAAAAAGAGCTTGGAGATACGCTCTGGACATACTGAATATTAAGCTACACTGTCAGATGAAGAGAAGACTTGGGACAACAGAGACGTAGTTGGGCAAAAGAATGCCAAATATTGCTATAGGCGGATCATATAAGCAACGAGAAAGTTTTAAGAAAAATGGGAACGAAAAGACACTTTTGCTCCAAATCAGAGAGCAACAAGTGACATTTTTGGAGCTATAATGAGGAAAGAGTACTAGGAGAATTTAGACACGTACAGGGTGATGTGAATGTAAATGGAACAGAGGTAAACAGCCAGTAATATACATAACTAACTTATGCAAATGGATTGAGGAACATGGACAGGGATGGAGAGTAAGGGTATAAACCTTTTTTTAGATCTAAGATGTTTAAGAAGTTGTGGAGAGCCATGATCACCAACCTTTTGAATGAATATGACACATTAAATAAGTCTCTGTTTAGCACAGTTTAGTACAGTATATTACACTGCTACGGACAAGCTATGGCATGTCCACTCACTACCAAGCTCACTGTTTCATTGTGAAAGACACTCCCGAGTGGATATGGTATGGGTCACTAAAATTTTAACTACTTCTAGGATTAAACATTATCTATCCAACAGAACCTCATAATATGCACCGCTTACTCATTCCTTTTAAACACTTTCTACAGCCTCATTCAGTAACTTTTCAAGTTGTGTGGTTCTTGAGCCTTGTGTGAACAATATAAAAAGAAAATGATGATTATTCAAGAAACTGGCCTTATTATATCATTCTAGGAGACGAATCCACGGTACGACGTCGTTGGAAAGTGCCCGAAGGGCGTGCACGTGTTTGATCTGAGCCTTGTGGGTGGAAGTGAGTTGATGAATCTTTTCGGGAGCTGTCAATAGTCGTGCTAAAAGGGAGATAGAACGTCATAATACATGGTTGGAAATCCTCTCCTGAGATGGTGATTTGACTATAAAAAAAAAAAAAAAAAACGCCTGGTCTAGGCTACTTGGAGAGATGTGTCAGCTGACAGACAATGGCAGAAACTGTTCTTTCTTCGTTAATTCCTTCGGTTTCTCTCTCTCTTTCTTTCTTTCTTTGTTAATATTTCTACTTTCCACCAATTTCTTGCTTTTTCATATTCTTTCTTTCTTTCTTTCTTTCTTTCTCCTTTTTTGTTCTTTGCCTACATTTTTCTCTCTTTCTTCGTTAATTCCCTCTGTTTTTTTCTCTCTCTCTCTTTCTTTCTTTCTTCCTTTCTTAATATTTCTACTTTCCACTAATTTCTTTCGTTTTTATAGTTTTTTCTTTTCTTTTCATTCTTTCTTTCTTTCTTTCTTTATATTCCTTCTTTGTCCTCTTCTTACATTTTCTCTCTTTCTTCGTTAATTCCTTGATTTTTCTCCCTTTCTTTGTTTTAGTTTCCTATCTCATTTATTTTCCCCGTTATTTTTATTTCTTTCTTTCTTTCTTTCTTTCTTTCTTTCTTTCTTTCTTTCTTTCTTAATATTCCTATTTTTCACTAATTATTTTCTTGTTCATATTTTTCTTTTTCTTTCTTCCTTTCTTTCTATTTCTTTTTTGTCCTTTTCTTTCGTTTTTCTTTTTTCTTCATTAATTTCTTAATTTCTTTCTTTCTTTCTCTTCTATTCAATTTTTGTCCTCTTCTTAAGTTTTTCTCCCTGTCTTTGATAATTCCTTGATTTTTTCTCTTTCATGGTTTTAATTTTCTTTTCTATCTCATTTTTTTCTGTTATTTTTTCATTCATTCTTTCCCTCACTTTTTCATTCATTTTTTTCTTTCTTTGTTTCTTTCGTTGTATTCAACTTCTTTTTTGTCCTTTTTCTACATTGTTTTCTTTTTCTTCGTTAATCCTTTCATTTGTTTTTCTCCCGTTTGTGAATGTGTTCTTCTTTCCTGTTTCGCTTCTTTTTTTCTTTCCGCTATTTCTCTTTCTTTTTATGCTACTAATATAGTTGGGGGATTCGTCGGACCAAGAAAACATACAATGACTGAAAGTCACGTGATTTATACAAACTGCCGAAGGCGGAGATAGCATCATTTTTTTCTATCGCTTCATTCACGTCGGATCTTATTCATCTGAAGAACGATGATCGCGATGAGAAGTCGGTATCTCTGGATGGATTTGATAAAATAAGATCTTATTAGCTGCGTTCAGGTAACACCAAGAGAGAACGAGAAAATGAGAGAGAGAAGGGGGGAGTGAGAAAATTTTAAAAAGTCATGAGAGAAAACATTGCAAAATTCATTATCCCTAATTTAAACGCCGGTTGAAGATTTTCTAACTATTTTTGACAAACCAGGAAATCAATACGAACAATTCTTTTTAATATTTTAAACAACTCTTAAAAATAAAATATGAATTTTGCATTCAAGCGAGAGGTTTTCATTAAAAAATTCAAATCAAATTAACATCACACGTCTGGACTTGTCTGAGATCATTTCAAAATGTCCTAATAACAAGAAAAACAAAATAATAAAAATGATCATTAATCCTGAAGAATTAGCCGTGATCAATCATTAAAGGAAGTCAACATTAACTCAGGCTACTTATTCAAAGCCTTATGGATAAAACGTCACCCCAGTGATTTCCAAAAACAAAATAAATTAAAACCTGTACAGGAAGAATGTAGATGCAATGCTGCAAGATTACGCTGCAAAAGTTTTTACGATATTGTTCTCAAATGGCAGTATTTTCTCTCTGATAGAATGACGACTGTTATACGTATCTAAACTTATTTATAAATGGAACTTTGTCTGTGTGTGTGTATCCGTTACCTATAGACTCCGAAACGGCTGAACCGACTTTCTTGAAAATTTACACAGTTAGTACAACTAACGTCTGCGTGTGTTCTTAACGTCTGCGTGTGTTCTTAGCTAAGTTTTGTGTCGAGGTACCCCCAATAAATATCGAAAATCGATAATCGAAAAAATCGGCTTATAGAAGTAGTGATCCGATTTTAATCAAATTTTATACACTCATAGACAAAGACATAAGAAACGATATTCAGAAGTTTCAAGGCTGCAGTTCTTACAATAGAGTAGAAAATTGATAATATATATAAATAAAAGGCAAGATATTTGTGTGTGTGTGTCTGTTTATCTGCCTGTATGTCTGTATTTCTTTCAGTCCTTTTATTTTAGTTTTTGCTTCGGGTTTGGCTCTAAGTAGGTATAATTGTAATTCTTAGTCTCAGCCATGATACCATTTACTCAGAGGACTTATTTAGCCTTCAAAATTCAGTTTACGATGAAAAAAATCTTATTTGATATCGATAGCAGAAAATCAAAATTTGACTTACATCAATTCATCTTTCTTTTAGTCTACGGTTTCGCTTTAACTGGAAACAGCTATTGCATTTTAGTCTTTCGTGCCAACGTCCAAAGAGTCTGAGCTCCAGGACCATGGGTTAGTTTAAAGCTTTCATTACATTTCATTTCATTTTAATGCTAGTACATAAACAAAGGCATTCAACATTTTCTTTATTCGCTTCTCGTTGACGTTGACTGTGGAGCAGGGAGTAGTTTGACCGGAGCGTCAGCACACATGCATACGAAGGAGCAGCCAGACGCTGTTCTCCCTGTGTCTCTCTCGATCTGTATTTTGATCTCAACAGCTGACCGACTACTCAGCTGTCTTCTGATCTATTTATTAGCCGAATTTCGTTTTTTCACAAGTCATGTTTCAGGCACATTGTTTATAACAACAATTTCGAGGTTTATATTATCTGACCTTTGCTACACTGTTTTATCAAAAGAATTTTGCTACAAATACATTTTCTCCTGGCCTAAAAGCAGCTGCCTCAGCACAAATTTTGCTCGTCACCCTGTGTCTACATTCTTTAACTTGTCAAAGCAATATTTATTTTCAAAATAATATTTATTCATTTTTTTTTTGTTAACAAGCTAACATATTTTTGCTGTTTCAAAACAACTGCTCAGTGTAAATACACTTCTCACATTACGCACGAGGTCAGTTAATAAATATATAACAGTAAAAGTTTTATGAAGATAGTGGCTAGTCAAATAAAATAGTGATGTGAGAATGATTTGCCAAATGCTAATTAACCCACTATTTTGAATAATCCCTGATTATGGAAGTAACACCATTTTACTGCTACTGCTCGTACAGCTAAAGATAGATATGGGTGAGTTACACAGATAAGTTATAGAAACGGACGCTACTTGACAAGTCAAATGCATGTGAAGTCTGCTTAAACAATGAAAATCAAACAACAGGAAAACAAAAAATATCAGAACATCTTTCAAATTTCATTCTCTGATGAAGCATTAATAAAAACAAAATATATTAGATTTATAAGCCTTACCTATTTGGTATATATATATATATATATTTGTTTTTCTTTAATCCGAAGTGGAAGAGTAGGAAGGTAAATTCCAAGAACCTGATCCTAATCAATATTAAAAAAATTTGAACATTAAAAAGTGTTGCAGGCAGAGAGCTCAATGTATTAAGAATACAGAGCCAATATAAATTAGAGAAAATTTGCAAAATTCAAAGGTGTCGGATGTACATTTCGACATAGGATCTCTAATAGAGATTCTATATTTTAGAATATGTACAAACTTTTTTTATATCCACTACAAAGTGTACATTTTGTTTCGACATTGAAATCACAATGTCTCTATACATCGAGCACTGTTTCAAATTAATGTTTTGGACGTTGTAAATTTTGATTCGTTCCTTATTCACTCGGATATATATATATATATATATATATGTGTGTGTGTGTGTGTGTCTGTGTGTGTGTGTGTGTGTGTGTGTGTGTGTGTATTCATATAAACTGAAAACCATGAGGAACGAGTAAATCATACCGGTGCCTTCACAAAATCTGGAAGTCGGCATGACTCTGCTCAGCCCTAGTAACAAACTTTACCATATTAATCCTATTTATTATTTTAAGCGATATTTTTCGTAATATATAATTCGTATTTGAGTAGACGCTTTGTTTACTTATTAAGCATCATAATTATTTTCGTCTATCGGCCTGAATATTCAATAAATTTTCTTGAAAAAATAATACACGCTCCGGCTGGATATGAACCTGCGTTTCCCTGGGATAATAGAACCGTCGTTAGATCAACGTGCTTATTCGTTAGTTGCTTACTAATAATTTCCTCGGCGGCGAGACACATCTTGTCTCCGCGGAATCTTGCGGTTGAAGAGCAATTTTGTATCCTTTTATCTTTTAGTAGCAGTATAGTCCGGCGTTGCTCGGGTGTAATGAAAGCTTTAAAACTAAACCATGGTCCTGAAGTTCAGACTGTTTGGACGTTGACACGAAAGACTAAAAAGTAATAGTTGTTTCCAGTTAAAGCGAAACCGAAGACTGAAATAAAAATGAATGGATGTAAGTCAAATTTTGATTTCCTGGTATCGATATCTCTGCACTATTGTAACTGCAACCTTGAATATCGTTTCTTATGTCTTTTTCTATGAGTGTATCAAATTTGATTAAAATCGGACCACTCCTTCTATAAGCCGATTTTTTCGATTATCGATTTTCGATATTTATTGGGGGGTACCTCGACACAAAACCGAGCTAAGAACACTCGCAGACGCTTCTAGTACAACTGTGTAAATTTTCAAGAAAATCGGTTCAGCCGTTTCGGAGTCTATAGGCAACGTATACACACACACACACACACACACACACACACACACAGACAAAGTTTCATTTATAAATAAGTTTAGATTAGATACTGCTTTATAGAACGCCATCTATCGAATGTTAAGAGGAATTATTAATAGACAAGCTGGGATAATCCAACAACTGCAACTGGATGGATGGAGGAGCAGAAAAGGAATAAAATCGAGTCGAATGAGATGGGGTCAGAAAGACAATATATATAAAAACTTAATAGTAAAGAGTCTATTAACCTCGAATGCAGTTGTAAAAAGCAAAAATAAGATTAATTAAAACTTAGAATAAACTAATATTAATACTGAAATCTTGAAACAGGCTTCAGTGAAAAAGCGCCAACAATATCGATTATAATTAGTAATGTTATCATAACAATACTTAAGATCTTATCGACCCAGAGAGTTGGGCCAAAAACTAACAGATTGACATTATCAATGAAATAATAGTAATATTGACGAGTGTATCGATCCAATGTATTCTGAACAAAATCAATATTAATATAGTGTCAAACTAGCAACCCATAATAATATGGTGTAAAACTAGCAATCAATATTAATATGGCGTAAAATTATGCACATATTTGCTTGCTTGTAGAATAACAATATACTTTATTTGATAAATAATTTTCAAAAAATCAATTTTTAATCAATTCACTCTAAGCAAGGCGATGACGCCACTAAGGCACACGGGGGTTCCTGGCAAGGAAAGATAATGAAAAAGACATCAGAAGGAACCGGAAACCCAATCCTAAGCAGGAAACAAGGTGTAAACCTCTATCTCGTCATCTAAAAATTTCTATAAGGCAAACAGATATAGAATAGAGCTAGAACCTCACCTCCATAACGACACAAAAACCCAAATAAAAGAAAGAAATATTCGAAAATCAGATTATAAAAATTTGTAAGTCAAAATTTGACAACACAACCGGTCATTGACGCTGAATTTAATTAATGGGAAATTATCTCCTAAATGTAAATTCATGATTTTATACCATGATTTCTCCCTTTCCCCCCTCTCTCGATAATTAAATAATTTAATCTAATTATTTACACGTGAAATTCCCGCCCCCCTCGTTATAAGTACATACATTTATATGTATGTTTGTTTTATCATGTTTCCCTCTTTTTTTCCTCTCCATTTTCGTCGTCACTGTTCATTTCGTTTAATCTAATTTTCCAACGATTTTTTCTCCTGATGAGATGTTGGACAAAAGGGCCTTAGAGACTGTCAATAAATTCCTGGTTTATAAAATAGTATACAAATTTTGTACCTCACATTATATATATATATATATATATATATATATATATATATATATATATATATATATATATATAAATTAAAAAAGGATTAATTCAATGATGTTGGATGATCATTTCGATATGAAAATCCCCACGGGGGACAACACATGTGTGTACTTCTATATGTATATATAATTGTAAATGAAATTTTTTTTTCTTTTTAACTTGCGGTGTCTTTATTTAATTTAAATCAAATGACCTAATTTTTAAAAAAAATTATTTTAAATCCTATCTCTTTTTGTTCCCTTTAAAAATTATGCCTTTTAAAGTAAAGGCCTTTTTCTAATACTTCAACGTTTTTGGGAAGTTAGGTTTTTGAATATGTCCAGCGTCTGTAATATATCAAAATTTTTTTTCTTTCTTTTCTTTTCTTTTTCCCCTCCCTTCCTTCCTTTATCTCTCTTATCTCCCACCTTTTTTCCGTGTTGCTTAATCTTACATCAATTCAACACGGCCGTCCGTTAATTTTAAGTTACAATTCTCTTTCCTTTTTTGCGAACCCAGACGATGTCAATTTTTTCTTTTCTTGTTTATTTGATTTTATTTTGTTTTATCTTTTTCTTTTTTCTTTTTCTTTTTCTTTTTTAATTTATTTGCAAATCTATTTAAAAAGGAAAATTAGACTGATTTTTCTCCAGTTTCTGAAAGGATTTTTCTGTTGCTGAGGTGAAGTGTTATCCCCCGTGGCGATTTTCATATCGAAATGATCATCCAACATCATTGAATTAGTCCTTTTTTAATTTATATTTGCTCTGTAATATTTTATTACATGGAGCTCTCATCCTGTATAATTTTTTTAATATTAAAATAAAATTTTTAATATTAATTAGGATCGGGTTTTTGGAATTTACCTTCCCGCTTTTTCCGCTTGGATTAAAGTATCTGAATTAATATATATATATATATATATATATATATATATATATATATATATATATATTATTGCGACTAAAAACTATCAGAATAGAACATACGGTTAAGTATAATTACTTCAGCTGTAAAATGGTTAAACCTAATTGCCAATCTAGTAGTACGCTTAAATTCATGCGGTCAATTTACCAAGGAGTTATGCAATGAAAATAATTGTAGAAAGGATCTCGGTCATGGTGATGGGAAAGTTGTTGAAGTCGAGATTGCAGATTAGGATCGTTTATATATCGTTTATATTTTGCCAATAATCTCGAGATTATCTGATTATCTAATGTTAGTTCCAGACCAGATATGATAGCAATATTCAATGCATGGACAAAAAGTAGATTTATAAATGGGCAAGATGGATTCTGACGATAAAAAATGTCTGGTTCAATACCGTGAACCAACTTTCCTCAGTGTAGTTTTTTTTTTTGTTTTTTTGTTTTTTTTTTTTAGAAAATGGCGTATTGCATTTGATAGCATCTTATTAAGGTTTATTTAAACGTATTTCGTCGATAATATTTCTCTCGTTCTCTTTTTTTGTTATGTCGACAAGGCTTAGAACAAAGGCACTGCATCACCTCCAGATGGGCAAGTCTCCTCACAAAAAGACTTATATTAGAACACAGGGTGAACAGCGGACGAGCGCGGCGTCTGACTGCTCCCTCGTATGCATGTGTACTGACGCTCCGATCAAACTACTCCCTACTTATATAGGACCGCGTATTAAGCAGATCAGATGTTTACTTTTCGGCTGTGTTTAATTAACTATTTATACATCGTGATATTTCTCTGATAAGACCTATCACATCAAGAATCCCGTAGTCCATTGAGGCCGTAGTAGTATTGTGAATAGGGCAAGATAGCTCGGTGGAGCCTTACTCGTCTTCAGGCTGGCTTTCAATTCAGTTTTTCTTCTTCAGACAAGAGAACCCAGTCATCCCTTAAATGAAACTGCTCTCTTTTTAGCATCATAGAGACATTTTCTTGTCAGTCTTCAGCATGGCTGATGCAAGACTCCTTGAGAGCAACATATTACGTCTCCTTGGATTCACTTTTTCAATCGACCGAATATATCAGATATAATAGCTGCATCTACTGCTAGGAAGTTTGTGCCTCTGTGTTGGATCACAAAGTTTTCCTCGGCGGAATCCATCTATTCTACCATCTACCATTCATCGTCGGTTTAAATGTTGTTTCCATATCTGATTGGCTTCTTTTGCTATTCATCTCGAGGTTCTCGACAAAATCAAAAGAAGAATCTGCAATGTAATCTATTCTGCCTTTGCATCTGGACTTCAGTCTCATTCTCACCGACCTGATGTGACTTTGCTCTGTGTTTTCTAGAAATATTTTCTAGAAATATTTTCATGGCAATTGCCCTGACGAGCTTTTTTCTCTGGTGCTCCGTCCACGTGACTCTAGGCCTGCCATTAGATTGTCATCTAGGTACCACGCTTTTATTGTTGAAATAGTTAAACGTAACTTACACTTCTACTTCAACAGTTTCTTTTCTCTCACTCCCGGTGGCTCTGGAACTCCCTTCCATTCACTTGTTTTTCCTGTTAACTACAATTACCATATTCCATTTTTTAATCCCATTCATATTTTATTCTTTCTGCAATAACCCATTTATCAAGTTATTCTCTCACTGTAACCAACTGCACACTAGTGGCAGTCCCGCCTTGCTTGAGGTAAAATGATTTAAAAAGTCCCTGCAATATAGACCATAGATACGGTAAAGAAGTAAATAGGGAATGATGAAAGGGTCGGCGCAGGATAAGAAGAATCATGCACTAGGAATTGTTCAAATCACTTGGGTTCAACAAAGAAAACGAATTATACTACAGCGGGTTATCCATTCTTTCCCAGTTTATAGTGGGGAATCCGTTCTAGTGAAGGGTAGTAGTATATTGTTGAAGATTGACGGAATTTCGCCTTGTTGTAGATAGCCCACTATAAGTCATAAAATGATTATAAATCAAAAAAGGCAAATTGAGTTGAAAATTAACATTTAATATATATACATATCAATTAAGGTTTTTACAATTAAAGTAATACATGAAGTAAAGGTCCAACTGACGTTAAAATATTCATGGCAATAAAATGCTGAAAAGAGAATTAATGCTTAAGAATGTGGGAGCGTTGTAAGTAAGGAATGTCTTTCATGTATTCGCTCCTTAGGTCAGTAAGTAGTTTTGAGACAGCGAAAGATAAGAGGAGAGGGAAGGGAGGCTAGGATAGTAAGCCACTTGACTTAAGTCAAGGGGATACTGATTACACTCCTCTCTCTCGAGTCAGTCCATGTGTGTCAGCCTGCGTCGGTCTGTCTGGCGATGCTTTCTGTATCCGCTTTTTATTTCGACTTTTTAGATCATTTGGGAATTCATATCCGTATTTGATTCTGGGCTTCCCATTGGTCGATAAATAAAATTCGCGTAGGCTCGCGAACTGGAAATGTAATATTTAATTAACTTTTATTTTTCAACCGGAACATCTGCGCAAACCTGGATGCGCACTGACGACTTTTGGTGATTTGCTTTTGGGTCGTGAGTGTGTAAACATCTGGTCCCTTGCTTTTGTTCCGTATCACCACAATACCATTAAACGTGTGTTTTATACACTACGCAAAGGCGTTCGACACATATACCGCACAGATTTGATAGAGATTCTCCACAACCTGGAGATTTTCAGGGAGGACTTTAGAATGATCAAGAACTAGCAGCAGGCTGTCTGCATACAAACAGGAAACAAGTTCAGCAGACATACAAAAATAGAAAGCAGCTTAAGACAAGGATGTGTCTACTCACCCGATCTATTTAGCCTATACAGCAAGGCAATTATGAGAAAACTAAAATCCTGCCAGGATGTGTCACTGACGGCCATAATTAGAACAATATCAGATACTCAGATGATACAGTGTTGATAGCAGATACGGAAAGGAAACTACAAGACCTCCTACAGAATGTAGCTAAAGAAAGCAAAAAGATAGGATATATATATATATATATATATATATATATATATATATATATATATATATATGTATGTTCTGAATTAATAAATATACATATTAGGTATTAGGGTAAACACATGTAAATAATATTATTCAGGTATTAATAAAACAGTGCTTAATGCAGTATGAACAAAGCTATTGTATATATATTAATAAATATACATGTTGTCCTACTTCGATGGTACGACTCGGAGTTTCATGTCTTATGCAATCATCAGGTGCATATTACAAACTAACCGTTTTCTGGTTTGTAATATATGTATATATATTATTGATAATAATAATAATAACTATACATTATTAGGAAAAATGTATATTTATTATTAATATAGATTTTGTCTCTGTATATATACATTGAGTTCTGTTTTATTATTCCCTAATGTTGTGGCCTGTTTGGGTCAGGAAAAAGACACGGAAACAAGAAGGTAGGTTCAACAAGTATATTAGAATAACAGAACATATATACAAAGTAGAGTGTTAGTAGTCATCAAATATAAGTGTACATCCGAACTGTATAGTTACGCTGCGTCTCGCCTGCCTCTAGACTGCCTCTTAACTGCCTCCCCGGAAGTCATGCAGGTTATTAGTTATTGACGGGGGAAGAGTATATTCATTGATAGGGCATTATAGCAACTACTATTGCATGTGATAGTTTATATGCAGAAACTTTGTTGATAATACATGAATTTTGTGATTAAAACTTTTTTCAGAGCTGTAAGTAGACATAATTTAGTCTTGGAGTTAGTAAATATTCTTTGGACTACCTTATTAGATTTAGAATAGCGACTTCAAAGTACAAGAAAGAAAAGAATATAAAGTTTATATATATATATATATATATATATATATATATATATATATAAAAAGAACGAAAATTATTTTGTTTTTGATCTTCGTACTACAAGAATATATGACGGAATTAAATACTTCAAAGACTGGACGTAACAGATGAGATTTATTTTGTGACGAATGAGGAATTGTTTTGATTCATAGTCGACTCGACCTTCACAGGAACTGACACACTAAAAAATCTGAACATGACAAGTTTGTCTGCATTAAAAGATACAAACACTGATATATAGGTAACTAAAGATCGGATATGTATTGATTGATTTGTTGTTTTTTACGACTTATCAACCTTTTTAACTTTATTTAAAGCAGAGAATATTTTTAGATTGTAATATGATTTAGAAGACAATGATAATTTTTATTGATACAAGTTCTACTAATTAAAATCGTAGGTGGGGAAGGTAATAGGTGGATTCATACCTTTCCGAATATATTTGTTTATAAGTTAATAAAACGAACCCAACTGGAATTGGAACTAGGTTCACCGATTTTCGATTCCGAGCTGTTATTCATTGCAGCATCCGCACATTCAAGCTTACAGCACCTGAAATTCGTAAGGGGCCACTCATCTAGGTACTGACCAGGCTCAAAATTGTTTAACGGGTCTGACTGGAAACAAAAAATAATCTTTACATGTATCATACAGAGTTATAATTACTGAAAATCACCGGAACTAGACGTTGACTTCATAGAGATAAGTCGAAACAAAATTGGTCTCACTGATCCAACAGGGATTTTTTTTTATCATTTCACTTCAGGCAAGGCAGTTAAGCCACTAAGACACGGGGTTACTGGGTGTAACACATATATGCAAAGAAAAAACATTAAGGAGCGAGTACAATAGAAGAGTAATCAAGAAGACAATAGATAACGATTGATAAGGCATTTAAATTTTTGAAGGTCAGAGTTGACAGGAAAACAAGGAGCCGGAAGAGAGTTTCACGATCGAGAAGTGAGAGAGAACAAACTGATTTCGATAACGGTTACATCTAGCCGAGTCGACTGTAAATAGATCAGATCTTGTTGCCAGTCTATTACTGCGTTTAAAGTCATGAAGTCTAAGTACCATAGGGGAAAGTTTATCAGAAGGAATACCAAAGATTTACCAAGAATTTTTAAATATATAGCAGGAACACCAAACCCTCGGTTAATAGTATTTATTTTAATCTGACAGTTCTGTCAAATATGTGCAGACTGACCATTATGTATCTCTTGTTTCAAGATCATGTTTTGTTTTTGTTTGTGAGATGACTTAAATGGTCCGTCTAATTCATCGAATTTCTGCATTTAAACATTGAAAAAAAATTGTTGATATCTATTGGTTTTTACTGTGGCGTAAAGTTTATATGCATCCAGATATGTAGATAGAATTTCCAGCAAAAAACTTTTATAAAAAAACGGATATCATAACTGAAACATTTCAAAAAAATCAATGTCAGTAACAGCTAAACATTTTTACTGCTTCTCTTTGCGCGTGTGGGTCTATAGTTTTCATGCACACACACACACACACACACACACACACACACACACACACACACACACACACACACACACACACACATATATATATATATATATATTTCATTTTTAAATGAGTTATTTCGCTACCTTGGTTTCTACCATGAGGGGTGTCTTCAGGCGATTTTTAATAACTGATTTTACCTTTTACCGTTTTTCTTTTTATGAACGCTCTTGTATATATATATATATATATATATATATATATATATATATATAAGAAAAATTAAGGCAAACACGTTATTTACACGAATCCTTTGTACAATAAAGACGGAAGCTGATGATGTTTCGCGTGAAATAGGCCATACTTCCGATTTACCATGAAATAACATGTCTGACTTAATTTTTTCTTATATTTGCTATATATGCATTTATATACATCTATATTTAGAGCACTCTTGGAGAGTTACTCTACCACTGTATGTACAGGATACTCTTTTGGATTCTTCTATACCCACACCGCATGCTGTTATATATATATATATATATATATGTGTGTGTATATATATATATATATATATATATATATATATATATAGTGTTAAGTTAGGATAATGTTTAGCCCCAAGAATGTTGATTATTTCAGTAGTTTTACTGACAAAAAGATACTTTGGCAAGCAGTTTTATATTGTAAAATGCTCGATTTCAGGGTAGAGAAAATGCCTTAATAAGATTAATGCAGATAATTTTGTCTCTGGGCATGTTCATTCTAACTTTGATGTTTCGACATCATAATGCTGTTCTCAAGAAATCTTGAAGTTGGCATGAACCTGCTGAGTTAAGTGACAAACGTTTCTGCAGAAAACATATATGTATATAATGTGTGCGTCTATGTGCGTGTGTGTGGGTTTCATTTATATATATTATAATTTTTAAAATGTGAGGGGCAACGAACATTGTTTGTGGTACCATACTTGTCTGATAATAATTATCTGACAGTAGGCGAGTCTATCGTTACAGACAAATAGACAAAAAAAGGAAATTTGTATTTTCATTATTATATATATGACGTATAGTCATAAATATTCATCAATAAATCTACAATCTGATAAGAAAAAAGCATTTATTTTCACAGAATATATTGATTAGGCATCATTATACATTTCCTTGGTAATGAATTAAATTCACCGGTGTTTATTAATAATACAGATCGAACATTATACGTGTCTGGTTGGGTACATGTTGATCCATACTTGTATATACTGCCTATCGCAACATTAGTTTTTTTTTTTCGTTATTTAGAAAACTATTCAAGGAGTTCATGGAAATATTAAATTGCTGGATATTTCACATTCTTCTTCTCTCAGCCTCCATGAGCCGTAATTTTTGACGATCATTGTCCTCTACATTTTCTTGTCTTTTTAGCTTTTATTAAATGTAGTTTTTTATCTGTCCTAATCTATGTTCATGATATACGTTGTGGTGCAGTGGATATCGACTCAGAACCAGAAATCGGGGAGCCGAGTTCGAATTCAAGTTGAATTCAATGCATTCATCTCCGCGCAAATACCCTCCTGTTATGGATTAAATAACAGGATTTATTGGGTTCTATATTATCCTTCCGTCTAAACTTTTACTCTTATGTAACCCCTGCACATCAGTGGCGGTACCGCCTTGCTTGGGGTGAAACGGTTAAAAAAAGTTTATCAGCTGATGAGTTTTGTTAGTGTTATTAAAGATAAATTAGACAAAAATGGAAACAATGTAATTTTGATGATGACAAACTTATGAAGAGAACTTAAATTTAAAACATATTTAAAAGATATACTCCATATGGTGAAACTAATAGCAAGAATTGTTAATCCACTGATTTTTGTCAGCTTTACGTAAAACGGACTACATCCCGAATAATTTTTATGTTATATGTAAACTAGCAGCATAGCCCGGCGTTGCTCGGGTGTAATGAAAGCTTTAAACTAATCCATGGTCCTGGAGCTCAGACTTTTGGACGTTGGCACGAAAGACTAAAAAGAAATAGTTGTTTCCAGTTAAAGCGAAACCGTAGACTGAAAGAAAAATGAATGGATGTAAGTCAAATTTTGATTTCCTGGTATCGATATCAAATAAGATTTTTCGTCGTAAACTGAATTTTGAAGGCTAAATAAGTCCTCTGAGTAAATGGTATCATGGATGAGACTAAGAACTACAATTATACCTACTTAGAGCCAAACACGAAGCAAAAACTAAAATAAAAGGGCTGAAAAATATACAAACATACAAGCAGATAAACAGACACACACACAAACATCTTGCCTTTTATATATATTATCGATTTTCTGCACTATTGTAAGAACTGCAACGTTGAAACTTCTGAATATCGTTTCTTATGCCTTTTCTATGAGTGTATCAAATTTGATTAAAATCGGACCACTCCTTCTATAACCTGATTTTTTCGATTATTGATTTTCGATATTTATCGGGGGCGACCTCGACACAAAACTTAGCTAAGAACACACGCAGACGCTTATAGTACAACTGTGTAAATTTTAAAGAAAATTGGTTCAGCCGTTTCGGAATCTATAGGTAACAGACAGACACACCGGCACAAACACACACACACACACACATACACACACAGAGACAAAGTTACATTTATAAATAAGTTTAGATTACCGACGACCCATGTCAACCTTCTTCAGAACTCAGTATAAATTTTCAATCGAGTTGTACGAGCGAGCAAGACGCTCACTTCATTAAACGATGGTCTTTGAAAACCACTTCATATAGTTATGTTGTTATTCGTCGGATGTGATGCGATCCTCTTTTTAAAAGAAGCATTTAGTTTCTTCTTGGATCATTTAATTACATATGTCTAAAATAAACAAATCGATGTAACTTGTCAAGAAAACACTACTTTACCACATATAAACGCACCTTTAAACATCGCACTAGCTCCGGCTTCTTAATGTCACTGCCGATAACGGTGGTGTCCTTCAACATTTACCCAGCCTTTGTTTTATCTGTCTGGGTAAAACGTGGCTATGAAAATCTGTTTGTGAAAGAAAACCAATGAAGTGTTTTCCGAAAAAATGTAATATCAACATAGTTTTTCATAATATGTATAAATTCTTAAGACTACACGTAACAATTACGATGTGGCATCCGTTTTAGGGATCTTACAGAATTTCAGTGAGTTGCTTTCACCCTGGCAGGTTCGATTCACGGTATGGGAACTATGTTTTGGATGTGCGTTGTGGTAGGGATGTGCGTTGTGGTGCAGTGGATATCAGCTCGGAACGACAAATCAGGGAGTCGAGTTCGAATTCCAGTTGAATTTCTTGCATTCACTTACGTACAAATACCCTTGGGAAAAGTATTAATCCGTCTCTTTCCTTCAGTTATGGGTTACATAACAGGACAGATTGAGTTCTATAGCCATGGCTGGTAACCAGTCTACCGCAGAAAGCAATGGCAACATACTGTGGGATAATCAGTCAGTCATGTCCCTTTCAAGACATGATCGCCTAAAGCGTGTATCACGTATGGCAATTAACTGACTGACTGAATATAATAGTTGGTATCATCATTAAGGCTTCTACTGGTTATAAAGTGGAGGATCGGTTTTCTATTGTTACGAAATAATAAACTGATCCCCCACTAATTGCTACGTAATAATATAATACATCTCTTCTCCCTCTAGCTATGAGTCAAATAATAGAACAGATTGGGTTCTATAGCTTTGGCTGGCAACCAGTCTACCGCAGAAAGCAATGGCAACCTACTGCGGGATAATCTTCTTCCCAGTCAGTTATGTCTCTTTCAAGACATGATCACCCAAAGCGTGTATCACGTATGGCAATTAACTGACTGATTAACAGAGTTTGTTGGATAGTTGTTTTCTTATTTAGTGGCATATCAACGTCAATGGATTTTTTAATACGAAATCTAATTATTTTGTACGCAGTTTTGTTTTTGAGATGATAATAGTTTTACTGACAAAAGTCTAATTATTTAATCCATGGGTGAGGAGGGGTGAGAAGATGTTGCTTAACTTCGGAGCTCGTTCGGTGTTTCAACATGATGTGACCATAAGTATATTAGCAATGTTACTGAAACTTAAAGAAAATTTATATTCCAGTTAAAACATATAATTGTGAAATGTGCAGGAAATTTTCAAAAAGGCGTTAAAAACAAAAACATGAAAATAGTGTCATTATAATGACTAAGTTGCAAAATCAACATTAACGGAAACTGTATGCCCCATGCTTTCAAAAATAGTTTTAGAAGTCGCTTATCCATTGATTTTGTAGATTGTTGAATTCTCTCATGTGTGAGACTGCGCAGCAGCCACAGTCGCCTGACAGATTTCTTGCTAGTTAGTAATTACTGTCTGCCAATGTAAATATTTATCTTCAAAATACACAACTCATTTTCAAACGGCTTATGGATTAATGCAATGAATGTCTTTGAGGTCCATTTTATTCAGATAACCATCATTCTTTCGCTGAATGTGATGGAGCTCTTCTTTGTATAAAAACCGTCTCCATTCTGAAAGTATTTGGCATCTTCTTAGAACATGGCTCCAAATGTGCCCTTTTCTATAAGAATTCGAACTTTGACTCAAAGTGGCGAAAACCTACAGTATTGGTTGGAACACCAATGATCCAAACCGAGAGGGTTGAATACTGTGGACACAGAAGTATAACAGTGATGGACTGCCTTTGATAAAACTTAACACACGATGCAGCAGAAATCGCCCCGTATGTGTCTTCTAGAAATATCTTCCCCATAATATATAAAGTCACCACTGCCATTAATGCTACTACCATTAATGCTGTAACATCTATGAGACAAAAAAAGGCTCGAAAACGGTCAGTAGAATAAATGAGGAGCATATATATATATATATAATATGGTTATATATCAATTTTACATTGCGACATGGAAATTTCTATGTTTCGAGATAGGTTCTCATCATCAGGCAATGTTGATGTGGTTGTGCAGATAATTTACATTTACATGATGAGAAACACAGAAACTTCCATGTGGCAATGCAAAACTGATACATAACCATATAATTATATTATATAATCCAAGTGAAGAGGACTTAAGTTTTTTTTTTTTTGAGTGCTCTGGCATTTATTTTATTATAAACAGTGCTCAATATAATGAGTATTATAGAGCTTAATATAATATATTAAGCACTGTTTATAATAAAATAAATGCCAGAGCACTCAAAATAAAAAAAAAATCATTGAGTCCTCTTCACTTGGAATTATATATATATATATATATATATATATATATATATATATATATATATAAAGTGGGTATTGTGTTTAGTCTGAAACAGACTGTCGCCACTGGGTGTTGACTTCAATGTTCACTTTTATATTTACATACGCTTTATCCTAGCTATTGATCACATTAACCCATGTACACCTTAAAACTATATATATATTATATATATGCATGTGTGTGTGCTCGTATATACGAGTGTGTGTGGGTGGGTGTGTTTTTGTTTCTTTAGTATATCTCATATTTTAATCGCAACATTTAAAATAATACTGAGTTAATATGCAAAAAATTGTATTATATATACATATGTGTGTGTATGTTTGTGTGTGTATGCTTGTGTATGTTTGTGTGTGTGTGTGTGTGTGTGTGTGTGTGGAGAGAGAAAGAGTGAGAGGAAGAAAGTGAAAGGGAAAGGGAAATAATTCAAGTATAGAAATAAATATTACAGGGTGACAATCACTTCCAAGCCTCAGGCGGTCTTGGTCTGAAAATCGCTTGATATGTTAAACTGACAGCCGCTCTTCAATGTTTATTCTTCTGTCTATACTGTCTTTATCAACAAATGTTCTAACACTGTTAATGGACATTTTTTCCCTGCAAATATTATAAATACTAAACCTGTGTTCGTCTACTTTTTTTTTGTTAGAAGCAAGATAAACGTTTTAATTTGAGCGATTATTAGCTTATGTGATGTCCAAAATAGCGTACACTATTTAATTGTCAAAATAGCGTACACTATTGTCATTTGTGTCAATCCGGAATTACTTTTGAGGCTGAGTGTAACAATACGCATAAGATAGAAAATGTCAAATAGTCTTAAAAGTCGAAGAGAAATTAAAGGAGGCGTAAATAAGAAAGAGGAATGGTATAAGGATTCGCTAAGTGGGGAGAGAGAGAGAGAGAGAGAGAGAGAGAGAGAATCAAGAAGTGAGAGAAGGACAAGTAATTCAAAGAAAGTGGGAGGGTGACAGTCCCGAGAAAAGAATCAAATGAACAAAATTAGGAAATAATAAAACTATGAAGTTCTTTATTTCATTTCTTTAGTTTAAAATTAGGATCCACTTCTCTCGGCGGAATTCGTTATAAGAGACTTTGGCTTATCAGCCGTAAAATGGAACTTTTGCTTCTCTCATTTGTCCTTAGCTTTAAGTCTGAACAAAAGAACGGGTATGAACGGGTGTTAATATTTCGTTTCTTTTTATTTTCTTCCTACTCTCCTTAACCCATTTTCCCTACAGTCGGACATTTAATAGAATTAACTCGAAAAGCTTATGCTTGTTTTATAAACAACATCAAAAGCCGGCAAGAGAATCTCTCCAGGGAGAAAAAAAATCAGTGAGGATCAATAAGCAAAAATTAAAACTGAAAGTGTATTGATTAGGCAAGATGGTGGCAGCCGAATAGAAATGTTTCTAGGGATTAATTCATTTATAATTTTCTTTATTTTATTTATGTTAATTCTCCAAATATGTTTTCTTTATTTCCAGGCTAATTCAATATTTTTCTTTCTTCGTAATTTTGAAGACAATATTTTTTTCTTTTGTTTTCTCTTTTCTCACCTGTATTTGAAGTTCTTTTTTTCTATTCATTATTTATCTTTGTTTTATCTCTCTATCTCACTTCTCAAGATACGCCGTTATTTATTTAATTATTTTTCTCTCCATTTCCCGTTCTCTCTTTTACTTTCTTTTTTTTTTTTTTTCGTAACCTCTCTTTCTTTTGTTTCATACTGTCTTTCTACTTTATTCACCGTTCTTTCTTTCTGTATCTTTCTAATTGTTTTTCTTTCTTTTTCTTCTATTCTTTCTTTCTTCCTTTTCTTTCTTCCTTTTCTTTCTTTCTTTCTTTCTTTCTTTCTTTCTTTCTTTCTCCTGCTTGGCCTTTCTGTATTTTTCTCGTTTTTTCTTTGCATTTTTCTTTCCTTGCTTTTTTCTTTTTTTTTTTTTGTTTTGTCTTGTATTTGTTTCGGTCTTGTTTTTTCTTTCTCTTTGTTTCTCTTTTCTCTCCTATTTTTTTTTTTTACTTTTTCGTTGTATTTTCCTCTTTTTTATACATCTTTACTTCTCGTTCTTTATCTCTTTCTTTCTTTCTTTCTTTCTTCAGATTTTCATTTTCTTTTTATGATTCTTTTTTATTCTTTGCTTTTTATTTTTTTCAATTTGTTTCTTTCATTTCTTCTGTCTTTGCTTTGCGCTTTAATCTTTCGTTCTTTCTTAATATTCGTAAACAATGTGAGAACCGAAGTCACTTTTTCTTCTTCTTCTTCTTCTTCTTCTTCATGTGCCGAGTCCCTTCAGGACGTAGGCGATCATGGACTTCCACTTGCCCTTGTCGCTCTTAATATCTTTTATCCTTGTGAGCTAACCAGAGTACTGAAAGACATTAAGATCTCATTAGAAACAAAAAAGAGAGTGCTGGAATACTATATGTCTGTCATGTATGGCAGTGAATTTTAGACGATCTCCTCAAGGATAAATGTGGTTTTACAGAAGGATGCTGAGGATACCATGGATGGGACTAACAACGAAGTGTTTGAGAGGATTAAAACAAAGAGAAAACTCATAATAATCATAAGGAAGAGACAGATGAGGTTTCTGGCACATGTGAGGAACGAAGACCTGGAGAATCTAATACTCACAGGATAGATAGAGGGAAAGAGAAGAAGAAGACACAAGGCGATATAAGAAGCTGCTGAAAAAGTCTTACCCAGACCCATCTCCCAAAAGCTGACCAAATTTGTTAATTTTTTTTGGAAGGGCATCTTAATCCAGGCCAAGAAATTTTCAGAAGGACGTAGATATTGGAGTAGATAGACTAAACTATCGCCCGGTTCACACACCACCCACTTCTATTGAACAGGTGTAGAGGCTCATCCCTTGTTCCCTGTTTAGGATGTGGTTTCCGGCTTTCTCTTTTCCCATCTTTTCACTCTTTTCTTTCATTTTTTTCCTCAATTGGAGTAGATAGACTAAACTATCGCCCGGTTCACACTCCACCCACTTCTATTGAACAGGTGCAGAGGCTCATCCCTTGTTCCCTGTTTAGGATGTGGTTTCCGGCTTTCTCTTTTCCCATCTTTTCACTCTTTTCTTTCATTTTTTTTCCTCAATTGGAGTAGATAGACTAAACTATCGCCCGGTTCACACACCACCCACTTCTATTGAACAGGTGTAGAGGCTCATCCCTTGTTCCCTGTTTAGGATGTGGTTTCCGGCTTTCTCTTTTCCCATCTTTTCACTCTTTTCTTTCATTTTTTTCCTCAATTGGAGTAGATAGACTAAACTATCGCCCGGTTCACACTCCACCCACTTCTATTGAACATGTGCAGAGGCTCATCCCTTGTTCCCTGTTTAGGATGTGGTTTCCGGCTTTCTCTTTTCCCATCTTTTCACTCTTTTCTTTCATTTTTTTCCTCAATTGGAGTAGATAGACTAAACTATCGCCCGGTTCACACACCACCCACTTCTATTGAACAGGTGTAGAGGCTCATCCCTTGTTCCCTGTTTAGGATGTGGTTTCCGGCTTTCTCTTTTCCCATCTTTTCACTCTTTTCTTTCATTTTTTTCCTCAATTGGAGTAGATAGACTAAACTATCGCCCGGTTCACACTCCACCCACTTCTATTGAACAGGTGTAGAGGCTCATCCCTTGTTCTCTGTTTAGGATGTGGTTTCCGGCTTTCTCTTTTCCCATCTTTTCACTCTTTTCTTTCATTTTTTTTCCTCAATTGGAGTAGATAGACTAAACTATCGCCCGGTTCACACTCCACCCACTTCTATTGAACAGGTGTAGAGGCTCATCCCTTGTTCCCTGTTTAGGATGTGGTTCCCGGCTTTCTCTTTTCCAATCTTTTCATTCTTACGTAGCCACCTGCGCGTCAGTGTCATTGCTTGGGGTGATATGATTAAAAAAAATAAATAAATAAAGAGGAAGGGCCTGGAGAATTTAATGCTCACAGGACAGATAGAGGGAAAAAGAGTCAGGGGAAAGCAGCGCGAGACCTGCTTGATAGGCCTGATCAAATGGATTGGCAGAGCGGCATTTGGGAGAGATACCAAGAGAAAGAATTTTAAGAGCAACAAGGGACTGAGCCAAGTGGAAGTCCATGATCGCCTACGTCCTGAAGACACAAGGCACATGAAAAAGAAGACTCTCTCCCAAACTCCGTTTCACCATACATTTGCTCAAGCCTATCAAATATCTTTTGTGCTACTCTCCCCCGTTTCTCTTTCCTTCTGTGAGTATTAGATTCTCCAGGCCCTCTTTCCTCATTACGTGTCCCAGGAACATTAGCTGTCTCTTCTGGATGTCAACTATGAGTTTTCTTCTGGTTTGCGTCCTCTCCAACACCTCATCGTTGCTCACGTGCTCAGTTCATGGTATCCTCAGCATCCTTCTGTAGAACCACATTTCTGCTACCTCTAGCCTCTTCTTCACTCTTAAAAAGATCGTCTAACATTCGCTGACGTACAGAATGAGAGATACCACATAGTAATCCAGTACTCTTTTTTTTTGTTTCGATTGAGATTTTTCTGTTTCTCAGTACTCTGGTTAACTTTCGAAATGCATTCTTAGCCATACCAATGCGTCTTTGGATCTGTGTCGTACTTTCCACCCTCTGTCGGAACGCTTCCTAAAATACATCGCCGAAATGGTCTACCAGATTAGCTTTCTTTTACTGTCCCCCACGTTTATTTCTTTATTTAACACTTCATTCTTTGAAGCTTTCTTAACAACATGGAACGACCTCGCTAATTATAACCACTCAAAATGTTCCTTTTCTTTTTTGTTCCTTTTACGTTCTCTGACTTTTATTTTCAAGAGAAAGACCAAAACGAAAATAGAATACTGCTATCATATATAGACAGGAATAATTCGGTCTTCATTTTCCATTCTCTATAGAGTCTAAAAGATTTTACATGGCCCTGTGCGTTGTGGCGCAGTGGATATCGACTCGAAACGACAAATCAGTAAGCTGAGTTCGAATTCTAGATGAATTCCTTGCATTCACTTAGGCAAAAATACTCTTAGAAAAAATATTAATCCGTCTATTCTCTCCAGTTATGGGTTAAATAATAGGACAGATTGGGTTCTATAGCCTTGTCTGGCGACCAGTTTACCGCAGAAAGCAATGGCAACCTACTGCGGGATAATCATCTGCCCAGTCAGTCATGTCTCTTTCGAGACATAATCACCCAAAGCGTGTATCATTTATGGCACTTAACTGACTGACTGTGGGTAGTTAACTATTTCTTCTGCTATAGACCTTTTTGTCATTGACGAAACGTTGCAAATATCTGGCTACTCTATCGCTATTTTCATGGAAAATATTCAAACGAACTACCATATTTGACGACATATAAGACGCATTGTTTTTTTTACTAAGAATATCTTCTAAACTTCTCCTGCGTCTTATCTGCCATATGCTTGATCTTTATTTTGTCTTCTAACCTTTGAATATAAGAAAGTTTTTATAGGCTCATGTTCTTTTTTTCCTATTATTTTTTGCTTAATTTTAATCATGGCTTGTTTAACTAAAATCATGTCTCATAAACATAGCCTAGGCTGTCCCTTTAACTAATAATTTTACTAATTTTACTAATTACTAATTTTTTCTTGATTTACTCTGCTAAAATTGGGTTGGGTCCTACGCACCCGTGCGTCTTATACGCCCGTACGTCTTATATGCCGTCAAATGCGGTACATTCCTCTCTTCCACCAGTGTTAACCTTAGATAAAACACTCCATGCTCCGCACATTTCAGCGAACCAACCACATTCCCTTAGTATTCAACTGGTGAGATGTTCGGCTCAAACAACTTTTTCTCACGAAACACTAATTTGTGTATACGTCTCCGAAGAAGATACTTCCCTGTTCACTACAATCTAAACCTGTTTAAGACTACGGTTAACCGTTATCATCATCACATATTCTCATAAACTTTTCCTTTTACCCTTTAATTTGTAACCCTCTACCATGAGCTCTTTGGATTTTATATGGATAAAATTATATTAAAATAATGTTTTTTTTCATTTTCTGATATTTTTATATCTAAATTGTTTCTTTTATCTTTTCTTCCAATGATAGGCGATCATAGTTCATATATAATGATCATATATCTTTTTGAATACTATGACCCTTCCAATGATAGGTGGTCATAGTTCATATATAACAATAATATATCTTTTTGAATACTATGACCCTTCCAATGATAGGTGATCATAGTTCATATATAATGATCATATATCTTTTTGAATACTATGACCCTTCCAAAGATAGGTGGTCATAGTTCATATATAACAATAATATATCTTTTTGAATACTATGACCCTTCCAATGATAGGCGATCATAGTTCATATATAACAATAAAATGTCTTTTTGAATACTATGACCCTTCTAATGATAGGCGATCATAGTTCATATGTAACAATAATATATATTTTTGAATACTACGTCCCTTCCAATGATAGGCGATCATAGTTCCTATATAACAATAAAATGTCTTTTTGAATACTATGACCCTTCCAATGATAGGTGATCATAGTTCATATATAATGATCATATATCTTTTTGAATACTATGACCCTTCCAATGATAGGCGATCATAGTTCCTATATAACAATAATATATCTTTTTGAATACTATGACCCATTCCAATGATAGGCGATCATAGTTCATATATAACAAAAAATCTTTTTTGAATGCTATGACCCTTCCAATGATAGGCGATCATAGTTCATATATAACAATATTATATATTTTTGAATACTATGACCCATTCCAATGATAGGCGATCATAGTTCATATATAACAAAAAATCTTTTTGAATACTATGACCCTTCCAATGATAGGCGATCATAGTTCATATATAACAATATTATATATTTTTGAATACTATGACCCTTCCAATGATAGGCGATCATAGTTCATATATAACAATATTATATATTTTTGAATACTATGACCCTTCCAATGATAGGCGATCATAGTTCATATATAACGATTATATATATTTTTGAATACCATGACTATAGCTTCCTTTTTAAAATGTCTATGAATTTCCATAACTTTTTGGGAAGGATTAAGAATACAGAGTAAGCCAATATGCTGAACCGTTTTACCCGTAGAGGAGGCGTCGAAGAATCGAACTCATATCTTTTCTAAGGTTATTACTGTGAACTGAAGGCATCTGACTCGGCTATAATCTGAACTCCAATTGCCGATTCCACTTTCCGTGACGACAACCGTTGCACCAGCCGCACGGTGCTCTTTTATGTCACAGTTTTCTTAATCTTTACTTTCTTTATTTTGCCAGTTAGATTTCATTAGCATCGCTTCTGTCTCTCGTCTCTTTTTTTTTTTCTCCACTTTGTTTTCATTCCATCATTGCGTCTTTAATCACTATTTTCTTATCATTTTTCATCCTTTTTATTCTACACTTCTACCTTTTCCTTTCTTGCTATTCTTTCTTTATTTTTCTTCTCAATTTTCCCCCCCCCTTTTTAATTCTGTTCACGATTCCTTGCTTACGCGTCTTAGAAGTTTCGTTTCTTTTTTCTTTCCTTTAATTCTCAAGTTCTTTCTTTCTTTTTCTTTTTCTCACCATCTCCCTTCTTTTCTACCTTTATTGTCTTTCTTTCTTTTTTTCTTTCTTTCTTTTTTTCACGTTTTTTCTGGCATTCATTCATCATTTCTTTTCTTTTCTTCTTTCATTGTGTTTCTTTCTTCCCCTCTTTTTTGCGTTTCCAGTTCTTTATTCGTTTTTCTTCCTTTCATTCTTCTGACAATTTCCATTTTTTTTTCTTCCTTCCTTTTTTTTTTCTTTCATTGTCTTTTTTGTTCTTCTTTCCCCCTTTCTTTCTTCGTGTCCCATTTTCTTTCTTTTTCTTTTTCTCATCATTTTTGTTTTCTATTTTTCGTTCATATTTTCACCTTCTTTCTTGCGTTCACTTATCATTTCTCTTTTTTCTCCTTTCATTGTCTTACTTTTTCCCTGTTTTTTCTTCGTTTCTAGTTTTTTCAGTCTTTTTTCTTCCTTTCATTCTTTAAAAAATATTCGTTTTCTTTCTTTTTCTATCTTTCTTTCATCCATCATTTTCCTTTTTTCTTCTTTCATTGTCTTTTTTCGTTCTTCTTTCTTCCTTTTTTCTTTGTTTTCCATTTTCTTTCTTTTTTCATCATTTTCTTTTTCTTTCTCCTCATTATTTCTCTTTTCTATTTTTCTTTCTTTCTTTTTCCATTCTGTATTTTTCATTGTTCTTTCTTTCTTTCTTTTTTCTTTCTTTCTTGTTATTTTTTCTCTTCTTTATTTCTTTACATCTTTTCTCTTTATTTGTATCTCCTCTTCTTTCTGTTTTTGGTCTGTTTTTATGCCCCCTTTTCCTTTTCATTCCTTCCCCTCAACGATTTAAAAACGATGTTTTTTTTTCTTTTTTCTTCCCTTCTTTATCCTGTTTTCTTGCTTAATCTCTTCTCAATCCCCGAAAGTCGACATAAAACAAATACAACGAATAGAAAGCATAAATGAAAATTATACGAAGACCCATCAGCAGGTTTTTAACTTGTCTTTTCATTTAAATGGCTTAATATCAACAAGCACGACTTAAGCAAACTTGACAAATAGATAGAAGGAACAAGAACAACGTAGAAACAGAAAGGACATTTTTAAATGAACGAAACAGGATAAAGAATCAATCAAAACAGTTCGATTTTCCCCAGCAAACTCGAACGTCATTCACCTCAACCTATCAACAAGGCCAGCTTTACACTTCACTTGATAATAAGTCACTAAGCAAACACGTTTTGTCTGATTATTTTAGTTTATTTGTTAATTTTTATTTGAGGGTAAACTATAGATTGACTTCTCTTTCTTTTTCCAAAACCTTGATTTTTTTCTCATAAAACTTTTTTAAGCAAAACAAATATTCTGGTTTTCTCGGTGATACAACGTTTCAGTTTGGTCACAAAAGCTAAAAGAAGCCTGGCATAAGTCTGTGCAAATCTACTATACAAACAGTATTTCAAGTTAACACTTTAATACACTCATATTATATATAACCTTTGATCAGGAAGATGTCTTGACAATTGCTGAATAGATATATTATGCAAGAGAATCGGCTTAGTTTTTTTTTGTTAAGCGGCATATAAAATAATTCTTTATGAGTTATTTACTGTCGTAATCTAAATATTTTGTATGCAATTTTATGAATTCAGCTCCATATATTTTATACATAAGTTTATTGTCATTTTTTGCTATAAAATGGGTTTTTCATCATTTCATTATAAATTGTATTGTTGATAATTGTACTACAAAATATAATTCTGGCTATTTTGCTATGAGATGAATTGTTACCAATTTTACTATAAAATTTATTGCTGGTAATTTTACTATAAAAATGTATTCTTATACCTTTCTAATGTTTTGGTGATTTTCATTTTGCTATAAAATGTATGGTTGGTCAAGTTACTTGGTCATTTTATTGTAAAATGTATTGTTGGTTAATATACTATAAAATATATTACTTGTTTTGCTATAAATATGTATTGCTGGAAATTATACTATAGAAATGTATCTTTCATTAAGCTACAAGAAGCCATGAGATCAAAGAAAAGTTCAATTAACTAAACATTCTCTGAATGGGACCTTAAAGTCTATATCTGTTAATTTTATTTTCGTACCTGAAATGTAAACATTGAACTTTTTAATCAATTAACGTATTTGTTATGCTGGACAATATCTTGACAGGAGAACAGGTAAATGTTCGTTTTAGGTGCCGACGGCTTTTCCCCCTTCAAATCTATCCAAAATAGTATTATTTCTCTGCAAATGTATATGCTGAACTCAAATCAACAATTAGTTATTGAAGAAACCTTTTTAGCTTTGAAAGTCCATAAAAAAACGAACTATATCTCGTATTTTTTCTCTCCCGTAACTCTCATCAAGTCATGTAATTAACTGTAAAATGACGTTCTACGTAGGCAGAACTCTTCTTTTGAATTTTGGTCGATTTTCTGCATTTACTGAAACTTCCGGCGATGTACTTCCGGTAATGAAAGTAATAAGCGTAGAAATACAATAGCGCATTACTTGCATTACCGGAAGTACATCGCCGGAAGTATGAGTAAATGAAGAAAAATCGACAAAAAATCTGCCAAAATTCGATCACATGCGCAGTCCGTCATTCTACAGTTAATTACATGAATTCGTGAGAGTTACAGGAGAGAAAAAGTGCAAGATATAGTTCGTTTTTTGTATGGACATTTAGATAAAAAAAGGTAAGTTTCTTCAATAACAAACACTTGATTTGAGTTCAGCATATACATTTGCACAGAGATAATGCTATTTTGAATAAATTTGAAGGGGGAAAGCGTCGGGACTTAAAACGAAAATTTACCGGAGAAGAAGCGAATTGAAGAAGCAAACATTTGTTCTACAAAAGGATGCTCAAAATACCATAGACTGAACATCTGAACATTATCTAGAGCACTAAATAATGGTCTTAAAAAATGACTCTCACAGGACTTATTCAGAGTAAGCAAGGCATACATAAACAGTGCATAATCTATAGTGGGGGTTTCTATTCTTTCCCGTGTGTAGTGGGAGTCCGTTCTAGTGAAGGGGAGTCGTATATTGTTGCAGAGTTAACGGAATTTGGCCTTGTTGTAGATAGCCCACTATAAGTCATAAAATGATTATAAAATCAAGAAAAGCAAATTGAGTTGAAAAATAACACTTTATATATACACATGTCAATTCTTCTTCTTCTTCTTCTATGTGCCCTGTCCCTTCAGGACGTAGGCGATCATGGATCTCCACGTCTCCCTATCCCTTGTGGCTCTTAGTATGTTTGCTCCTGTTGCACCTGGCAACCCCCGTTCCGTCATCCACCTGATCAGACCCTGAAAATATGTTATCCGCTGCCTTCCTCTGTCTCTCCTTCCTTCTATCTCACCAGTCAGTATCAGGTTCTCCAGGCTCTCCTTCCTCATTGCATGTCCCAGGAACTTCAGTTGTCTCTTCCTGATGCTCAGCATCAATTTCCTTTTTGTTGCCATTCTTTCTAACACTTCGTCGTTGCTTGTATGCTCAGTCCACGATATCCGTAGCATCCGTCTGTAGAACCACATTTCGGCCGCTTCTAGTTTTGTCCTCATTTTCGATGATATTGTCCAGCATTCACAGCCGTATTGAAGAACACATATCAATTAATGTTTTTATAATTGAAGTAATACTTAAAATATAGGTCCAATGGAGGTTAAAATGTTCATGGCAATAAAATGCTGAAAGAGAATTAATGCTTAGGAATGTGGAGAGCACTATGAGTAAGGAATATCTTTGATGTATTCGCTCCTTAGGTCAGTAAGTAGTTTTTAAGGCAGGGAAGAAGGAAAGAGGTAAGGGAGGCGGGTGTAGTAAGCCGCTTGACTTTCGGTCAAGGGAGCTACTAATTACTCTCTTCTCCTCGAGTCGATCTGCCTGGCGATGCTTTCTGTATCCGCTTTTTTATATCTTTTTGGATCACAGCAGCTCATTTGGGATTTCACACTTGTATTTGGTTCTGGGCTTCCCATTGGCTGATAAATAAAATTCCCTTAAGCTCGCGAACTGGAAATTTAATATTTAATTAATTTTTAGTTTTCAACCGGAACATCTGCGCGGAGCCGGCGGCGCACAGACGACTTTTTGGTCATTTGCTTTTGGTCGTGAAAGCGCTAACATCCGGTCCATCGCTTTTGCTTGGTATCACCACAATTCTACCTAACGAGCTTGATTAAACGCATTGCAAAACAAGAGTTTAAGCGAGATAACAAAAATAGCAAATGTAATAAATATTACAAAAGACAGAAAATTGTGGAGAGCCATGATCGTCAATGTTTTAAAGGAAAACTGATCATAGAAGAAGAAGAATCCGACATTATTTCTTATTACTAAAGACACTGAATTTAGATATTACACGTGTTTGAGTAGATATACCTGTTTTTTTTTTAATTTTTAATTTATTTATTGTTTAACCGTGGTGTAATTAATATATACCGGCATAAATATCGATTGTCTTATTAAAGATAATCTCCTTTACGACAGAAATTGAATCTATATTTCTATTTAATCTGATAAACCATCTTTAAATCATAATCATTAATCTAGTGATTGGTTTCTAAAGTTAAAAAATGGATGCATCTTTTGAGGAACACATTTTCTTTAATAAGGCTTTTTAAGTATAAGCAGGTAGATACTTTTTCATTGTTTTTTTTTTAAGAATTACATCTACTCAAATATGTATACCCACTAAATATATCCTAGTATGAAAAAGGAAAAATGTATTAGTTGGGAAAATAAAAGATAAAATAAGGAAATGCTTAAAAAAATGAAGACGCGAAAGACAGAATAAAAGTTAAGAAGGAAACCGTTTTTCTAAAGAGTTTTAGAAAAGAAAGGGAAAAAAATCAAAATTACCCGAAGAAAGAACATATGATAGGGATGTAAAAGCAGAAATGTCGTCAAACCGAAAGGTTGTCAGTCTGAGTGAAAAGCCTCAAAGAGAATGCCAGATACGAACTGAAAAAGCAGACAACAAACTGGCGACTTGAACTGACTTCCTGTCATCGTACAAAGCACAGGAAGTGAAATGCTACAAAGACAGAGTATGTATATAGAATAGAGATCAGTGGGTAATTTGCATAAAGCTATATTCGACGTCAATTTATTAACTTCATCACGGATAGAGAAGAAAAATATATACAAATAAATAAATAAACGAGAAAGAGATAGAGAAAGAAATACGTTAATTTCTTATCAGGTCGTAAAGAGAAT
>JBBBDQ010002115.1:410000-782500 GCA_037127315.1 Ascarosepion bandense
AGTCTGTAATAGAATAGATAGATAGATAGATAGATAGATAGATAGATAGATAGATAATGAATAGTCTGTAATAGATAGATAGATAGATAGATAGATAGATAGATAGATAGATAATGAATAGTCTGTAATAGATAGATAGATAGATAGATAGATAGATAGATAGAAACAAAATGGAGTGAATAGATATGCATGAACAAATTTCTATAGAGAGATATAAGAAAACAGAAATTGCACATAATGACATCATTTTAAAAGGGAAAATGTTAATAAAATATTGATGGATATAGAAGAGAAAATGTCAGTCCTTTTGAAAAGCTTTAAGAAACAGAAGTCGTCATAGTTCACATTTGAAATCAGCGTTAATGTTTGTGAATGTTAAATGACTGAAGGCAGATGGTGCGACTGACTGACATTTCGTTTGGCAATAACAGTTTCCCCAGAATTTGCACTGCGCTTCGTTTTTACAGAATAAATCACAAGTACGATTCCTTGAACAAATACATTCTCTGAAAATCACTTCGAAGTGATCGGGAATATAATTACTATTATTGACATTAAGTATAAATTATGAATATTACTGGCAATGAAAAGGTATTTTTTTTCAATTGAATGATTAAGTTCGAAGCATTTCATAATTACTACACCTTGGTCTCACACTTTCAGCGGACCTCAAGTGGAATGACTATATCGAATCCATTGCTAAATCCGCTGCTATGAAAGTCGATTCTTTTTGCAGGGCCCCGAGGTTTTTTCCGTCTGAATCTATCCTGCACATTTATAAATCTACCATCCGCCCATGCATTGAATACTGTTGCCATATCTGGTCGGGTGCCCCTGCTATTCTCCTTGGGCTTCTAGACAAGGTACAGCGGAGGGTCTCTAATGTGATCGATACCGACTTAGCTGACCGGCTGCAGTCTCTCTCTCACCGGCGCGGCGTGGCTTCCCTATGTCTCTTCTATAAATACTTTCACGGCTTCTGCTCCGACGAACTTAGATCACTGGTGCCCCCTAGGTTCGAATTTGCACGAGATACTAGATTAGCAACTAGATCCCACCCTTTTACAGTGAAACCGATAAAATGCAACTGCAACTTCTACTCCAACAGTTTCTTTCCTCGCACTTCCCGACTGTAGAATTCTCTTCCACATGACTGCTTCCCCGACGGCTACAATCCCCAGGAGTTTAAATGTAAGGTCAATAGACAGCTCCTAACAAACTAACTTCCATTCTTTCAAACACTCTTCCCACCCACCCAACTATCTATCACCCCACTTCTGACATTTTCTATATCTAACCACTCTTTCTATTTACCTTCCCCTATGTAGCCCCAAGCACAATAGTGGCAGTGGAATGCCTTGCTTGGGGTGAAATGATTAAAAAAAAAACCTCCCCCAACCCCTTGCTATTTTCAGCGCTTCTGTCTTCGCGATGTCAGTCAATGTAAAAAAAAAATAACAATTCTGAACTTATACTTGAAAATAGTCACAATGCAGAAGATTAGTGTTGGTTTTAATTAGCATGTGCCCGAATTAAATGCTTCTTTTGAAGAAAAAGTTGAAATTTCTCTGCTTAATATACAATTCCCTTCCGTTTACTACCTTCCCCGACAGCTACAATATCCAAGAATTTAAATGTAACGTCAATAGTCATCTACTATCTCACTAACTTGCATCCTCTCTCATGCTCCTTTCTTCATTCACTCTACTCTCATCAGTATTCTCATCCTTCTCTTACCCACTTCCTGACTCCTCCTATAACCTGTTACTCTTTTCTCATAACTTTTTCCCTATTTACCCCTCTGCGCACCAGTAAACTGCCTTGCTTGAAGCGATATGATTATTAAAAAAATAAACAAAAATATGCTAATATTTTTTCTGATATATCGTAAGAACGAATATTTTATTCCTCTGATAACGTTTATTATCTGATACTGTTATGATTGTTCCATTTCATCATTGTTGTTGTTGTTAGTCTTTTAACGCACTTAATAATATATATGTTAAGAAAGAAACGTGTGTACATTGCATTATAATTTATATTAGTTATTGTTCTTGATCTGCTATTGAGCTTAAAAAAATATACAGCAACAACGAATCTTTTATCTCTCATAGATTTATTACAACATACCGTTAGAATTGTATTAATTTATTTTTTGGTTAATGCTGTTAATCTCTTATTGTACTTCATGAGATTCCCCACGTTGAGAAACAATTTTCTATCTGTCGTAAAACATTTAATATATCGTATTTTATGATTGTTTTGCATTTATCGTTAATTATTCGTAATCTCTTGTTGCACTTAATAAGATCCACGTTAAAAACGAATTTTCTGTCTGCCATAAAACATTTATTATTTTCTGTTGTTAAAATAGGGCAGGTCGATTTCAGAAGCGTGGTATTGCAATGAATTTGAAATTTAGGGTTTGACAAGAAAATTAATGACAAAATATTTTTCCAAAACGGTTTCCATCTTTTTGACAAAAAGAGTTCAAAGATTAAATTGAGGTTCAAAATTGGAGCGTTGGAATTTCATTCGGGTGAATAGCACGACCTTGTAAAATTTATAATTTACTGAAGTTTTACAATTTCTATATATGGACAAAATACATGGCACAATGACATTATTACTAATTCATTGCATTATCAAATAAGACTTCAAAGCGAAAATATACTAAACAATTTAACTATATGATGATGTAATCTACTATACTGTGCAGTAGTTTTGGTGTGGTTTTTAATAAACAATGAAAAATTTAAAGCATCTTGTCTTATAATTTGTGTCCAGCAATATCATGCTGTTGCATATACTTTTATCTGTTTTCGTATTGTTAATCTTATTGAGTAGCCTTTTACAATTTTTTATACAATTTTTACTTATCGAATACAGTAAAAATTGCAAATTTCTTGTGATGATTTATAATTAAAATTCTGGTTTAAGTTCTCCATTTAAAATATCTAATAATAAATATACCAACTCTATTTGGATTTATTTTTTAAATAGTAAATTTTAAAGGCAGTTTCTAAGCAAAATGTTCGTAAATTAAGTATTTATATACATTTTTCAGTCGGGTTTGAAAAAAATATATGCTCAACAGTTGGTTAAAGCGGTGAATATAATTTCTGGTGTCAGTACTTATTACATGCAACTCCAGCTTTTACATTGAGTGCAATACTGATTTTCTAAATAAGTAAAAATAAATCAATCTGCCCTATTTTTAAAAAATTTGTTCGTTTTTATTATTAGTTGTTCTAAATCTCTTATTGCATAGTAATATGATCCACATTATAAACGAATTTTCTATACATCATAAAATATTTACTATAGCGTATTGTTATAATTATTCATTTTTAGTATTTCTTGTTTTACTTTTATGTTACCAATTAATATCTATCGTAAGAACGAATCTTCTATCACTCACATAACATTTTATTATCGTTATAATTGGTCTTTTTATTATTAGTTATTATTATTGTGCCTAAAAGCGTCTCCGAATGATTGTTGGAGAAGAATTATTTCCCATCCTCTCCTCTCTCAAAGGCGTTGATATGGCGAGTGTCTCAATGCGTTGTCTCTACTTTTGTGGACAATGCTCGGACGAACTACATTCTTTGGTTCCAACACGTCTAACCCTCACGGCTAGGACACGCCACATCAAGCCACGCCACTTACATAGGAGCAAATCACCAACACACGCTTAGCATTCCATCGGCGAGAAGTAAGTTCCACTTAAACCTGCTTCTTCCCGCGAGCCACTGCTCTGTCAAACAGACTCCCAAAAGAATTTTTCCACGATTCTTTCAAACTTAACCAGTTCAAGTCTAGACAACCGTTATATGATTCTCTTATTTGTATAAGCTACACCTTAGCGTAATCACCTACCTCGACTAGTCCCCGAGTATTATACAGAGTGAACCTTACTGTAAATAAAATATCGACGTTAAGAAAGAATATTCTGTTCGATACAATAATTTTATTCGAGTATAGAATCATATGAGCGTTGTGGTGCAGTGGATATTGTCTTAGAACGAGAAATCGGAGAGTCGAGTTCGAATTCTAGTTGAATTCGTTGCATTCACTTACGCATAAATACCTTTGTATTAATCCGTCTCTTCCCTCCAGTTATGGGTTAAATAATAGGACAGATTGGCTGGCAACCAGTCTACCGCAGAAAACAATGGCAACCTGCTGTGGAATAATCTTCTACCCAGTCAGTCATGTCTCTTTTGAGACATGATCGCCCAAAACTTGTACCACGTATGACACTTAACTGACAGACTGATTAGATCAGCCCTTAAACTGGCGCTTAAACCGCTCGGCCATGCTGCGCAATAATGCATTGTTATGGTTTTAGGATGTACGTTGTGGTGCAGTGGACTTATATTTAACATCAGGAAGAAATAGTTGAAATTTCTGGAGCCATTAATGAGGAAGTAGGGCATAGAAAATCTGTTATACACAGGACAGATTGAAGGTCAGAGAATAAAGGAAAATAAGGCCTAAGATATTTAGTGCGATTAAGTCAATGTATAGTGGGCAGGATTTAGGAAAAATATAAAAATACTAAGTTCTGAAATGGATAGGAAATTGTGGAGAGCCATAATCACCTACGTCATAAAGAAACGCGGTACATGAAGAAGAAGGTGTGTATAAGAAAGTAGGCTTATATCAGTCAGTCATACGTGATACACGCTTGGGCGATCATGTCTCGAAAGACACATGACTGACAGGGTAGAAGATGATCCCGCAGTAGGTTGTTATTACTTTCTGCGGTAGATTGGTTGCCAGCCAAGCCTATAGAACACAATCTGCCCTGATATTTAACCCGTAACTGGAGAGAAGAGACGGTTTAATACCTTTCCCAAGGGAATTTGTGCGTAAGTGAATGCTAGGAAATTGACTGGAATTTGAACTCAACACTCCGATTTCGCGTTCATAGCCGACACCCACTGCACCACAACGCATATCTGAAATGCATGGAGGAAAGAAAAGTCAATTCAATTTTCAGCTTGTTTTCTTGTGTGTTATAATTACGGCTAATGTGAGTAGGCGATTAGTGGTGGTTCCTTTAAAGTCGCCTGACGCAAGCGGATCTTCCTAACACGAGTGTGTCTTTCTGATTTTGGAGTTGCTGGTTTTCTTGTATTTTTTTTCAGAGTTTAGGGAGTTTTGAAAGCTAAATTAGAGATATCTGATCGGCTTACTGTACTTCCTTCTTCTCGCGGTATGGTTTTCTACGACATGCGTACGCCGCTGATTCAGTGAAACCGATTTTTGTTTATGCGAACAGTGTTCGAAAATAATTATTCGAAAGCAATTATTGGAAAACCATTTATTCGAATTATAAATTGTTTGAATGAAAATTAATCGCTTCAGCGCTATTATAATAGACCTCTTTCGTGGTCGAACCACACACTTCATCGGGATCTCCTTGGTATTTGAGCACTAAGAAAAAGTTAAAGCCATTGCAGA
The DNA here is from genome assembly GCA_037127315.1 of Ascarosepion bandense. NCBI lineage: Eukaryota > Metazoa > Mollusca > Cephalopoda > Sepiida > Sepiidae > Ascarosepion > Ascarosepion bandense. The sequence goes on from JBBBDQ010002115.1 coordinate 415,473, forward strand.
ATAACAGTGAAACAATAATCATCTCGGACGTATATCTTGGCAATTAAGAGAATTATTTTTCCCATTCTAGATTGATTGATTGTTCTTTTTTTTTACGAGGCCATATTTTTTTTTTACTGTAGCTAGTCAGAACTTCGACGATGATAGATCAATAATCAATAATTAAATATTAATTTGAACGTTCTAAGTCCGGAAATATCAGTTTCAACAAAGTAAAACAAATATAAAGTTAATCTGTAATTTTCATAAATGATATAAAATAATGTAATATATTTCTATAAATTCCCAGCTTGTTTCGGAAAAAAATTCTCATGCTTCATAAAATTTAAACGGTCACGCGCACGCGCACACGCACACGCACACAAATATTCTCTCTCTATTTGTCTTCTTTTTTATATAATCATTTCACCCCAAGTAAAGCACTACTGCCACTGCTGCGCAGAGAGTCACATAAGAAGAGAGTGATGAGAAAGAGGAACAAGTTACAGTGAGTGTCAGAGAATGGACAAGAGAAGGATGAGAAACCTGGTGTGAAGAGATCTGCGTGAGTAAAGGTGAAAGGGAAAATAACATGATACAAGAGTTGTCAGGGAAAAGATGCGAGTCAAGGAGACAAGAGATGGCAACTGACATTGCATTTAAATTCTTGGAGATTGTAGCTGTCGGGGAAAGAAATATAAAGAAGGGAATTTCACAGGCGGAAAGTGCGAGAAAAGAAGCTGTTAGAGTAGAAGTTGTGGTTACATTTTATTGGTTTCACTGTAAAAGGGTAGAGCCTAGTTGCGAGTATAGTAGCTCGAGTAAATTCTTGCAGTGGGAACACCAGGGAGCTAAACTCATCGGAATAGAAGCCGTGAAAGTATTTGTAGAAGAGACAGGCACATTGCGTCGGTGAGAAAGTGAATGGAGTTAAGTTACCGGGTCGAGATCGATTACACTGCAGATTCTCCGTTGGTTTTGGCAAGAACACCGAGATTAATAGCAGGGGCATTCGACCGGATGTGACAGCCGTATTCAATGCACGGACAGATGGTAGATTTATATATGTGCAAGATGGATTCAAATGAGAAAAACTACTTGGCCCTACACAGTGAGCAGCAGATTTGGCTATAGATTTAATGTAGTCCTTCCACTTGAGGTTGGCTGATATAGTTACACCGAGGAGGCACAGTGTTTTTATTTCTGAGTAACTAGCCTGGTCCATGCTGATGGAGGTAGAAGCGATTTTCTATGGTGATTAAAGGAGAGCAGCTTCGTTTTGGACGCATTAAAATTCACAAGCCATTTCTTACCTCAGTCCACCACAGATTGGAGGTCCTTTTCAAGATCAGTAGCGAAGTTTGCTTTGTCGGTCTCGGCTGATTTCTTATCGAGGCGGGAGTAAATGGTGGTGTCGTCAGCATATATGCCTACTTGGGATCTTATTACATCGGGGAGATCGTTAATGAAAATCAGAAAAAGCGTAGAACGTAGAATAGAACCTTGGGTGACACCCGCGTTCGTATGATCGTATTTGGAAACATACCCGTTCAGTAATACCCTCATTACGCGATTTGTAAAAAACAACTAGATTAGATCAAAGAAGCGTCCAGTTATACCATAGTTCTATAGCTTGCGAAATGGCCAGCATGCCAGACTCTGTCAAATGCTTTGGAGATATCTAGGGCAACAACTCGAGCTTCAACGTTCTTATCGAGGGCCTGGTATATATACATGGTGATATCGAGGGCCTGGTATATATCCATGGTATATATACATGGTAAGCATATCGGCAGTAGATCTGGTGAAGCGGAACCATACTGTTTGTCGGAGAAGAGGCTGTGGGCCGTGAGACGTTGACCTACTTCAACATTGATAATAGTCTCAACCACTTTACCAAATATCGGTAGGAGACTGATAGGGCAATAATTAGAGGGACCTGAGTGTATTCCAGAGTTATTAAGTACAGAGTGTAATATAACAATCCGGCCCCACCCGAGGAAGGTTGATGCAATCGATGGTGTTTCCCGTCGGTGAAGGGGTCGGCGAACGACAAGACAGGTGTTTGAGAAATACATCCTGTCGGGGCCTAGAGCGGATGTCGCAGGGTTATGAGTCAGGCTCGTTTGACCTTATTTCCGACAGCGGCGGAAATGACTACGGAGGCAAACAGAACAGGTGTCTCTTGGAATTACGTGGGCGTTGCGTGGGCGAGGCAAAACCGGAAGGAAAGTCCCGGTTCTAGAAGACTATAAAAAGACCTCGACACACGGATTCGCCAGCAGAGAACGGCCAGTGGAAGCAAAGAGACACCACAGGCAAGACTACACTCCCGTCGACCCATTCTATGTGCGCTCTCACTCTTCCATTCTCTATTCCACACGGGTCCGTCGTCAGTAATAAAAATATAACCTTATATTTTTATATATGCGTATTCTCGTTGTTTTGTCGTCGTACGGCGATATATAACACAGAGACCACAGAGGAGGAATTCCAGCAGGCAGGAAAGCAAGAGATCGATCTATATATCTATGATTCTCTATCTCTGTCTAACACACACACACACACACACACACACACACACACACACACACACACACACACACACACACACACACATATATATATATATATATATATAAACTATGTATGCCTGCGTATTAATATATATATATATAATCTTACATTTTACGCATGACCCTGATTTTAATGCATTTTAGTAATCTTTGGCTGCTTATCATGATGGGATTTGATGTGTATATATGCGTACAAACATATGTATATATATATATATATACTTATTTGCCTCCTTACTTATATGTGTGTGTGTGTGTGCGCGCGTGTGTATGCGTTTGTGCATATGAATAAAGACAATATGAAAAACCTATCGCATTATCCACGTTTCGTCTTTTGATGGACTTTAAGAATTTTATTGTGTAACAAGTATTTATATACAGAAGTAAAACACTTTATTTTTCAGAATTTTTAAATTTAAGACTGGTCATAAATATTCATCACGATAACTGAAAGTCAATGCAAATTATGGAGAATGCTAAGTGATCTAAATTAATGTCTATTAAACCAACGGGGGCATAGCGGAGGCTAAGTGATGTTATTTATTGTCTAAAAAAAGAAGTTAGTATGGAGGATGCTAAGTGAAATAATTTAATGTCTATTAAAGGAAAGTGTGTGTGGAACCTGATAAGTGATGTAATTTAATGTCTATTAAACGAAAGTGTGTGTGGAACCTGATAAGTGATGTAATTTAATGTCTAATAAAGAAATGTAAGTATGGAGGATGTTAAGTTATGTAATTGACTATCTAATAAACGAAAATCAGTAAGGAGAATTCTAAGAGATATAATTGAATGTCTAATAAACGAAAATGAGTAAGGATGATGCTAAGAGATGTAACTGAATGTCTAATATACGAAAATGAGTAAGGAGGATGCTAAGAGATGTAATTGAACGTCTAATAAACGAAAATGAGTAAGGAGGACGCTAAGAGATGTAACTGAATGTCTAATAAACGAAATTGAGTAAGAAATATGCTAAGAGATGTAATTGAATGTCTAATAAACGAAAATGAGTAAGGAGGACGCTAAGAAATGTAATTGAATGTCTAATAAAGGAAAATGAGTAAGGAAGAAGCTAAGACATGTAATTGAATGTCTAATAAACGAAATTGAGTAAGAAATATGCTAAGAGATGTAATTGAATGTCTAATAAACGAAAAGGAGTAAGGAGGATGCTAAGACATGTAATTGAATGTCTAATAAACGAAATTGAGTAAGAAATATGCTAAGAGATGTAATTGAATGTCTAATAAACGAAAATGAGTAAGGAATATGCTAAGAGATGTAATTGAACGTCTAATAAACGAAAATGAGTAAGGAGGACGCTAAGAGATTTAATTGAATGTCTAATAAACGAAATTGAGTAAGAAATATGCTAAGAGATGTAATTGAATGTCTAATAAACGAAATTCAGTAAGGAGGATGCTAAGAAATGTACTTGAATGTCTAATAAACCAAATTGAGTAAGAAATATGCTAAGAGATATAATTGAATGTCTAATAAACGAAATTGACTGAGAAATATGCTAAGAGATGTAATTGAATGTCTAATAAAGGAAAATGAGTAAGGAGGCCGCTAAGAAATGTAATTGAATGTCTAATAAAGGAAAATGAGTAAGGAAGATGCTAAGAGATGTAATTGAATGTCTCATAAACGAAAATGAGTAAGGAGGATGCTAAGAGATGTAATTGAATGTCTAATAAACGAAAATGAGTAAGGATGATGCTAAGATATGTAACTGAATGTCGAATAAACGAAAATGAGTAAGGAGGGTGCTAAGAGATGTAATTGAATGTCTCATAAACGAAAATGAGTAAGGAGGATGCTAAGAGATGTAATTGAATGTCTAATAAACGAAATTGAGTAAAAAATATGCTAAGAGATGTAATTGAATGTCTAATAAATGAAAATGAGTAAGGAGGATGCTAAGACATGTAACTGAATATCTAATAAACGAAAATGAGTAAGGAGGATGCTAAGAGATGTAATTGAATGTCTCATAAACGAAAATGAGTAAGGAGGATGCTAAGAGATGTAATTTAATGTCTAATAAACGAAAATGAGTAAGGATGATGCTAAGAGATGTAACTGAATGTCTAATATACGAAAATGAGTAAGGAGGATGCTAAGAGATGTAATTGAATGTCTCATAAACGAAAATGAGTAAGGAGGATGCTAAGAGATGTAATTGAATGTCTAATAAACGAAAATGAGTAAGGATGATGCTAAGAGATGTAATTGAATGTCTAATAAAAGAAATTGAGTAAGAAATATGCTAAGAGAAGTAATTGAATGTCTAATAAATGAAAATGAGTAAGGAGGATGCTAAGAAATGTAATTGAATGTCTAATAAAAGAAAATGAGTAATGAGGATGCTAAGAGATATAATTGAATGTCTAATAAACGATATTGAGTAAGAAATATGCTAAGAGATGTAATTGAATGTCTAATAAACGAAAATGAGTAAGGAGGATGCTAAGAGATGTAATTGAATGTCTAATAAACGAAAATGAGTAAGGAGGACGCTAAGAAATGTAATTGAATGTCTAATAAAGGAAAATGAGTAAGGAAGATGCTAAGACATGTAATTGAATGTCTAATAAACGAAATTGAATAAGAAATATGCTAAGAGATATAAGTGAATGTCTAATAAACGAAAATGAGTAAGGAGGATGCTAAGAGATGTAATTGAATGTCTCGTAAACGAAAATGAGTAAGGAGGATGCTAAGAGATGTAATTGAATATCTAATAAACGAAAATGAGTAAGGATGATGCTAAGATATGTAAGTGAATGTCTAATAAACGAAAATGAGTAAGGAGGGAGCTAAGAAATGTACTTGAATGTCTAATAAAACAAATTGAGTAAGAAATATGCTAAGAGATATAATTGAATGTTTAATAAACGAAATTGACTAAGAAATATGCTAAGAGATGTAATTGAATGTCTAATGAAGGAAAATGAGTAAGGAAGATGTTAAGACATGTAATTGAATGTCTAATAAACGAAATTGAGTAAGAAATAGGCTAAGAGATGTAATTGAATGTCTAATAAACGAAATTGAGTAAGGAGGATGCTAAGAAATGTAATTGAATGTCTAATAAACGATATTGAGTAAGAAATATGCTAAGAGATGTAACTGAATGTCTAATAAACGAAAATGAGTAAGGAATATGCTAAGAGATGTAATTGAATGTCTAATAAACGATATTGAGTAAGAAATATGCTAAGAGATGTAATTGAATGTCTAATAAACGAAAATGAGTAAGGAGGATGCTAAGAGATGTAATTGAATGTCTAATAAAGGAAAATGAGTAAGGAGGACGCTAAGAAATGTAATTGAATGTCTAATAAAGGAAAATGAGTAAGGAAGATGCTAAGAGATGTAATTGAATGTCTCATAAACGAAAATGAGTAAGGAGGATGCTAAGAGATGTAATTGAATGTCTAATAAACGAAAATGAGTAAGGATGATGCTAAGATATGTAACTGAATGTCGAATAAACGAAAATGAGTAAGGAGGGTGCTAAGAGATGTAATTGAATGTCTCATAAACGAAAATGAGTAAGGAGGATGCTAAGAGATGTAATTGAATGTCTAATAAACGAAATTGAGTAAGAAATATGCTAAGAGATGTAATTGAATGTCTAATAAATGAAAATGAGTAAGGAGGATGCTAAGACATGTAACTGAATATCTAATAAACGAAAATGAGTAAGGAGGATGCTAAGAGATGTAATTGAATGTCTCATAAACGAAAATGAGTAAGGAGGATGCTAAGAGATGTAATTTAATGTCTAATAAACGAAAATGAGTAAGGATGATGCTAAGAGATGTAACTGAATGTCTAATATACGAAAATGAGTAAGGAGGATGCTAAGAGATGTAATTGAATGTCTCATAAACGAAAATGAGTAAGCAGGATGCTAAGAGATGTAATTGAATGTCTAATAAACGAAAATGAGTAAGGATGATGCTAAGAGATGTAATTGAATGTCTAATAAACGAAATTGAGTAAGAAATATGCTAAGAGATGTAATTGAATGTCTAATAAACGAAAATGAGTAAGGAGGATGCTAAGACATGTAACTGAATATCTAATAAACGAAAATGAGTAAGGAGGATGCTAAGAAATGTAATTGAATGTCTCATAAACGAAAATGAGTAAGGAGGATGCTAAGAGATGTAATCGAATGTCTAATAAACGAAAATGAGTAAGGATAATGCTACGAGATGTAATTGAATGTCTAATAAACGAAAATGAGTGAGGAATATGCTAAGAGATGTAATTGAATGTCTAATAAACGAAAATGAGTAAGGAGGACGCTCAGAAATGTAATTGAATGTCTAATAAAGGAAAATGAGTAAGGAGGATGCTAAGAGATGTAATTGAATGTCTAATAAAAGAAATTGAGTAAGAAATATGCTAAGAGAAGTAATTGAATGTCTAATAAATGAAAATGAGTAAGGAGGACGCTCAGAAATGTAATTGAATGTCTAATAAAGGAAAATGAGTAAGGAGGATGCTAAGAGATGTAATTGAATGTCTAATAAAAGAAATTGAGTAAGAAATATGCTAAGAGAAGTAATTGAATGTCTAATAAATGAAAATGAGTAAGGAGGATGCTAAGAAATGTAATTGAATGTCTAATAAAAGAAAATGAGTAATGAGGATGCTAAGAGATATAATTGAATGTCTAATAAACGATATTGAGTAAGAAATATGCTAAGAGATGTAATTGAATGTCTAATAAACGAAAATGAGTAAGGAGGATGCTAAGAGATGTAATTGAATGTCTAATAAACGAAAATGAGTAAGGAGGACGCTAAGAAATGTAATTGAATGTCTAATAAAGGAAAATGAGTAAGGAAGATGCTAAGACATGTAATTGAATGTCTAATAAACGAAATTGAATAAGAAATATGCTAAGAGATATAAGTGAATGTCTAATAAACGAAAATGAGTAAGGAGGATGCTAAGAGATGTAATTGAATGTCTCGTAAACGAAAATGAGTAAGGAGGATGCTAAGAGATGTAATTGAATGTCTAATAAACGAAAATGAGTAAGGATGATGCTAAGATATGTAACTGAATGTCTAATAAACGAAAATGAGTAAGGAGGGAGCTAAGAAATGTACTTGAATGTCTAATAAAACAAATTGAGTAAGAAATATGCTAAGAGATATAATTGAATGTCTAATAAACGAAATTGACTAAGAAATATGCTAAGAGATGTAATTGAATGTCTAATGAAGGAAAATGAGTAAGGAAGATGTTAAGACATGTAATTGAATGTCTAATAAACGAAATTGAGTAAGAAATAGGCTAAGAGATGTAATTGAATGTCTAATAAACGAAATTGAGTAAGGAGGATGCTAAGAAATGTAATTGAATGTCTAATAAACGATATTGAGTAAGAAATATGCTAAGAGATGTAACTGAATGTCTAATAAACGAAAATGAGTAAGGAATATGCTAAGAGATGTAATTGAATGTCTAATAAACGATATTGAGTAAGAAATATGCTAAGAGATGTAATTGAATGTCTAATAAACGAAAATGAGTAAGGAGGATGCTAAGAGATGTAATTGAATGTCTAATAAAGGAAAATGAGTAAGGAGGACGCTAAGAAATGTAATTGAATGTCTAATAAAGGAAAATGAGTAAGGAAGATGCTAAGAGATGTAATTGAATGTCTAATAAACGAAAATGAGTAAGAAATATGCTAAGAGATGTAATTGAATGTCTAATAAACGAAAATGAGTAAGGAGGATGCTAAGACATGTAATTGAGTATCTAATAAACGAAAATGAGTAAGGAGGATGCTAAGAGATGTAATTGAATGTCTCATAAACGAAAATGAGTAAGGGGATGCTAAGAGATGTAATTTAATGTCTAATAAACGAAAATGAGTAAGGATGATGCTAAGAGATGTAACTGTATGTCTAATATACGAAAATGAGTAAGGAAGATGCTAAGAGATGTAATTGAATGTATCATAAACGAAAATGAATAAGGAGGATGCTAAGAGATGTAATTGAATGTCTAATAAACGAAAATGAGTAAGGAGGATGCTAAGAAATGTAACTGAATATCTAATAAACGAAAATGAGTAAGGAGGACGGTAAGAAATGTAATTGAATGTCTCAAAAACGAAAATGAGTAAGGAGGATGCTAAGAGATGTAATTGAATGTCTAATAAACGAAAATGAGTAAGGATAATGCTACGAGATGTAATTGAATGTCTAATAAACGAAAATGAGTAAGGAGGACGCTAAGAGATTTAATTGAATGTCTAATAAACGAAATTGAGTAAGAAATATGCTAAGAGATGTAATTGAATGTCTAATAAACGAAATTCAGTAAGGAGGATGCTAAGAAATGTACTTGAATGTCTAATAAACCAAATTGAGTAAGAAATATGCTAAGAGATATAATTGAATGTCTAATAAACGAAATTGACTGAGAAATATGCTAAGAGATGTAATTGAATGTCTAATAAAGGAAAATGAGTAAGGAGGACGCTAAGAAATGTAATTGAATGTCTAATAAAGGAAAATGAGTAAGGAAGATGCTAAGAGATGTAATTGAATGTCTCATAAACGAAAATGAGTAAGGAGGATGCTAAGAGATGTAATTGAATGTCTAATAAACGAAAATGAGTAAGGATGATGCTAAGTTATGTAGCTGAATGTCGAATAAACGAAAATGAGTAAGGAGGGTGCTAAGAGATGTAATTGAATGTCTCATAAACGAAAATGAGTAAGGAGGATGCTAAGAGATGTAATTGAATGTCTAATAAACGAAATTGAGTAAGAAATATGCTAAGAGATGTAATTGAATGTCTAATAAATGAAAATGAGTAAGGAGGATGCTAAGACATGTAACTGAATATCTAATAAACGAAAATGAGTAAGGAGGATGCTAAGAGATGTAATTGAATGTCTCATAAACGAAAATGAGTAAGGAGGATGCTAAGAGATGTAATTTAATGTCTAATAAACGAAAATGAGTAAGGATGATGCTAAGAGATGTAACTGAATGTCTAATATACGAAAATGAGTAAGGAGGATGCTAAGAGATGTAATTGAATGTCTCATAAACGAAAATGAGTAAGGAGGATGCTAAGAGATGTAATTGAATGTCTAATAAACGAAATTGAGTAAGGAGGATGCTAAGAAATGTAATTGAATGTCTAATAAACGATATTGAGTAAGAAATATGCTAAGAGATGTAACTGAATGTCTAATAAACGAAAATGAGTAAGGAATATGCTAAGAAATGTAACTGAATATCTAATAAACGAAAATGAGTAAGGAGGACGGTAAGAAATGTAATTGAATGTCTCAAAAACGAAAATGAGTAAGGAGGATGCTAAGAGATGTAATTGAATGTCTAATAAACGAAAATGAGTAAGGATAATGCTACGAGATGTAATTGAATGTCTAATAAACGAAAATGAGTAAGGAATATGCTAAGAGATGTAATTGAACGTCTAATAAACGAAAATGAGTAAGGAGGATGCTAAGAGATTTAATTGAATGTCTAATAAACGGAAAATGAGTAAGGATGATGCTAAGATATGTAACTGAATGTCGAATAAACGAAAATGAGTAAGGAGGGTGCTAAGAGATGTAATTGAATGTCTCATAAACGAAAATGAGTAAGGAGGATGCTAAGAGATGTAATTGAATGTCTAATAAACGAAAATGAGTAAGGATGATGCTAAGAGATGTAATTGAATGTCTAATAAACGAAATTGAGTAAGAAATATGCTAAGAGATGTAATTGAATGTCTAATAAACGAAAATGAGTAAGGAGGATGCTAAGACATGTAACTGAGTATCTAATAAACGAAAATGAGTAAGGAGGATGCTAAGAGATGTAATTGAATGTCTCATAAACGAAAATGAGTAAGGGGATGCTAAGAGATGTAATTTAATGTCTAATAAACGAAAATGAGTAAGGATGATGCTAAGAGATGTAACTGTATGTCTAATATACGAAAATGAGTAAGGAAGATGCTAAGAGATGTAATTGAATGTATCATAAACGAAAATGAGTAAGGAGGATGCTAAGAGATGTAATTGAATGTCTAATAAACGAAAATGAGTAAGGAGGATGCTAAGAAATGTAACTGAATATCTAATAAACGAAAATGAGTAAGGAGGACGGTAAGAAATGTAATTGAATGTCTCAAAAACGAAAATGAGTAAGGAGGATGCTAAGAGATGTAATTGAATGTCTAATAAACGAAAATGAGTAAGGAATATGCTAAGAGATGTAATTGAACGTCTAATAAACGAAAATGAGTAAGGAGGACGCTAAGAGATTTAATTGAATGTCTAATAAACGAAATTGAGTAAGAAATATGCTAAGAGATGTAATTGAATGTCTAATAAACGAAATTCAGTAAGGAGGATGCTAAGAAATGTACTTGAATGTCTAATAAACCAAATTGAGTAAGAAATATGCTAAGAGATATAATTGAATGTGTAATAAACGAAATTGACTGAGAAATATGCTAAGAGATGTAATTGAATGTCTAATAAAGGAAAATGAGTAAGGAGGACGCTAAGAAATGTAATTGAATGTCTAATAAAGGAAAATGAGTAAGGAAGATGCTAAGAGATGTAATTGAATGTCTCATAAACGAAAATGAGTAAGGAGGATGCTAAGAGATGTAATTGAATGTCTAATAAACGAAAATGAGTAAGGATGATGCTAAGAGATATAATTGAATGTCTTATAAACGAAATTGAGTGAGAAATATGCTAAGAGATGTAATTGAATGTCTAATAAACGAAAATGAGAAAGGAGGATGCTAAGACATGTAACTGAATATCTAATAAACGAAAATGAGTAAGGAGGATGCTAAGAAATGTAATTGAATGTCTCATAAACGAAAATGAGTAAGGAGGATGCTAAGAGATGTAATTGAATGTCTAATAAACGAAAATGAGTAAGGATAATGCTACGAGATGTAATTGAATGTCTAATAAACGAAAATGAGTGAGGAATATGCTAAGAGATGTAATTGAATGTCTAATAAACGAAAATGAGTAAGGAGGACGCTAAGAAATGTAATTGAATGTCTAATAAAGGAAAATGAGTAAGGAGGATGCTAAGAGATGTAATTGAATGTCTAATAAAAGAAATTGAGTAAGAAATATGCTAAGAGAAGTAATTGAATGTCTAATAAATGAAAATGAGTAAGGAGGATGCTAAGAAATGTAATTGAATGTCTAATAAAAGAAAATGAGTAAGGAGGATGATAAGAGATATAATTGAATGTCTAATAAACGATATTGAGTAAGAAATATGCTAAGAGATGTAATTGAATGTCTAATAAACGAAAATGAGTAAGGAGGATGCTAAGAGATGTAATTGAATGTCTAATAAACGAAAATGAGTAAGGAGGACGCTAAGAAATGTAATTGAATGTCTAATAAAGGAAAATGAGTAAGGAAGATGCTAAGACATGTAATTGAATATCTAATAAACGAAATTGAGTAAGAAATAGGCTAAGAGATGTAATTGAATGTCTAATAAACGAAAATGAGTAAGGATGATGCTAAGATATGTAACTGAATGTCTAATAAACGAAAATGAGTAAGGAGGGAGCTAAGAAATGTACTTGAATGTCTAATAAAACAAATTGAGTAAGAAATATGCTAAGAGATATAATTGAATGTCTAATAAACGAAATTGACTAAGAAATATGCTAAGAGATGTAATTGAATGTCTAATAAAGGAAAATGAGTAAGGAAGATAATAAGACATGTAATTGAATGTCTAATAAACGAAATTGTGTAAGAAATAGGCTAAGAGATGTAATTGAATGTCTAATAAACGAAATTGAGTAAGGAGGATGCTAAGAAATGTAATTGAATGTCTAATAAACGAAATTGAGTAAGAAATATGCTAAAAGATGTAATTGAATGTCTAATAAACGAAAATGAGTAAGGAATATGCTAAGAGATGTAATTGAATGTCTAATAAACGATATTGAGTAAGAAATATGCTAAGAGATGTAATTGAATGTCTAATAAACGAAAATGAGTAAGGAGGATGCTAAGAGATGTAATTGAATGTCTAATAAACGAAAATGTGTAAGGAGGACGCTAAGAAATGTAATTTAATGTCTAATAAAGGAAAATGAGTAAGGAAGATGCTAAGAGATGTAATTGAATGTCTCATAAACGAAAATGAGTAAGGAGGATGCTAAGAGATGTAATTGAATGTCTAATAAACGAAAATGAGTATGGATGATGCTAAGATATGTAACTGAATGTCTAATAAACGAAAATGAGTAAGGAGTGTGCTAAGAGATGTAATTGAATGTCTCATAAACGAAAATGAGTAAGGAGGATGGTAAGAGATGTAATTGAATGTCTAATAAACGAAATTGAGTAAGAAATATGCTAAGAGATGTAATTGAATGTCTAATAAACGAAAATGAGTAAGGAGGATGCTAAGACATGTAACTGAATATCTAATAAACGAAAATGAGTAAGGAGGACGCTAAGAAATGTAATTGAATGTCTAATAAAGGAAAATGAGTAAGGAAGATGCTAAGACATGTAATTGAATGTCTAATAAACGAAATTGAATAAGAAATATGCTAAGAGATATAACTGAATGTCTAATAAACGAAAATGAGTAAGGAGGATGCTAAGAGATGTAATTGAATGTCTCATAAACGAAAATGAGTAAGGAGGATGCTAAGAGATGTAATTGAATATCTAATAAACGAAAATGAGTAAGTATGATGCTAAGATATGTAACTGAATGTCTAATAAACGAAAATGAGTAAGGAGGGTGCTAAGAAATATACTTGAATGTCTAATAAACCAAATTGAGTAAGAAATATGCTAAGAGATATAATTGAATGTCTAATAAACGAAATTGACTAAGAAATATGCTAAGAGATGTAATTGAATGTCTAATAAAGGAAAATGAGTAAGGAAGATGTTAAGACATGTAATTGAATGTCTAATAAACGAAATTGAGTAAGAAATAGGCTCAGAGATGTAATTGAATGTCTAATAAACGAAATTGAGTAAGGAGGATGCCAAGAAATGTAATTGAATGTCTAATAAACGATATTGAGTAAGAAATATGCTAAGAGATGTAATTGAATGTCTAATAAACGAAAATGAGTAAGGAATATGCTAAGAGATGTAATTGAATGTCTAATAAACGATATTGAGTAAGAAATATGCTAAGAGATGTAATTGAATGTCTAATAAACGAAAATGAGTAAGGAGGATGCTAAGAGATGTAATTGAATGTCTAATAAACGAAAATGAGTAAGGAGGACGCTACGAAATGTAATTGAATGTCTAATAAAGGAAAATGAGTAAGGAAGATGCTAAGAGATGTAATTGAATGTCTCATAAACGAAAATGAGTAAGGAGGATGCTAAGAGATGTAATTGAATGTCTAATAAACGAAAATGAGTAAGGATGATGCTAAGATATGTAACTGAATGTCGAATAAACGAAAATGAGTAAGGAGGGTGCTAAGAGATGTAATTGAATGTCTCATAAACGAAAATGAGTAAGGAGGATGCTAAGAGATGTAATTGAATGTCTAATAAACGAAAATGAGTAAGGATGATGCTAAGAGATGTAATTGAATGTCTAATAAACGAAATTGAGTAAGAAATATGCTAAGAGATGTAATTGAATGTCTAATAAACGAAAATGAGTAAGGAGGATGCTAAGACATGTAACTGAGTATCTAATAAACGAAAATGAGTAAGGAGGATACTAAGAGATGTAATTGAATGTCTCATAAACGAAAATGAGTAAGGGGATGCTAAGAGATGTAATTTAATGTCTAATAAACGAAAATGAGTAAGGATGATGCTAAGAGATGTAACTGTATGTCTAATATACGAAAATGAGTAAGGAAGATGCTAAGAGATGTAATTGAATGTATCATAAACGAAAATGAGTAAGGAGGATGCTAAGAGGTGTAATTGAATGTCTAATAAACGAAAATGAGTAAGGATGATGCTAAGAGATGTAATTGAATGTCTAATAAACGAAATTGAGTAAGAAATATGCTAAGAGATGTAATTGAATGTCTAATAAACGAAAATGAGTAAGGAGGATGCTAAGAAATGTAACTGAATATCTAATAAACGAAAATGAGTAAGGAGGACGCTAAGAAATGTAATTGAATGTCTCAAAAACGAAAATGAGTAAGGAGGATGCTAAGAGATGTAATTGAATGTCTAATAAACGAAAATGAGTAAGGATAATGCTACGAGATGTAATTGAATGTCTAATAAACGAAAATGAGTAAGGATAATGCTAAGAAATGTAATTGAATGTCTAATAAAAGAAATTGAGTATGAAATATGCTAAGAGAAGTAATTAAATGTCTAATAAATGAAAATGAGTAAGGAGGATGCTAAGAGATATAATTGAATGTCTAATAAACGATATTGAGTAAGAAATATGCTAAGAGATGTAATTGAATGTCTAATAAACGAAAATGAGTAAGGAGGATGCTAAGAGATGTAATTGTATGTCTAATAAACGAAAACGAGTAAGGAGGACGCTAAGAAATGTAATTGAATGTTTAATAAAGGAAAATGAGTAAGGAAGATGCTAAGACATGTAATTGAATGTCTAATAAACGAAATTGAATAAGAAATATGCTAAGAGATATAACTGAATGTCTAATAAAAAAAAATGAGTACGGAGGATGCTAAGAGATGTAATTGAATGTCTCATAAACGAAAATGAGTAAGGAGGATGCTAAGAGATGTAATTGAATGTCTCGTAAACGAAAATGAGTAAGGAGGATGCTAAGATATGTAACTGAATGTCTAATAAACGAAAATGATTAAGGAGGGAGCTAAGAAATGTACTCGAATGTCTTATAAACCAAATTGAGTAAGAAATATGCTAAGAGATATAATTGAATGTCTAATAAACGAAATTGACTAAGAAATATGCTAACAGATGTAATTGAATTTCTAATACAGGAAAATGAGTAAGGAAGATGCTAAGACATGTAATTGAATGTCTAATAAATGAAATTGAGTAAGAAATAGGCTAAGAGATGTAATTGAATGTCTAATAAACGAAATTGAGTAAGGAGTATCCTAAGAAATGTAATTGAATGTCTAATAAACCAATTTGTGTAAGAAATATGCTAAGAGATGTAATTGAATGTCTAATAATCGAAAATGAGTAAGGAATATGCTAAGAGATGTAATTGAACGTCTAATAAACGAAAATGAGTAAGGAGGCCGCTAAGAGATTTAATTGAATATCTAATAAACGAAATTGAGTAAGAAATTTGCTAAGAGATGTAATTGAATGTCTAATAAACCAAATTGAGTAAGAAATATGCTAAGAGATATAATTGAATGTCTAATAAACGAAATTGACTAAGAAATATGCTAAGAGATGTAATTGAATGTCTAATAAAGGAAAATGAGTAAGGAAGATGCTAAGACATGTAATTGAATATCTAATAAACGAAATTGAGTAAGAAATAGGCTAAGAGATGTAATTGAATGTCTAATAAACGAAATTGAGTAAGGAGGATGCTAAGAAATGTAATTGAATGTCTAATGAACGATATTGAGTAAGAAATATGCTAAGAGATGTAATTGAATGTCTAATAAACGAAAATGAGTAAGGAATATGCTAAGAGATGTAATTGAATGTCTAATAAACGAAAATGAGTAAGGAGGATGCTAAGAGATGTAATTGAATGTCTAATAAACGAAAATGAGTAAGGAGGACGCTAAGAAATGTAATTGAATGTCTAATAAAGGAAAATGAGTAAGGAAGATGCTAAGAGATGTAATTAAATCTCTCATAAACGAAAATGAGTAAGGAGGATGCTAAGAGATGTAATTGAATGTCTAATAAACGAAAATGAGTAAGGATGATGCTAAGATATGTAACTGAATGTCGAATAAACGAAAATGAGTAAGGAGGGTGCTAAGAGATGTAATTGAATGTCTCATAAACGAAAATGAGTAAGGAGGATGCTAAGAGATTTAATTGAATGTCTAATAAACGAAAATGAGTAAGGATGATGCTAAGAGATGTAATTGAATGTCTAATAAACGAAATTGAGTAAGAAATATGCTAAGAGATGTAATTGAATATCTAATAAACGAAAATGAGTAAGGAGGATGCTAAGACATGTAACTGAATATCTAATAAACGAAAATGAGTAAGGAAGGATGCCAAGAGATGTAATTGAATGTCTCATAAACGAAAATGAGTAAGAGGATGCTAAGAGATGTAATTTAATGTCTAATAAACGAAAATGAGTAAGGATGATGCTAAGAGATGTAACTGAATGTCTAATATACGAAAATGAGTAAGGATGATGCTAAGAGATGTAATTGAATGTCTAATAAACGAAATTGAGTAAGAAATATGCTAAGAGATGTAATTGAATGTCTAATAAACGAAAATGAGTAAGGAGGATGCTAAGAAATGTAACTGAATATCTAATAAACGAAAATGAGTAAGGAGGACGCTAAGAAATGTAATTGAATGTCTCATAAACGAAAATGAGTAAGGAGGATGCTAAGAGATGTAATTGAATGTCTAATAAACGAAAATGAGTAAAGAATATGCTAAGAGATGTAATTGAATGTCTAATAAACGAAAATGAGTAAGGAGGACGCTAAGAAATGTAATTGAATGTCTAAATAAGGAAAATGAGTAAGGAGGTTGCTAAGAGATGTAAGTGAAAGTCTAATAAAAGAAATTGAGTAAGAAATATGCTAAGAGAAGTAATTAAATGTCTAATAAATGAAAATGAGTAAGGAGGATGCTAAGAAATGTAATTGAATGTCTAATAAAAGAAAATGAGTAAGGAGGATGCTAAGAGATATAATTGAATGTCTAATAAACGATATTGAGTAAGAAATATGCTAAGAGATGTAATTGAATGTCTAATAAACGAAAATGAGTAAGGAGGATGCTAAGACATGTAACTGAATATCTAATAAACGAAAATGAGTAAGGAGGATGCTAAGAGATGTAATTGAATGTCTCATAAACAAAAATGAGTAAGGTGATGCTAAGAGATGTAATTTAATGTCTAATAAACGAAAATGAGTAAGGATGATGCTAAGAGATGTAACTGAATGTCTTATATTCGAAAATGAGAAAGGAGGATGCTAAGAGATGTAATTGAATGTCTCATAAACGAAAATGAGTAAGGAGGATGCTAAGAGATGTAATTGAATGTCTAATAAACGAAAATGAGTAAGGATGATGCTAAGAGATGTAATTGAATGTCTAATAAAAGAAATTGAGTAAGAACTATGCTAAGAGATGTAATTGAATGTCTAATAAACGTAAATGAGTAAGGAGGATGCGAAGAGATGTAATTGAATGTCTAATAAACGAAAATGAGTAAGGAGGACGCTAAGAAATGTAATTGAATGTCTAATAAAGGAAAATGAGTAAGGAAGATGCTAAGACATGTAATTGAATGTCTAATAAACGAAAGTGAATAAGAAATATGCTAAGAGATATAACTGAATGTCTAATAAACGAAAATGAGTACGGAGGATGCTAAGAGATGTAATTGAATGTCTCATAAACGAAAATGAGTAAGGAGGATGCTAAGAGATGTAATTGAATGTCTAATAAACGAAAATGAGTAAGGATGATGCTAAGATATGTAACTGAATGTCTAATAAACGAAAATGAGTAAGGAGGGTGCTAAGAAAAATACTTGAATGTCTAATAAAGCAAATTGAGTAAGAAATATGCTAAGAGATATAATTGAATGTCTAATAAACGAAATTGACTAAGAAATATGCTAAGAGATGTAATTGAATTTCTAATAAAGGAAAATGAGTAAGGAAGATGCTAAGATATGTAATTGAATGTCTAATAAACGAAATTGAGTAAGAAATAGGCTAAGAGATGTAATTGAATGTCTAATAAACGAAATTGAGTAAGGAGGATGCTAAGAAATGTAATTGAATGTCTAATAAACGAATTTGAGTAAGAAATATGCTAAGAGATGTAATTGAATGTCTAATAATCGAAAATGAGTAAGGAATATGCTAAGAGATGTAATTGAACGTCTAATAAACGAAAATGAGTAAGGAGGCCGCTAAGAGATTTAATTGAATGTCTAATAAACGAAATTGAGTAAGAAATATGCTAAGAGATGTAATTGAATGTCTAATAAACGAAAATGTGTAAGGAGGACGCTAAGAAATGTAATTGAATGTCTAATAAACGAAATTGAATAAGAAATATGCTAAGAGATGTAATTGAATGTCTAATAAACGAAATTGAGTAAGGAGGATGCTAAGAAATGTACTTGAATGTCTAATAAACCAAATTGAGTAAGAAATAGGCTAAGAGATATAATTGAATGTCTAATAAACGAAATTGACTAAGAAATATGCTAAGAGATATAATTGAATGTCTAATAAACGAAAATGAGTAAGGATGATGCTAAGATATGTAACTGCATGTCGAATAAACGCAACTGAGTAAGGAGGGTGCTAAAAGATGTAATTGAATGTCTCATAAACGAAAATGAGTAAGGAGGATGCTAAGAGATGTAATTGAATGTCTAATAAACGAAAATGAGTAAGGATGATGCTAAGAGATGTAATCGAATGTCTAATAAACGAAATTGAGTAAGAAATATGCTAAGAGATGTAATTGAATGTCTAATAAACGAAAATGAGTAAGGAGGATGCTAAGACATGTAACTGAATATCTAATAAACGAAAATGAGTAAGGAGGATGCTAAGAGATGTAATTGAATGTCTCATAAACGAAAATGAGTAAGGGGATGCTAAGAGATGTAATTTAATGTCTAATAAACGAAAATGAGTAAGGATGATGCTAAGAGATGTAACTGAATGTCTGATATACGAAAATGAGTAAGGAGGATGCTAAGTGATGTAATTGAATGTCTCATAAACGAAAATGAGTAAGGAGGATGCTAAGAGATGTAATTGAATGTCTAATAAACGAAATTGAGTAAGAAATATGCTAAGAGATGTAATTGAATGTCAAATAAACGAAAATGAGTAAGGAGGATGCTAAGAAATGTAACTGAATATCTAATAAACGAAAATGAGTAAGGAGGACGCTAAGAAATGTAATTGAATGTCTCATAAACGAAAATGAGTAAGGAGGATGCTAAGACATGTAACTGAATATCTAATAAACGAAAATTAGTAAGGAGGATGCTAAGAGATGTAATTGAATGTCTCATAAACGAAAATGAGTAAGGGGATGCTAAGAGATGTAATTTAATGTCTAATAAACGAAAATGAGTAAGGATGATGCTAAGAGATGTAACTGAATGTCTGATAAACGAAAATGAGTAAGGAGGATGCTAAGAGATGTAATTGAATGTCTCATAAACGAAAATGAGTAAGGAGGATGCTAAGAGATGTAATTGAATGTCTAATAAACGAAAATGAGTAAGGATGATGCTAAGAGATGTAATTGAATGTCTAATAAAAGAAATTGAGTAAGAAATATGCTAAGAGATGTACTTGAAAGTCTAATAAACGTAAATGAGTAAGGAGGATGCTAAGAGATGTAATTGAATGTCTAATAAACGAAAATGAGTAAGGAGGACGCTAAGAAATGTAATTGAATGTCTAATAAAGGAAAATAAGTAAGGAAGATGCTAAGACATGTAATTGAATGTCTAATAAACGAAATTGAATAAGAAATATGCTAAGAGATATAACTGAATGTCTAATAAACGAAAATGAGTACGGAGGATGCTAAGAGATGTAATTGAATGTCTCATAAACGAAAATGAGTAAGGAGGATGCTAAGAAATGTTATTGAATGTCTAATAAACGAAAATGAGTAAGGATGATGCTTAGATATGTAACTGAATGTCTAATAAACGAAAATGAGTAAGGAGGGTGCTAAGAAATGTACTTGAATGTCTAATAAAGCAAATTGAGTAAGAAATATGCTAAGAGATATAATTGAATGTCTAATAAACGAAATTGAGTAAGAAATAGGCTAAGAGATGTAATTGAATGTCTAATAAACGAAATTGAGTAAGGAGGATGCTAAGAAATGTAATTTAATGTCTAATAAACGAATTTGAGTAAGAAATATGCTAAGAGATGTAATTGAATGTCTAATAATCGAAAATGAGTAAGGAATATGCTAAGAGATGTAATTGAACGTCTAATAAACGAGAATGAGTAAGGAGGCCGCTAAGAGATTTAATTGAATGTCTAATAAACGAAATTGAGTAAGAAATATGCTAAGAGATGTAATTGAATGTCTAATAAACGAAAATGTGTAAAGAGGACGCTAAGAAATGTAATTGAATGTCTAATAAACGAAATTGAATAAGAAATATGCTAAGAGATGTAATTGAATGTCTAATAAACGAAATTGAGTAAGGAGGATGCTAAGAAATGTACTTGAATGTCTAATAAACCAAATTGTGTAAGAAATAGGCTAAGAGATATAATTGAATGTCTAATAAACGAAATTGACTAAGAAATATGCTAAGAGATATAATTGAATGTCTAATAAACGATATTGAGTAAGAAATATGCTAAGAGATGTAATTGAATGTCTAATAAACGAAAATGAGTAAGGAGGATGCTAAGAGATGTAATTGAATGTCTAATAAACGAAAATGAGTAAGGAAGACGCTAAGAAATGTAATTGAATGTCTAATAAAGGAAAATGAGTAAGGAAGATGCTAAGAGATGTAATTGAATGTCTCATCAACGAAAATGAGTAAGGAGGATGCTAAGAGATATAATTGAATGTCTAATAAACGAAAATGAGTAAGGATGATGCTAAGATATGTAACTGCATGTCGAATAAACGCAAATGAGTAAGGTGGGTGCTAAGAGATGTAATTGAATGTCTCATAAACGAAAATGAGTAAGGAGGATGCTAAGAGATGTAATCGAATGTCTAATAAACGAAATTGAGTAAGAAATATGCTAAGAGATGTAATTGAATGTCTAATAAACGAAAATGAGTAAGGAGGATGCTAAGACATGTAACTGAATATCTAATAAACGAAAATGAGTAAGGAGGATGCTAAGAGATGTAATTGAATGTCTCATAAACGAAAATGAGTAAGGGGATGCTAAGAGATGTAATTTAATGTCTAATGAACGAAAATGAGTAAGGATGATGCTAAGAGATGTAACTGAATGTCTGATATACGAAAATGAGTAAGGAGGATGCTAAGAGATGTAATTGAATGTCTCATAAACGAAAATGAGTAAGGAGGATGCTAAGAGATGTAATTGAATGTCTAATAAACGAAAATGAGTAAGGATGATGCTAAGAGATGTAATTGAATGTCTAATAAACGAAATTGAGTAAGAAATATGCTAAGAGATGTAATTGAATGTCAAATAAACTAAAATGAGTAAGGAGGATGCTCAGAAATGTTACTGAATATCTAATAAACGAAAATGAGTAAGGAGTACGCTAAGAAATGTAATTGAATGTCTCATAAACGAAAATGAGTAAGGAGGATGCTAAGACATGTAACTGAATATCTAATAAACGAAAATGAGTAAGGAGGATGCTAAGAGATGTAATTGAATGTCTCATAAACGAAAATGAGTAAGGGGATGCTAAGAGATGTAATTTAATGTCTAATAAACGAAAATGAGTAAGGATGATGCTAAGAGATGTAACTGAATGTCTGATATACGAAAATGAGTAAGGAGGATGCTAAGAGATGTAATTGAATGTCTCATAAACGAAAATGAGTAAGGAGGATGCTAAGAGTTGTAATTGAATGTCTAATAAACGAAAATGAGTAAGGATGATGCTAAGAGATGTAATTGAATGTCTAATAAAAGAAATTGAGTAAGAAATATGCTAAGAGATGTAATTGAATGTCTAATAAACGTAAATGAGTAAGGAGGATGCTAAGAGATGTAATTGAATGTCTAATAAACGAAAATGAGTAAGGAGGACGCTAAGAAATGTAATTGAATGTCTAATAAAGGAAAATGAGTAAGGAAGATGCTAAGACATGTAATTGAATGTCTAATAAACGAAATTGAATAAGAAATATGCTAAGAGATATAACTGAATGTCTAATAAACGAAAATGAGTACGGAGGATGTTAAGAGATGTAATTGAATGTCTCATAAACGAAAATGAGTAAGGAGGATGCTAAGAGATGTTATTGAATGTCTAATAAACGAAAATGAGTAAGGATGATGCTAAGATATGTAACTGAATGTCTAATAAACGAAAATGAGTAAGGAGGGTGCTAAGAAATGTACTTGAATGTCTAATAAAGCAAATTGAGTAAGAAATATGCTAAGAGATATAATTGAATGTCTAATAAACGAAATTGACTAAGAAATATGCTAAGAGATGTAATTGAATTTCTAATAAAGGAAAATGTGTAAGGAAGATGCTAAGACATGTAATTGAATGTCTAATAAACGAAATTGAGTAAGAAATAGGCTAAGAGATGTAATTGAATGTCTAATAAACGAAATTGAGTAAGGAGGATGCTAAGAAATGTAATTGAATGTCTAATAAACGAATTTGAGTAAGAAATATGCTAAGAGATGTAATTGAATGTCTAATAATCGAAAATGAGTAAGGAATATGCTAAGAGATGTAATTGAACGTCTAATAAACGAAAATGAGTAAGGAGGCCGCTAAGAGATTTAATTGAATGTCTAATAAACCAAATTGAGTAAGAAATATGCTAAGAGATGTAATTGAATGTCTAATATACGAAAATGTGTAAGGAGGACGCTAAGAAATGTAATTGAATGTCTAATAAACGAAATTGAATAAGAAATATGCTAAGAGATGTAATTGAATATCTAATAAACGAAATTGAGTAAGGAGGATGCTAAGAAATGTACTTGAATGTCTAATAAACCAAATTGAGTAAGAAATAGGCTAAGAGATATAATTGAATGTCTAATAAACGAAATTGACTAAGAAATATGCTAAGAGATATAATTGAATGTCTAATAAACGATATTGAGTAAGAAATATGCTAAGAGATGTAATTGAATGTCTAATAAACGAAAATGAGTAAGGAGGATGCTAAGAGATGTAATTGAATGTCTAATAAACGAAAATGAGTAAGGAAGACGCTAAGAAATGTAATTGAATGTCTAATAAAGGAAAATGAGTAAGGAAGATGCTAAGAGATGTAATTGAATGTCTCATCAACGAAAATGAGTAAGGAAGATGCTAAGAGATGTAATTGAATGTCTAATAAACGAAAATGAGTAAGGATGATGCTAAGATATGTAACTGCATGTCGAATAAACGCAAATGAGTAAGGAGGGTGCCAAGAGATGTAATTGAATGTCTCATAAAGGAAAATGAGTAAGGAGGATGCTAAGAGATGTAATTGAATGTCTAATAAACGAAAATGAGTAAGGATGATGCTAAGAGATGTAATCGAATGTCTAATAAACGAAATTGAGTAAGAAATATGCTAACAGATGTAATTGAATGTCTAATAAACGAAAATGAGTAAGGAGGATGCTAAGACATGTAACTGAATATCTAATAAACGAAAATGAGTAAGGAGGATGCTAAGAGATGTAATTGAATGTCTCATAAACGAAAATGAGTAAGGGGATGCTAAGAGATGTAATTTAATGTCTAATAAACGAAAATGAGTAAGGATGATGCTAAGAGATGTAACTGAATGTCTGATATACGAAAATGAGTAAGGATGATGCTAAGAGATGTAATTGAATGTCTAATAAACGAAAATGAGTAAGGAGGATGCTAAGAGATGTAATTGAATGTCTAATAAACGAAAATGAGTAAGGATGATGCTAAGAGATGTAATTGAATGTCTAATAAACGAAATTGAGTAAGAAATATGCTAAGAGATGTAATTGAATGTCAAATAAACGAAAATGAGTAAGGAGGATGCTAAGAAATGTAACTGAATATCTAATAAACGAAAATGAGTAAGGAGGACGCTAAGAAATGTAATTGAATGTCTCATAAACGAAAATGTGTAAGGAGGATGCTAAGAGATGTAATTGAATGTCTAATAAACAAAAATGAGTAAGGATAATACTACGAGATGTAATTGCATGTCTAATAAACGAAAATGAGTAAGGAATATGCTAAGAGATGTAATTGAATGTCTAATAAACGAAAATGTAAGGAGGTCGCTAAGAAATGTAATTGAATGTCTAATAAAGGAAAATGAGTAAGGAGGATGCTAAGTGATGTAATTGAATGTCTAATAAAAGAAATTGAGTAAGAAATATGCTAAGAGAAGTAATTAAATGTCTAATAAATGAAAATGAGTAAGGAGGATGCTAAGAAATGTAATTGAATGTCTAATAAAAGAAAATGAATAAGGAGGATGCTAAGAGATATAATTGAATGTCTAATAAACGATATTGAGTAAGAAATATGCTAAGAGATGTAATTGAATGCCTAATAAACGAAATTGAGTAAGAAATATGCTAAGAGAAGTAATTAAATGTCTAATAAATGAAAATGAGTAAGGAGGATGCTAAGAAATGTAATTGAATGTCTAATAAAAGAAAATGAGTAATGAGGATGCTAAGAGATATAATTGAATGTCTAATAAACGATATTGAGTAAGAACTATGCTAAGAGATGTAATTGAATGTCTAATAAACGAAAATGAGTAAGGAGGATGCTAAGAGATGTAATTGAATGTCTAATAAACGAAAATGAGTAAGGAGGACGCTAAGAAATGTAATTGAATGTCTAATAAAGGAAAATGAGTAAGGAAGATGCTAAGACATGTAATTGAATGTCTAATAAAGGAAATTGAATAAGAAATATGCTAAGAAATATAACTGAATGTCTAAAAAACGAAAATGAGTACGGAGGATGCTAAGAGATGTAATTGAATGTCTCATAAACGAAAATGAGTAAGGAGGATGCTTAGAGATGTTATTGTATGTCTAATAAACGAAAATGAGTAAGGATGATGCTAAGATATGTAACTGAATGTCTAATAAACGAAAATGCGTAAGGAGCGTGCTAAGAAATGTACTTGAATGTCTAACAAAGCAAATTGAGTAAGAAATATGCTAAGAGATATAATTGAATGTCTAATAAACGAAATTGACTAAGAAATATGCTAAGAGATGTAATTGAATTTCTAATAAAGGAAAATGAGTAAGGAAGATGCTAAGACATATAATTGAATGTCTAATAAACGAAATTGAGTAAGAAATAGGCTAAGAGAAGTAATTGAATGTCTAATAAACGAAATTGAGTAAGGAGGATGCTAAGAAATGTAATTGAATGTCTAATAAACGAATTTGAGTAAGAAATATGCTAAGAGATGTAATTGAATGTCTAATAATAGAAAATGAGTAAGGAATATGCTAAGAGATGTAATTGAACGTCTAATAAACGAAAATGAGTAAGGAGGCCGCTAAGAGATTAAATTGAATGTCTAATAAACGAAATTGAGTAAGAAATATGCTAAGAGATGTAATTGAATGTCTAATAAACGAAAATGTGTAAGGTGGACGCTAAGAAATGTAATTGAATGTCTAATAAACGAAATTGAATAAGAAATATGCTAAGAGATGTAATTGAATGTCTAATAAACGAAATTGAGTAAGGAGGATGCTAAGAAATGTACTTGAATGTCTAATAAACCAAATTGAGTAAGAAATATGCTAAGAGATATAATTGAATGTCTAATAAACGAAATTGACTAAGAAATATGCTAAGAGATATAATTGAATGTCTAATAAACGATATTGAGTAAGAAATATGCTAAGAGATGTAATTGAATGTCTAATAAACGAAAATGAGTAAGGAGGATGCTAAGAGATGTAATTGAATGTCTAATAAACGAAAATGAGTAAGGATGATGCTAAGAGATGTAATTGAATGTCTAATAAACGAAATTGAGTAAGAAATATGCTAAGAGATGTAATTGAATGTCAAATAAACGAAAATGAGTAAGGAGGATGCTAAGAAATGTAACTGAATATCTAATAAACGAAAATGAGTAAGGAGGACGCTAAGAAATGTAACTGAATGTCTCATAAACGAAAATGAGTAAGGAGGATGCTAAGAGATGTAATTGAATGTCTAATAAACGAAAATGAGTAAGGATAATACTACGAGATGTAATTGCATGTCTGATAAACGAAAATAAGTAAGGAATATGCTAAGAGATGTAATTGAATGTCTAATAAACGAAAATGTGTAAGGAGGTTCGCTAAGAAATGTCATTGAATGTCTAATAAAGGAAAATGAGTAAGGAGGATGCTAAGTGATGTAATTGAATGTCTAATAAAAGAAATTGAGTAAGAAATATGCTAAGAGAAGTAATTAAATGTCTAATAAATGAAAATGAGTAAGGAGGATGCTAAGAAATGTAATTGAATGTCTAATAAAAGAAAATGAATAAGGAGGATGCTAAGAGATATAATTGAATGTCTCATAAACGATATTGAGTAAGAAATATGCTAAGAGATGTAATTGAATGTCTAATAAACGAAATTGAGTAAGAAATATGCTAAGAGAAGTAATTAAATGTCTAATAAATGAAAATGAGTAAGGAGGATGCTAAGAAATGTAATTGAATGTCTAATAAAAGAAAATGTGTAAGGAGGATGCTAAGAGATATAATTGAATGTCTAATAAACGATATTGAGTAAGAAATATGCTAAGAGATGTAATTGAATGTCTAATAAACGAAAATGAGTAAGGAGGATGCTAAGAGATGTAATTGAATGTCTAATAAACGAAAATGAGTAAGGAGGCCGCTAAGAGATTTAATTGAATGTCTAATAAACGAAATTGAGTAAGAAATATGCTAAGAGATGTAATTGAATGTCTAATAAACGAAAATGTGTAAGGAGGACGCTAAGAAATGTAATTGAATGTCTAATAAACGAAATTGAATAAGAAATATGCTAAGAGATGTAATTGAATGTCTAATAAACGAAATTGAGTAAGGAGGATGCTAAGAAATGTACTTGAATGTCTAATAAACCAAATTGAGTAAGAAATATGCTAAGAGATATAATTGAATGTCTAATAAACGAAATTGACTAAGAAATATGCTAAGATATATAATTGAATGTCTAATAAACGATATTGAGTAAGAAATATGCTAAGAGATGTAATTGAATGTCTAAGAAACGAAAATGAGTAAGGAGGATGCTAAGAGATGTAATTGAATGTCTAATAAACGAAAATGAGTAAGGATGATGCTAAGAGATGTAATTGAATGTCTAATAAACGAAATTGAGTAAGAAATATGCTAAGAGATGTAATTGAATGTCAAATAAACGAAAATGAGTAAGGAGGATGCTAAGAAATGTAACTGAATATCTAATAAACGAAAATGAGTAAGGAGGACGCTAAGAAATGTAATTGAATGTCTCATAAACGAAAATGAGTAAGGAGGATGCTAAGAGATGTAATTGAATGTCTAATAAACGAAAATGAGTAAGGATAATACTACGAGATGTAATTGCATGTCTGATAAACGAAAATGAGTAAGGAATATGCTAAGAGATGTAATAGAATGTCTAATAAACGAAAATGTGTAAGGAGGTCGCTAAGAAATGTAATTGAATGTCTAATAAAGGAAAATGAGTAAGGAGGATGCTAAGTGATGTAATTGAATGTCTAATAAAAGAAATTGAGTAAGAAATATGCTAAGAGAAGTAATTAAATGTCTAATAAATGAAAATGAGTAAGGAGGATGCTAAGAAATGTAATTGAATGTCTAATAAAAGAAAATGAATAAGGAGGATGCTAAGAGATATAATTGAATGTCTAATAAACGATATTGAGTAAGAAATATGCTAAGAGATGTAATTGAATGTCTAATAAACGAAATTGAGTAAGAAATATGCTAAGAGAAGTAATTAAATGTCTAATAAATGAAAATGAGTAAGGAGGATGCTAAGAAATGTAATTGAATGTCTAATAAAAGAAAATAAGTGAGGAGGATGCTAAGAGATATAATTGAATGTCTAATAAACGATATTGAGTAAGAAATATGCTAAGAGATGTAATTGAATGTCTAATAAACGAAAATGAGTAAGGAGGATGCTAAGAGATGTAATTGAATGTCTAATAAACGAAAATGAGTAAGGAGGACGCTAAGAAATGTAATTGAATGTCTAATAAAGGAAAATGAGAAGGAAGATGCTAAGACATGTAATTGAATGTCTAATAAACGAAATTGAATAAGAAATATGCTAAGAAATATAACTGAATGTCTAAAAAACGAAAATGAGTACGGAGGATGCTAAGAGATGTAATTGAATGTCTCATAAACGAAAATGAGTAAGGAGGATGCTAAGAGATGTTATTGTATGTCTAATAAACGAAAATGAGTAAGGATGATGCTAAGATATGTAACTGAATGTCTAATAAACGAAAATGAGTAAGGAGGGTGCTAAGAAATGTACTTGAATGTCTAACAAAGCAAATTGAGTAAGAAATATGCTAAGAGATATAATTGAATGTCTAATAAACGAAATTGACTAAGAAATATGCTAAGAGATGTAATTGAATTTCTAATAAAGGAAAATGAGTAAGGAAGATGCTAAGACATGTAATTGAATGTCTAATAAACGAAATTGAGTAAGAAATAGGCTAAGAGATGTAATTGAATGTCTAATAAACGAAATTGAGTAAGGAGGATGCTAAGAAATGTAATTGAATGTCTAATAAACGAATTTGAGTAAGAAATATGCTAAGAGATGTAATTGAATGTCTAATAATAGAAAATGAGTAAGGAATATGCTAAGAGATGTAATTGAACGTCTAATAAACGAAAATGAGTAAGGAGGCCGCTAAGAGATTTAATTGAATGTCTAATAAACGAAATTGAGTAAGAAACATGCTAAGAGATGTAATTGAATGTCTAATAAACGAAATTGAATAAGAAATATGCTAAGAGATGTAATTGAATGTCTAATAAACGAAATTGAGTAAGGAGGATGCTAAGAAATGTACTTGAATGTCTAATAAACCAAATTGAGTAAGAAATATGCTAAGAGATATAATTGAATGTCTAATAAACGAAATTGACTAAGAAATATGCTAAGAGATATAATTGAATGTCTAATAAACGATATTGAGTAAGAAATATGCTAAGAGATGTTATTGAATGTCTAATAAACGAAAATGTGTAAGGAGGATGCTAAGAGATGTAATTGAATGTCTAATAAACGAAAATGAGTAAGGAGGACGCTAAGAAATGTAATTGAATGTCTAATAAAGGAAAATGAGTAAGGAAGATGCTAAGAGATGTAATTGAATGTCTCATAAACGAAAATGAGTAAGGAGGATGCTAAGAGATGTAATTGAATGTCTAATAAACGAAAATGAGTAAGGATGATGCTAAGATATGTAACTGAATGTCGAATAAACGAAAATGAATAAGGAGGGTGCTAAGAGATGTAATTGAATGTCTCATAAACGAAAATGAGTAAGGAGGATGCGAAGAGATGTAATTGAATGTCTAATAAACGAAAATGAGTAAGGATGATGCTAAGAGATGTAATCGAATGTCTAATAAACGAAATTGAGTAAGAAATATGCTAAGAGATGTAATTGAATGTCTAATAAACGAAAATGAGTAAGGAGTATGCTAAGACATGTCACTGAATATCTAATAAACGAAAATGAGTAAGGAGGATGCTAAGAGATGTAATTGAATGTCTCATAAACGAAAATGAGTAAGGGGATGCTAAGAGATGTAATTTAATGTCTAATAAACGAAAATGAGTAAGGATGATGCTAAGAGATGTAACTGAATGTCTGATATACGAAAATGAGTAAGGAGGATGCTAAGAGATGTAATTGAATGTCTCATAAACGAAAATGAGTAAGGAGTATGCTAAGAGATGTAATTGAATGTCTAATAAACGAAAATGAGTAAGCATGATGCTAAGAGATGTAATTGAATGTCTAATAAACGAAATTCAGTAAGAAATATGCTAAGAGATGTAATTGAATGTCAAATAAACGAAAATGAGTAAGGAGGATGCTAAGAAATGTAACTGAATATCTAATAAACGAAAATGAGTAAGGAGGACGCTAAGAAATGTAATTGAATGTCTCATAAACGAAAATGAGTAAGGAGGATGCTAAGAGATGTAATTGAATGTCTAATAAACGAAAATGAGTAAGGATAATGCTACGAGATGTAATTGCATGTCTAATAAACGAAAATGAGTAAGGAATATGCTAAGAGGTGTAATTGAATGTCTAATAAACGAAAATGAGTAAGGAGGACGCTAAGAAATGTAATTGAATGTCTAATAAAGGAAAATGAGTAAGGAGGATGCTAAGAAATGTAATTGAATGTCTAATAAAAGAAATTGAGTAAGAAATATGCTAAGAGAAGTAATGAAATGTCTAATAAATGAAAATGAGTAAGGAAGATGCTAAGTAATGTAATTGAATGTCTAATAACAGAAAATGAGTAAGGAGGATGCTAAGAGATATAATTGAATGTCTAATAAACGATATTGAGTAAGAAATATGCTAAGAGATGTAATTGAATGTCTAATAAACGAAAATGAGTAAGGAGCTTGCTAAGAGATGTAATTGAATGTCTAATAAACGAAAATGAGTAAGGAGAACGCTAAGAAATGTAATTGAATGTCTAATGAAGGAAAATGAGTAAGGAAGATGCTAAGACATGTAATTGAATGTCTAATAAACGAAATTGAATAAGAAATATGCTAAGAGATTTAACTGAATGTCTAATAAACGAAAATGAGTAAGGAGGATGCTAAGAGATGTAATTGAATGTCTAATAAACGAAAATGAGTAAGGAGGACGCTAAGAAATGTAATTGAATGTCTAATAAAGGAAAATGAGTAAGGAAGATGCTAAGACATGTAATTGAATGTCTAATAAACGAAATTGTATAAGAAATATGCTAAGAAATATAACTGAATGTCTAATAAACGAAAATGAGTACGGAGGATGCTAAGAGATGTAATTGAATGTCTCATAAACGAAAATGAGTAAGGAGGATGCTAAGAGATGTAATTGAATGTCTAATAAACGAAAATGAGTAAGGATGATGCTAAGATATGTAACTGAATATCTAATAAACGAAAATGAGTAAGGAGGGTGCTAAGAAATATACTTGAATGTCTAATAAACCAAATTGAGTAAGAAATATGCTAAGAGATATAATTGAATGTCTAATAAACGAAATTGACTAAGAAATATGCTAAGAGATGTAATTGAATGTCTAATAAAGGAAAATGAGTAAGGAAGATGCTAAGAGATATAATTGAATGTCTAATAAACGATATTGAGTAAGAAATATGCTAAGAGATGTAATTGAATGTCTAATAACCGAAAATGAGTAAGGAGCTTGCTAAGAGATGTAATTGAATGTCTAATAAACGAAAATGAGTAAGGAGAACGCTAAGAAATGTAATTGAATGTCTAATGAAGGAAAATGAGTAAGGAAGATGCTAAGACATGTAATTGAATGTCTAATAAACGAAATTGAATAAGAAATATGCTAAGAGATGTAACTGAATGTCTAATAAACGAAAATGAGTAAGGAGGATGCTAAGAGATGTAATTGAATGTCTAATAAACGAAAATGAGTAAGGAGGACGCTAAGAAATGTAATTGAATGTCTAATAAAGGAAAATGAGTAAGGAAGATGCTAAGACATGTAATTGAATGTCTAATAAACGAAATTGTATAAGAAATATGCTAAGAAATATAACTGAATGTCTAATAAACGAAAATGAGTACGGAGGATGCTAAGAGATGTAATTGAATGTCTCATAAACGAAAATGAGTAAGGAGGATGCTAAGAGATGTAATTGAATGTCTAATAAACAAAAATGAGTAAGGATGATGCTAAGATATGTAACTGAATGTCTAATAAACGAAAATGAGTAAGGAGGGTGCTAAGAAATATACTTGAATGTCTAATAAACCAAATTGAGTAAGAAATATGCTAAGAGATATAATTGAATGTCTAATAAACGAAATTGACTAAGAAATATGCTAAGAGATGTAATTGAATGTCTAAGAAAGGAAAATGAGTAAGGAAGATGCTAAGACATATAATTGAATGTCTAATAAACGAAATTGAGTAAGAAATATGCTAAGAGATGTAATTGAATGTCTAATAAACGAAATTGAGTAAGGAGGATGCTAAGAAATGTAATTGAATGTCTAATAAACCAAATTGAGTAAGAAATATGCTAAGAGATATAATTGAATGTCTAATAAACGAAATTGAGTAAGAAATATGCTAAGAGATATAATTGAATGTCTAATAAAGGAAAATGAGTTAGGAGGATGCTAAGAAATGTAATTGAATGTCTAATAAACGAAAATGAGTAAGGAATTTGCTAAGAGATATAATTGAATGTCTAATAAACGATATTGAGTAAGAAATATGCTAAGAGATGTAATTGAATGTCTAATAAACGAAAATGAGTAAGGAGGATGCTAAGAGATGTAATTGAATGTCTAATAAACGAAATTGAGTAAGAAATATGCTAAGAGATGTAATTGAATGTCTAATAAACGAAAATGAGTAAGGAAGATGGTAAGACATGTAATTGAATGTCTAATAAACGAAATTGAGTAAGAAATATGCTAAGTGATGTAATTGAATGTCTAATAAACGAAAATGAGTAAGGAGGATGCTAAGGTATGTAATTTATTGTCTGATAAAGGATAGTTTTTATGGAGTATGTTAAGTGATGTAATTTAATCTCTAATAAAGAAAAGTTAGTATGGAGGATGTTAAGTGATGTAATTTAATATCTAATTAACGAAAGTGAGTATGGAACCTGGAAAATGATATAATAGTATGATGAGTTTGGAAATGATGGAATGGAAAATTTTAAAAATTTGTCATAGTGAACATCATTAGGTTTTTGGTATTCTGACTTTGCACAAATGGCAAGTTTTCACGTCAACATAGAAAATGTCAAACAGCAGAGATAATTATAACGCTGGACAGCAGATAGAAAGAAAAGACCAATCAGCTGAATGAATGAAAAATGCATTAAATATCAAACCGAAAAGCCTCAGAACTGGAATGCATTGTGGAAATAAAATCTTTCATATTTACTAAAGATGTAGACATGCTGATGCACATATTCATGAAATGGCAAGGCCGTTGCGCTACGCGGATCCTATAATTTTTATAATTATTTCACCCCAAGCAAGGCAGTACTGCCACTCGTGCGCAGGGGGGTTACATAAGAGGAGTGGAAAGAGAAAGCGGAACAGGCCACAGGGAGTGTCGGAGAACGGGTATGAGTAGGGTAGGATGGTGTAAAAAAATGCTACATGAGAGCAGATTGTAAAGAGGAGAAGAACAAGGTACAAAGGGATGTCGGGAAAAGGATTGGAGTCAAGGAGATAAGAGATGGCAATTGATATTGCATCTAAACTCTTAGAGATTGTAGGGAAGCAAGAATACGGAAACTGTATCTATCAAGGAAGCAAATATACAGGCGATAGGTGCTAGAAAAGAACCTGTTAGAGTAGAATTTGCGGTTACATTTAATTTTTTTTACTGTAAAAGGGTGGGTCCTAATTGCCAGTCTAGTAACTCGAGTACATTCCCGCATAGGGGTCACCAGGGTGCTAAGCCCATCGAAGCACAAGCCGTGAAAGCTTACTTAATATCTGAAATTATTTCTTTAGATTATTTAAAAAAATATATAATTTATCTGGAAATAGCTTTAGATATATGTATCAATTTCTGTTTTTAAATCTGAGAACGGTCTTGATTAATAATTCCTTGCCCCCGGAAGAAAATTCTCTACAAAGTTGTGTTGATCAAGAATCAAAAAGAATTTTAGATACGTGTCTATATTTCTGTGATAAGGTATTGTAACTATTTACAACATTTGCGTCATTCGGACTGTTGTCCTCAACTTCATTGCCATATTCACGACGTACGCTTCAGAGTTTTTCAGGTGATATACGTTGGTATTTCGAAATGAACCCTTTATTTAGTATACGCGGGTAAGTAACAGGCCACAGCAGAGGGAACAGAACTAAGTGCTGGGTTATTAAGGTTATTAACCTAAACTTAAATTGGAGTATAAAAAAGAAGACATGGCACGTTGAATTAGAACAAAGAGGAAATAACTCCCTCCTCCCCCAGACAAACATGTGCTGAAAGTGACTGCGTCAAAAGTCTGGAAAAGCATTAGAAAATAAGAAATTTGGTAATGTCAATGCGTCGCAGGCTTGATGCAGTTATTGCAACCAAGTATTATACAACCAAATATTATACAACCAAGTATTAAACAACCAAATATTATACAACCAAGTATTATACAACCAAATATTATACAACCAAGTATTATACCACCAAATATTATACAACCAAGTATTATACAGCCAAATATTATACAACCAAGTATTATACAACCAAATATTATACAACCAAGTATTATACAACCAAATATTAAGTGTTATTTACTTGAAGATTATATGTTCTTTTTATTTTGCTCACCTAAAAATGGGGTAAACGGACTCAAATGTTGTTATGTCGTAAATATCTAAATATCTTGTTGTGTCGTAAATATCTTGAACATATCTAAGCATAAATACCGCGAAATAAAATCTGAACTTCTGAACTCTTGTCTCATATTCAAATTTTGATCTTAAACACAAACGTTTTCAGCGAACAACTTTTGGGCGGAATTGTACATATCTGAAATGAACTGGACAGTCTATGATTACATAGGGATATTTATGAGTAATTGATATCAACCGTCGTTCTTCTGCTTAGCAACTGCCTGGTCCCAACGGCGTCGAATTAAAGAGTTCGGAATGTATTTATATTTATCTAAATAAAATCCAGATAATATTTAAAAAAATCAATAAAATATGAATAATAAGAGTAAAATTATTGGCACGGTTATAATTTTTTTTTTAATTTTGAAACATATTTATGAAAAGTTCATTGATATGCAGTTTCTGGAAGATTATATTCTCGAACATACATGCAAAATACTGTTAGCCTGGAACGAGAAAAAAATAGCTGAAAATCAGATTCATTTCTTAAGGATGAAGCAACTGTTACCATGCCAGCGACAAAATATCACAATATATTGCTTACAAGTGAAGTTTTTCATCTGTAATGTTGTAGCTTCAATCACCGAGATCCAACGAATATATAAAACTCACAGGGACCATTCGCTCGGAGCCATTTTAGTCATTGGTCTGAGAAAACTGTTTGTATATAACTAAATGGGCTGGAGACCATACATGACATTTATAAGAGAATCTTGATCCGACAAGTTTATTTTAAGACATGACCCTTTTATGTTAATGTTTCAGTTGTGGAGCATCTTATCATGAGGGACAAAACTACCTCCAGCGTATTTGGTGTTTAATTTCCTTCTGTCCTACAAGAAATTTGTTATAACTGATCAATACACTGAGGTATCTGAAGTGTTTAGTGTTTATTAATTCCACATTCTGATTTTCTACGACGAATTCATGGTATGAGGCAGGACTGGTTTTATTCCAATTCCAGATCATAGTTTATGTTTGGAATGATTAGCATGATACATTCATCAGTAGGATCGGTTCCCAGAAATAAAACCACGTATGACTCAACCAAAGAGACGCATTGCAGCAAAATATATTTGTTAGTAAGAAAAATAATTGAACAAGATACAACATCAAGGCAAAAGAAATCTACTATGGAATAATGAAAATATGGTCACGAGTGATATTTAGTAACGATAGCAAAGTTGAACTTTATACTAATGCAAAAGAATATGGTAGGGGACTAGTTGGTGCAAAAAACATTTCAAGCTATACATCGAAAACTATAATTATTTGACGTTACATCAAAAGCACGAGTATAAGGAAGTTGTTAAAATGGATAAAATACTATACAATAGAATATACCTGTGTTTGCTCGGATTCCACCTATTAAAACAAATAGCAATAGGTAAAATATTCGTATAATAAAGATGACTTTTACAGTGAAACCAATCAAATGTAACCGCAGCTTCTACTCTATCAGCTTCTTTGCTCGCAGTTCCCGCCTGTGGAATTCCCTTTCGTATACCTGCTTCCCTGAAAGCTACAATCTCCAAGAATTTAAATGCAAAGTCAATTGCCATCTCTTATCTTCTTGACTCACATTCTTTCTATGATAACTCTTGTATCGCATTCTATTTCCTTTTCACTCCATTCTCATGCAGCCCTCTTCATACCTGTATTCTCATCCTTTTCTTACTCATTCTCTAACTTCCCTCTAACTTGTTCCTCTTTCTCATCTCACCTCTTCAGTAACCCTTTGCGCACCAGTGGCAGTTCTCCCTTCCTTGGGGTGAAATGATTAAAAAAATAATATATCTTCTATATTTTTACTTCTAACTCTCTTATTATTCTCGCATTTTAATAACGTTTTACTTTTTTTCCATTATCTTTCAAGCTTTTAGAAAGGTATTTTTTATCTCCTGTTCATTGTAACTAATCACAGCAGCTTCAAACTTCAGTTTCTTATCCCTGCTGTCAATGCACTGAATGCAGTTACTTATTAGCATTTATGTTCAGAGAGGTTTCTCCTTGTAAGATATTAAATGCCTTATGCAACCTCAGATTGTATTCTGATCTATTTGAATTGGTGTCCTCAACTTGGTCACCAAGCAGATATATTCAGTGTCAGGTGCAAACAAAAGCAATGTTTAACTTTATCCAAAATTGTCCTTTGCTCGCAATTCCCGTCTGTGAAATTCTCTTTCCGTATACTTGCTTCCCTGAAAACTACAATCTCCAAGAATTTAAATGCAAAGTCAACTGCCATCTCCTATCTTCTTGACTCACATCCTTTCCATGACAACCCATGTATCATGTTCTTCTTCCTTTTTACTCTAATCTCATGCAGCCCTCTTCACACCTATATTCTCATCCTTTTCTTACTCATTCTCTGACTCCTCTCTAACTTGTTCCTCTTACTAATCACTCACCTCTTCTGTAACCCCCTGTGCACTAGTGACAGTTCTGCCTTGCTTGGGATGAATTAATTAGAAAAAATGTTTATCACTGATGACATATTTACAAATTGATCTGATCTAATATAAAACATGTCTATAACATGAAAACTTCAAAAACAAAATAGCCAATCTTAGCCAAGTTTGGGGCAAAGGAAATAAAAATGAAAATAAAAATTATTGATTGGCTCTAGATTTCAAGATACCGTACTATTGTTATATGAATATTTCATCAAGGTTTTTATCCTGGCTAGAATAATTATTATTCGCCTAATAACCTTATTATACATAATTTGTCTCCTAATAAACTAATTAGTATTCTTCTTCCCACTCATGTTTTCACACATTTAACTGACCTGTGAAAAATGCACCGTTAATATAAGAACAAAACGGATGACTTCCGTCATGTGTGTGACTTTTTTAATCTAAAAAGCGAATGGCATGGTGAAAGAAGCATTCCAGAAGTTGAGTAAAGTATTAAGAAACAGGACAATTTCGCTATAAACAAGGAAGAGAGTACTAGATTTCTACGTGCTGTCCGTCCTTCAATATGGCAGTGAATGTTGGACAATACCATCAAAGATGGTGGAAAAACTTGAAACAACTGAAATGTGGTTCTACAGAAGGATGCTGCGAATATCATGGATCGAGCATGTGAGCAATGATGAGGTCTTGGAAATGATGGGAACAAAAAGGAAATTAATACAGAGCATCAGGAAGAAACAGCTGAAGTTCCTAGGACACGCAATGAGGAAGGAGAACCTGGAGAATCTGATAATAACAAGCCAGATAGAGGGAAAACGAGACAGGGGAAAGCAACGGATAACATATTTGAAGGACCTAATCAGGTGGATGATGGAACGAGGATTGCATGGTGTAACAGGAGAAGGCGTGCTCAGAGTCACCAGGTATAGGGAAAAGTGGAAGGCCATGATCGCCTACGTCCTGAAGGAACAAGGCACATAGAAGAGGAAGAAGAAGAAGAAGAAAAGATTACCAACTATATTTTGGATTTAAAATTGAAGACCAAGACATGAAGAGAAAACTACTGTAAGAATTGGAGACCAAGACAAGAAGAGAACACATGCTGTAATACCTGTGCAACAAATCGCAGTCAATGTTTCATCAGGAAAAAATGTACATACGCCCTTTGATTTCGATTACTTTATTGATTATTACTTCTGCATACTGCCTCCAATTGTCAAAGAAAAAGAAATGAACAGTTCATTATCCAACAGCCTTGTGTTCTGTCCTCGATAATGAAGACATACCAGTTCTAAAAGCATCGAAATCGTATGAAATGAATCAAATGATGGGGAAGACAATGAAACCTCGAAGCCTAAAGCATCACAGTCATATTGTTCTCTAACATCCGTCTCGAAACCACATCTCATAAATCAAAGTGACTAAAAGACTTAGTCAGAAATTTGGAACTTCCCAATAGTTGTGTTCCAGATTTCAGTAGTGGAATCTATTAGCTGGTGATAAACGTATTTCCCATTTTCGTGATCATCGTAAGGATCCAGTCCTATTCTTTATTATGGCTGGAGATTTAGTGTACTGAAATGATACCAATGGTCTTAAGCAATCAATAAATATCAGTTACAATCCAGAGAAGAGGAGGATATTCATGGGTCCTTCGAAGACAAGTCGCAAAGCTTTTTTTTTCCCCAAAGGTAATGTTTTAGCTTCAATTCCAGTTTGTGCCCCTAGGAATGACAGTAAACTGCAGCCGGCAGCAAGAAATCTAATTGGGAGGATGTGAGGAGTATAGAACAACCTCTTAATTGCTGTTGTTCCCAGGTTCACCTTGACACGTAGTGGTAGCACCTGATAGGGTCCCAGCTATGGGCAAATAAATAACCCCCAAACTGGGGTCAAAACACTATGAAAGTATAAAAATGCTTTTATAGAAATATATATATATATATATACATAAAAATAGACTGAGAAAGAAAGAAAGAAAGAAGATGAGGTAGGGAAAACAAAGACGATAGTACTAAATAATCACTGCGAACAAATAAATAAACAAACAAATAAATAAATAAAATGAAAAAAAAGAAAAAAAGAAAATATATACATATATACATTTTTAAAGAAAAAAATCATTACCACAACACATTTTAGAAGGAAAATATTCTCAGCAAAACATTTTTGAAGACAAAACTAGAATACATTTTCAGTATTCTAAAATAAAAAAGAATAAAAACAAAATTTTCGTTAAAATCTGACTAAATTAACCTTCTCACTATAGCAGAATATTTTTGGCATTAAATGACCCACAAAGGTTGATATGTCGTTAAGCAAAACTCACTCACTCTCTCACTCAATTCCAGTTAGTCATACTGTCCACATAGAAGAAACTTATGAAAAAATTAAACAACTACTGTGATATGTCAACTCCGATTAACAAAACTGGCAGCTGTGCGGAGACTTGAAGGCGATAACTCGTTTGGTGGGACTAAATGATGGATATCTTCTTCTATATGACCTGTCCTTTCAGGACATAGGCGATCATGGCTTTCCACGTCTTCCTATCCCTGGTAGCTCTTAGCACTCCTTCTCCTGTTGCACCATGCAACCCTCGTTCCATCATCCACCTGATTAGGTCCTTCAAATATGTTATCCGCTGCTTTCCCCTATCTCTTTTTCCCTCTATCTTGCCTGTTAGTATCAGATTCTCCAAGCCCTCCTTCCTCATTGCATTTTCCAGGAACTTCAGCTGTCTCTTCCTGATGCTCAGTATTAATTTCCTTTTCGTTTTCATCCTTTCCAAAACCTCATCATTGCTCACATGCTCGATACGTGATATTCGCAGCATCTTTCTGTTTAACCACATTTCAGTTGCTTCAGGTTTTTGCTTCATCTTCG
Source organism: Ascarosepion bandense (assembly GCA_037127315.1). NCBI lineage: Eukaryota > Metazoa > Mollusca > Cephalopoda > Sepiida > Sepiidae > Ascarosepion > Ascarosepion bandense. The sequence goes on from JBBBDQ010002115.1 coordinate 455,895, forward strand.
GTGATATTGTCCAGCATTCACTGCCATATTGAAGAACTGACATCACATAGCAATCAGCTACTCTCTTCTTTGTTTCTAGCAAAATTGTCCTGTTTTTGAGTACTTTACTCAACTTCTGGAATGCTTCCTTCGCCATGCCAATTCGCCTTCGGATCTCTGTGTCGCACTTTCCGTCTTCTGTTATAACACTTCCCAGGTATTTAAATTTTTGAAAATGGTGGACATAGCAATTTCAATTGCTTTTAGGTTGATGGGACAGCCGAGACAGATGTTAGAATGTCCAGATATCACATAACTGTCCAGTTCTCTAGCATGCGAAAATATATAAGAATTGACACATTTCATTTCTGAACTCGTCAAATCGTGAATAATTGTAGGCCAGTGTAATCGAGCCGGTGTGAAAAGCCTTGAAAACCTGTGTACATAACAGAAAGTTTAAATTCTTCCAGGAACTTGGGATTTACTGCCGCGAGAAATTCAAACATTCGTAAAGAAACAAGTTTGAATTCGTATTCTTCTATCTCATGTATAGCTCTATCTGTAGTTCATCCCAATGGGAGTCATGCTAATTAATATTTATTTTACTTTTAATGTCCTTCAGCATATAAATGTATTTAATGATACATTTTCTCTTGCGGCTCGTAAGCCCCTGCATGACCTTTTTCTCATAGTTTTGTATTCCTCTTCGTAATTTGTAAACTTGTACGCCAGACATAAATAACCTCAAATACTTCTGAAAATACATTATCGAAAATGTAAGTTTATAAGTTAAAATTAAACAAATTGATAACTTTAGCGAGGTGGGCTATTTATTTTTCCTTTCTCTAATAGCCTATTGCATATACGTTCGATATATAATTGACGACTCGCAGTTGGTACTGAATGGTCATTCATATTAATGGGATAGAATGCCATAAATTTAATTCAGATGAGTTGTGTAAAATAAAACTAATTAACTTAGATAAATGTTTTTTTTTCTTTTTTCTTCTTATGTCAGGAGAAATCTTCCAAAAATGTCCCGAAGACGTGAGACGAAAGTCAAGTTGGAAGTCTGGGAATATATTAAAGCGCTTCAAGTGGGAACGAGGCAATGCTTCATTGAAAAAATGTATTTAGCTCGGGGGATGTTGCAGATTTCAACAAAAAATGATGAGGGAATGAAAAACAAAAATAAAGAGTTGGAAAGAAAGAAAGAAAGAAAGAAAGAAAGAAAGAAAGAAAGAAAGAAAAAGTGAATGAGGGAAACAAAGAGAGTAATAATAAATAAATAGTACAAAATAAAGGAAGGAAGAAAGAAAGACAGAAAAAGGGAATGAGGAGAAGAAGAGAAAAATAGAAATAATAATGAATAAATACTACAAATAAAGAAACAAAGAAGTGAAAGCTTTCAAATAAAAAAAATAGAAAAATTAAATTTAAAAAGTTTAAAAAAGAAAACGAGAAAAGGAAAAAATTAGAAAGAAAGAAAGAAAGAAAGAAAGAAAGAAAGAAAGAACGAAAGGAAGGAAGAAAGATGAGGTGGGGAAAACAAAGACAATAGTACTAAATAATTGCTGCAAACGAATAAATGAACAAACAAATAAATAAATAAAATGAGAAAGAAAGAAAGAAAGAAAGAAACGAGGGAAAGAAATAAAAAACAAACAAAAAGGATGTGATAAAGTAAAATTAAATATAAATTTTAAAAACTCATGATAAAAAGGAAGAAAAATAGGATCTATGAAAGAAGAAGAAGAAGAAGAAGAAGAAGAAGAAGAAGAAGAAGAAATGTTATAGGACCAAAAAGAAATGGATGGTGGAGACGAAAAAATAGATATTTAAAAAAATATGAAGAAAAAGAATGGAGAAATCGAAAAAAAGAAAGAAGAAAAAAATAAATAAATGTAAAAATAGAATATTTAAATGAAGAAGGAGGGAGGAAGAGAGAAAAAGAATTTGAAGAAGACGTAGTACTATGAAAAATCATTGGATGAAAAAGAATGGATGAAGAGAGACTGAAAATATAAAGAAGAATAATAGACAAAAAAGAAAGAAGGAAGAAAGGGTCAGTAACAATTAAAAAAAGGACAAAGACTAGGTAAGAAAATTCCATAATTTCAAACCAACAACAAAATAAGTCATTTGAAATTAGAACTAAAATAACGGTGAATTAAAACAAACTAGTATTTGTCTATATTTCTGAGATGAGGTCGTATTTACAGTATTTACATTATTCAGACTATTGTTTTCATCTTTGTTGCCATTTGCATTACGTTTCTGCCAATGAAAGTCCCGGCCTTTATCAGGTGCAAAGAATTTCGAACCGAACCCTTTATTACAATCACTGGGGTATATCATCCTCGTTCGTTGCGTAAAGCCTAGATTAGAAGTCATGAGTTATCTCCCTCTAACCTTGCAAGTTGTTCACCACTGCTGTAACCTGGTATTGAACTTAGTGGATATAGACGTTGGTTACTTCCTGAGACTTGACCCAAAGAGTTTTCACCTGCTGCTGTCTATTCAGCTGACTGCCGATTTGACTCTGGAGTGAAATGGTGGACCCATGTTTCATCCACTGTCATATACTTACGCAAAAACTCTTACTTATTGCATTGAAACAGTTGGAAACAACACTCGTCGAGCGTTGTTGTTTTTATCGACTGTGAGCAAAGGCGGCACCCACTTTTAATACATCTTTCTCATTGACAAATGTTCATGCAAAATGGTGAATAAACTGCCTTCTGAAATGTTCACCTCCTCTGCTATCTCACGCAACTTCAATTTACGATCGGCCAAAACGAGTTTATGAATTGTTTTGGTGTTTTCCAGGACAACTGCCGGTTTTTGGGAGACCTGAGCGTTTAGCATCATTTGTGTCTGTACGACCGCGTTCAAAGTCTTTACCGTTGTTTCCGACGGAGCAGAGTCTGAATAAATCTTATCAAGCCATTGCTTTGCTTCGATAGTATTTTTTCTATCAGCATGCAATGCTTTATCAACACACGAAAACTATATTTGGTGTTCAGTTGCTTTATTTACTATACTAAATTTATTTTAATTGATCCCTTACAGAGGTACTTTAATTGTTCAGCATTTATTTATTACACATTATGGGTTTTTATGATGGATTCATTGTATTAGCCGTCACTGCTTTCATTTTAATATCAGGGTATAGTTTCTATTTTAGAATTATTAGAATAGTGTATTTATCATTAGCATCGGTTCCTTAAAACAAAAATTACATATGACTCAAACCAAGGGACGCATTACAAAACCACTCTCCTGTAACTACTATAGAGAAGCCTTCCTGTCCGCCGGCCATCAGCATGACTGATGCTAGTCTTTTGGAGAACAACACACTGCATCTCCCTGGCCTTACTTTTCCAAACCGACCAAAAGTGGTACGCCTACATTGAATCTATAGCTGCATCTACTGCTAAGAAAATTTGTTGGGACAGACTATTTGTTTCGTCAGAATTCATAGATTCATTTACAAATCTACCATTCATCCGTGCATTGACTACTGTTGTCATATCTGGTCTGGTATTCCTGTTATTTATCTTGAGGTTCTCGAAAAATTTATAAAAAAAATAGAGTATCTACTCAAATACTAATATCCATTAAAAATAATGTTTAAATAAATAAATAAAAAATATTTCGGAATTAATCCATTTTGTAACGGATTTCGAAAATTTCGTAAATAATTTTTTTACGTTAGAATATGAAAACAGAGAAGATATGAATATTACAAAAATCAGGTAAATGTGTGTCTAAGGGCATTATTTCAGGATTTTCTAAACTTTTTTTTAAAGTTTTTAAGTCATTTTTTTATCTCTCTCTTCTTTAATGTAAAAAAATATATATTTATAGCGTTCTTGTCTCTTGTCCCACTCCCTTGACCAAAAAGTAAAAAAAGCACATGCTTCCACCTAGTATCGTGACAGTATATTAAAGAGCTCCTGGAGTTAGCCAAAGCCAGTCAAAAGATGACTCTGCAAAATGTCGAAAATGCAATTTCTTTCTTGTGACTACTGGTAACGAATGCGGATCTTAACTACTGCTGAGAGGTTCTTATAATTTAGACTAGTTAAAGAAAAATGTTCGATTAATTCATGCTGTGTATAAATTCTGTTACATATATTTTCTTTCAGTCATTCAGTTAAGTGCCATTCGCGATACACGCTTGGGCGATCATGTCTCGAAAGAGACATGACTGACTGGGCAGAAGATTATCCCGCAGTATGTTGCCATTGCTTTCTGCGGTAGACTGGTTGCCGACCAAGGCTATAGAACCCAATCTGTCCTATCATTTAACCCATAACTGGAAGGAATAGACGGATTAATACCTTTCCCAAGGGTATTTGCGCGTAAGTGAATGCAAGGAATTCAACTGGAATTCGAACTCGGTTCTCCGATTTCTCGTTCCGATTCGATATCCACTGCGCCACAACGCACATCCTGATCAGCTTGGCCGAGAGGACTAGGCGACAGTCATTTGATTGTAAATATAGCACATATGGTTTTCTTCAGAGTTTATTTTGTATTTTTTGTCTGAAGTTTCTATGAGAATAGGATTACATGGAATTTAAAATGAATTTTTTTTATCTCTCCCTTCTTTAATGTAAAAAAAATATTTATAGCGTTCATTCGAAGCAAGCCAGAACTGCCACTGGTGCGCGGGGAGTTACATAAGAGGTGAGTGATGAGAAAAAGGAACGAGTTACGGGTGTGTCAGAGAATGGGTAAGAGAAGGATGAGAATACAGGTGTAAAGAGGGCTCCATGAAAATACAGTGGAAAGGAAAAAGGACATGATAAAGAGTTGTCAGGGAAAAGATGCAAGTCAAGAAGATAAGAGATGACAATTGACATTGCATTTAAATTCTTGGAGATTGTAGCTGTCAAGGAAGTAAGAATACAGAAGGGAATTCCACAGGAGGGAAGTGCAAGTAAGGAAGCTGATAAAGTAGAACCATTGATCGGTTTCACTGTAAAAAGGTGAGATTGAGTTGCTAGTCTATTAGCTCGACTAAATTCATGCAAAAGGGGCTAAGCTCGTCGTAGCAGATACGGTGAAAGTATTCGTCGAAGAGACAGAAGGAAGCCACATTACGTCGATGAGAAAGTGACTGGAGTTGAGCTACCAGGGCGGAATCAGTTACATTGTAGATTCTCCGTTTGATGTTGTCAAGAAGCCCGAGATTAATAGCAGGAGCACCTGACCAGATGTGACAGCAGTATTCAATTCACGTACGGATGGTAGATTTATATATGTGCAAGATGGATTCAGATGAGAAAAAAACTTACTGGCTCTACACAGAGAACCGACCATCCTAGCAGTAGATTTAACTATATAGTAATTCCACTTGAGGTCGGCTGATAGAGTTAGGCCGAGAAGGCGCTGTGATTTGCTTTCAGGGAGATTAGTCTGATTCATGATGATGGCGGGTAGGAGCGGTTGTCTGGAGTGGTTAAAGAAGAACAGCTTCGTTTCAAAGCATTAGAATTTACGAGCCATTTCTGAATCTGTTGTGGACTGGGGAAGAAATGGCTCGTAAATTCTAATGCTTTGAAACGAAGCTGTTCTTCATTGATTAAAGTGGCAATTGGAGGCTTGTAAGTCCTTCATGGTCGAGCGGTAAGACACTTTATATCAATTGATGGTTTCTCCTAGGGAACGCAGGTTTACACACACACACACACACACACACACACACACACACACACACACACATATATATATATATATAGAGAGAGAGAGAGAGAGAAGGGGGAGAGGGAGAGAGAGATGGAAATGGAGAGAGATAGGATTTAAAGATTATGAGATAATTTAACGATATATCGAATTTGAAAAAGAAACTGTTTAAAAAATTTTCCTAAGTAGTCACTTATTTAAGGACTGACCACCCTCGACGCTGCTTAACTTCCATGATCGGTGTATCCAACGTAATATGGTAAGTAAGCAAATTTGGTTCCTAATGAGACGAGAAGGAACGCTATTATCTGGGAAGTATTAAAGCAGACGGCGGAAATTCTTGCAAAAATTCAAAAGTCGAACTGGAATAACGAAAAATGTCTTCAAACCACTAAGCAAAGTATTAAGAAACAGCAATTCCTTTTTTAGAAACAAAAAAGGCAATACAGTGCAATTATGTGATATCAATGCTCCTATACAGCAGTGAATGCTGGACAAAATCCTCACAAAGAGGCTAATGCAGTTCTACAGAAGTATGCTGGTAATGCTATGGAAGGAACATGACTGGAAGTAAAAAAGACTTGTTTAGAACTAGAAACGATAGGAATTTGTGGAGACCCACACTTGCCCACGTTCATAGAATTGTAGACGCCAGAGTGTTTTCTCAAACTAGTGAGTTAGAATGAATATAAAAATATGCATAATTTATTATCTGAACAAACTAGGTAGAAAGAATACAAAGTCGTGAATTAATATGTTTTTGGAGATTAAATTTTTGTATGTATGTATATGTAACGTTTATATAATGATTAGGGGTAACTTACATATTGAAAAACGTTTTTTGTTGGTTTAGTATCATAATACTTATATATGCCTATATGTAGTCAAGTGAGCTTTAGGCATTGTAAGCCCTGTGTTTATGTTTAATGTGTGGCTCACTGAAGTTCAAGTGTTTCTCCAGAGGGGAAACGAGACACGTCATATCTCTTAGTCATTCTATGATAAAAAGAGAAAATAAAAGAAAGAAAGAGTGTGTGTGTGTGTGAGAGAGAGAGAGAGAGAGAGAGAGAGAGAGAGAGAGGGAGGGAGGGAGAGAGAGAGAAAGAAAGAAAGAGAGAGAGTGAGGAGATAGAGTTTTAATGTTTTTATTTACTGCTCTTGGCAACGCCTTCTAGTGAACGTTAGTAGAAGCTCTTTTGTAGACAAGTGGAGTAATCTCAAACAACGGTATATATACAAACTGATTTCTTTATATTTTCTTTTTGTTTTTTGTTTTTTCTACTCTGCATTTTCTCCATCATATCCTTCCACTATCAATTTAAGTTAGTTTTCTTCTTGATAGTACAGTGTAAACATGGTCGCTGCACTAGCAGTGTGCACTAAGGAGGAACAACGAACAGTGATCTAAACCTGCAGAGAAAATGCTACCTCGTCGATGATAACTCGCCAGATCACCATTACCATCTTTCGAGCTTGCTGAACATTTTCATCAGTGGTGGAGGTAGACGAGCGTCCCGTTTCTTCTTCGTGCGACACACTTGCCCGCAAAGTTTTAAACTTCTCGATCCTCTCATACACATTTCTGTCACCGTTGAATTTCAGCTCTCGACACCCATACCAACCAGAGAAATCGGATCACTGCTCTGCAAATTTCTGGGTATGGTGATAAACCACATCCGGTAGTAAGGCGTCTGATCGGGAACCTATTAATTTCTGCTGTTCCAAGGTCCACCCTGACACCGGGTGGTACCACTTGTTAGGGTTCCACTTAGTAGTTAATCTCCAAAATGGAGTCAAAACATCTGGATATCCAAGGCATGACGGTAAACTGCATCCGGTAGCAAGCCCTCTGATTGGGATATTGTGATAAGTATGGAACCACCTCTTAATTGCTGTTGTCCCCTGGTCCACTCTGACCCAAAGTGGTAGCACCTGTTAGAGTCCCAGCTATGAGCAAATAGCTATTTTCATTAAAATCTGACTAAATCATCCTTCTCACTAAACCAAATAAAAAAAACATATCTTTAAACCCCCACCTTTTAGGCAATAATTAACCCTCAGAGGTTGATGTGCCGTTAAACAAAACTCACACACACAAAACATCTGGAAAATATAAAAATAGATTTTTTATAGCAAAAATACCAGCAATATTTTTTAAATTACCAGTAATACATTTTTGAAAAAAATTAAAACATTGCCAGTAATACATTTAAAAAATATATTATCAGCATTAGATTTGTCTCTCGACAAAAAAACTCTTTGAAAAAAATACGTCAATAAACCTGACCTTTTACAACTGATTTTTGTTTTGTTTTTTTACAAAGAATACAAATTCAGTTCTTGTGAACCTATCCTAAAAACAATCCTTGTCGGCACTAAATAACCAATTGAGGTTGATATGCTGTAAAACAAAATAAACCAAACCAAATCCTCTTTGGTGTATACTGTTAGCGAAACGACCATGTTAACACTGTAACACCGACAAGAAAACAGGTGCGCTAAAGTTGAAACTTTAGTCACGTGACCAAAATAGTATTTACAATAAGCGCGCACGCACAGAAAACAGTGTGACAAACCTTAAGATATGTTATGATAAAAGTATGTTCAATTTTTGACTTACCCTGTTATATAAAGAGGATGTGCGTTGTGGCGCAGTGGATATCGACTCGGAACGAGAAATCGGAGAGCCGAGTTCGAATTCCAGTTGAATTCCTTGCATTCACTTACGCGCAAATACCCTTGGGAAAGGTATTAATCCGTCTATTCCTTCCAGTTATGGGTTAAATAGCAGGACAGATTGGGTTCTATAGCCTTGGTCGGCAACCAGTCTACCGCAGAAAACAATGGCAACCTACTGCGGGATAATCTTCTGCCCAGTCGGTCATGTCTCTTTCGAGACATGATCGCCCAATCGTGTATCACGTATGGCAATTAATTAACTGACTGACTTATATAAACCTGACTTGTTATACTGTATTTATCTGCCTTTCCACTAGAGCAAAATGTGGCACAAAGCTTTTTTTGTACGTGGGACATCCGGGCCATATAGCCCAGCCAAACATAGCTGTCTAATTTTGCCCAGTCGTGACTCTACCCTTTGGCGGAGCCACGACTGGGTTAATGCTCTCCGTCCGAAGGCAGAAAGCTGGTATTGTCAGTGGAATTACCGTGACAAAACGCAGCATTTTCGAACCTGGCTTGTTATACTAACTCCATCAGTATATCTAGTGTATTGACACAAAGTAGAATTTTCGTTGAGTGTAGCATTGAATTTAAATTTGGCTCGTGTTAAGCTAAGATGTTACGAGCGTGGGGTGCATATGTTGCAACAAAGGTAAAAGCATTACATCTATCGATGAGCTACACGCACCAACTACTCGGCAGCAATTCAAAGTTCGATTTCGATCGCAATATAAGCGAATTGTGAAGTTGTCAAGAAGCAATTGATTTCGATCAGTAACCTCATATACGTATCGATCGGACAGAGCGTCTAGCAAAGAGAGGGGGAGAAAGACGATGTGTTTCGGTTGATTTCTTCACCAAGATTTCAAGATTGAATTTCCTGGCATTCATCCGTGAATTGATGATTTCGGGATAAGTTGGAGCGTGTCTAAAAAATGGCTGATGATTTTACATTATAGGATAATGGGTAAACGATTGTTTGTTTTTTTTAATCCTGATGTTCGGTTTTTCTCTGATCATAATGGATCTTCGTTTAGCTTTATTCCTTAACAAGGAAAGAAAGTTCTGAATTGTTGAACTAATATTGTGTCAGGAAAGTTAATAAGTTGATTCGGGTGATGTTCACATGGTTGAATACATCCGACTGAAATATTTGCTTTATAATTCTGTTAGTGATTGAGTTAGTTACCTATTACTCATTAGTTCTAGTGGTCGGTGTTCGACTCTAGGCAAAAGTCTAGTATTCTGAATGTTGATCTTTAAGGTAGAATTTTTTTAATATAGAAGCTGCGTTACCTGTTGTTTGGCCTAAACCGGCGTCACCTCTAATCTAGAGGAAACCATCGTTCGCCTGTGGAACTCCCTTCCACAAGTCTGCTTTCCCGACAGTTACAATCTCCAGGTGTTTAAATGTAGGGTCAATAGACACTTCCTATCACACTAACTCCCAACTACTCTCAGAACACTCTCATCTACCCAACCCTCATTCTCGGTATCCTTACCCGCCTATCACCCACCCTCTGACATTTCCTATATTTAATCATCCTTTCTCCACTCTACGTAGCCCCCTGCGCAGTAGTGGCAGTGACATGCCGTAATGAAGAAAAATATCTCTCTCATTAAAATCTTTCTACACTCATATCTAACTTTATTTTCATATCCAAAATATAAACAATGTAATTTGTAAGGAATTTATGTTATGTTTATCTTAATCCAACATTATGTCTTGAAAGATTTCAATATTAAATGTCTAACATTCATAAATGTATGATTTGGGGTAAAGTTGGAGTTAAAAAAATGGCCGATGATGTTACATTATAGGATAATGGGGAAACAATTTTTATAAGGTATTTTAGTTGATACACATGTTTTATTACATATCATTACGTTTTTTAAAAGAAAATTAATTTATTAGCATTGATATTAATCAATTTTTATAAGTATTTTAACGTGAGATGTGCTTCATTAACTGAATTTGGCTGAACTGACTAAAAACCTACTGGACTATACGGTGGTTTTCCTATATATATAGACCTAAAGTATAAATTAAAGATTGAGAAAGAAAGGAAAATTGATTGAGAAAAAAAATTAAATGGTTAAGAAAGAAAGAGTTGTTGGTGAGGTGAAAATGCAAGAATCAAGAAAGATAAAAGATTAAATGCTTAAGGAAAATAAGAACGAACAAAAATAATTTAGAGCAAAAAAAAAAAGACATATTTTTTTTTTTATAATCATATCGCCCCAAGCAAGGCAGTTTACTGCCACTGGTGCGCAGGGGGTTACATTGGAGGAAAGCTTTGAGAAAGAGTCACAGGTTACAGGGAATGTCAGGAAGTGGGTAAGAGAAAGATGAGAATACTGATGAGAGCGGAGTGGGCGGAGAAAAGAGCATGAGAGAGAGAGAGGGGGGATTAACATCAGTGAGAGAGGAGATGGCTATTGACTTTACATTTAAATTCCTGGAGATTGTAGCTGTCGGGGAAGCAAGTAAATGGAAGAGAATTCCACAGGCGGCCAGTGCGAGAAAAGAAGATGCAGGAGTAGAATTTGCGTTTTGATTTTATTGGTTTCACAGTAAAAGGGTGGGATCTAGTTGCTAATCTTGTGGCTCGAGTAAATTCATGCATAGGGGCACCAGAGAGCTAAGTTCATTGGAGCAGAAGCCGTTAAAGAATTTGTAGAAGAGACACACGCAAGTCACATTACGCCGGTGAGAAAGTGACTGTATCTGAGCTGCTAAGTCGGGATCAATCATATTACAGATTCTCCGTTGGATTTTGTCAAGGAGCCCCAGGTGGATAGCAGGGGCACCCGACCAGATATGACAGGAGTATTTAATGCACGGGTGGATGGTAGATTCATATGTGTGCAGGATGGTCTCAGACGGGTAAAACTTACCGGCCCTACACAGAGAACCGACCTTCTTAGCAGCGGATTTAGGTATGGATTCGATATAGTTATACCACTTGAGGTCTGTTGTGAAAGTTAACCCGAGGATGCGCAATGTTTTGTTTTCAGGGAGACTAGCATGATCCATGCTAATGGTGGGTAGGAGCTGTGATCGTTAATAAATAGCAGCTAACTTTTGGAAGCATTAAAATTCAAAAGATATTTCTTACCCCAGTCCATCACGGATTGGAGATCCTTTTGAAGCTCCGCAGCGAGGTTTGCTTTCTTAGCCTCGGCAGGTTTTTTATCGAGGCAAGAGTTAGCCGTAGTGCCGTCAGCGTATATGCCTACTTGGGATCTTATTACATTGGGGAGATCGTAAATAAACATCAGAAAAAATGTTCTTTAGGCCTTTAAGCATAATAAATACATAACACAATATACCATTTAATTATTAAATATGTGCGGCTTGAAATTAAATATATTCATAATATATATTACTAGCAGTATAGCCCGGCGTTGCTCGGGTGTAATGAAAGCTTTAAAACTAATTCATGGTCCTGGAGCTCAGACTCTTTGGACGTTGGCACGAAAGACTAAAAAGGAATTGTTGTTTCCAGTTAAAGCGAACTCGTAGACTGAAAGAAAAATGAATGGATGTAAGTCAAATTTGATTTCCTGGTATCGATATCGAATAAGTTTTTTTCGTCGTAAACTGAATTTTGAAGGCTAAATAAGTCCTTTGAGTAAATGGTATCATGCCTGAGATTAAGAACTACAATTATACCTAATTAGAGCCAAACCCGAAGCAAAAACTAAAATAAAAGGGCTGAAAAACTGATTTTTATCAGACCCAGTATCTTGCCTTTTATATATATATATATTATCAATTTTCTGCACTATTGTAAGAACTGCAACCTTGAAACTTCTGAATATCGTTTCTTATGTCTTTGTCTATGAGTGTATCAAATTTGATAAAAATCGGACCACTCCTTCTATAACCCGATTTTTTCGATTATCGATTTTCGATATTTATCGGGGGTACCTGGACACAAAACTTAGCTAAGAACACTCGCAGACGCTTATAGTACAACTGTGTAAATTTTCAAGAAAATCGGTTCAGCCGTTTCGGAGTCTATAGGTAACACACACACAAACAAACACACACATACACACACAAAGTTCCATTTATAAATAAGTTTAGATTCATACCTGAAAATAAGTTTAGATTCATACCTATCAGTTCTATTTATAAATAAGTTTAGATTCATACCTGAAAAATGCATATATTTAAACAATCTTAATTCTCAGTTATCCGTAAAATTGCATCAAAATCGCAAAGTTTATTTAAAGTTAATGTTTGTTTAGCATTTGTCTCTAAAAATATGCAATTTAAAAAAATAAATGCCAACTTTCGTAAACATAGATAAATATTTGTAAATATGTTAGATTTATTTCTAAAAAATATTTAATCGCATCGATATTCAAATATACTTGTGAAAGTACTTCCTCTGCATTACTTGCTCTTTCGGATTCTTTCTTCTTCCTATTAATCTCTCAATAACTTTCTATCGTTCAGTCACAAGTTTTTCTTTCATTCATCAGATCATCGAAAATACACATAAGCAGACGACAGCGATATAGACATTTACAAACGCCACCTTACGAAAACCCATTTGGAAATAATAACTTATGAGATCTGCTTTCGTTATATATTCTGCATGTGGAATGTGTGGTCATATAATTAACTCTATTGTTGAATGTTTCGCAAAATAAAATGATTCTGCTTCCAAAATCATAAAAAGTAAAAAAAAAAAATCTAAATGAAACGCGCACAAAAGAAAATAAATAAAAACAACATTTTAAATGATTTTGTTTCCATCTTAACTTCGAGAGAACGGAAGGAAGAATAAAGAAAGGAAAAATATATAAAGAAAGAAAGCAAAAAAATAAAAAATAAAAAACAGTGAAAGAATAATGAAGGAAAGAAAAAAAGGATAAAGAAAGAAACAAACAAAATAGATAAAGAAAGAAAGAAGGAATAACAAAAAAGACAAAATAAATAAAGAGTAAAGAAAGAAAAGATATAAAAAACAATAATCATAAAATAAATTAGGGAAAAGTTTTAAAGAAACGAATTTAAGAAGTCAGACGATTTAAAGCAAAGCAAAAAGAAAATTAAAAATAGAAAAAAAAATGAAAATAAAAATAAATAAAAACAACTTTTTAAATGATTTTGTTTCCATCTTAACTTCGAGAGAAGGAAAGAAACAATAAATAAAGAAAAATAAAGAAAGAAAGAATAAAGAAATAAAGAAAGAAAGAAAGCAAGAAACGTATAAAAAACAGAATAATGAAAGAAAGAAAAAAGAAAGGATAAAGAAAGAAGAAATAACAAAAGAGAGACAAAAGAAAGAAAGATAAAGAAAGAAAAGGTATAAAAACAATAATGATAAAATAAATTAGGGAAAGTTTTAAAGAAACGAATTTAAAAAATTAGACGATATAAAGCAAAGCAAAAACAAAAAGAAAAAAGTAAAAAAAAAAAAGAAAAAAACAAATAAAAGTAAAAACAAGAAATCAACATTTTAAATGATATTTTCCATCTTAACTTCGAAAGAAAGAAAGAAAGAACAAAGAAAGAATAAAGAAAAAAGAAAGAAAGAAAGCAAAAAAGAATTAAAAAAACAGAGAAAGAATAATGAAGGAAAGAAAAAAGAAAGGATAAAGAAAGAAACAAGCAAAAACGAATAAGAAAGAAAGAAAGAAAGAAAGAAGAAAATAATAACAAAAGAGAGACAAAAAAAAGAAAGAGTAAAGAAAGAAAAGGTATAGAAAACAATAATGATAAAATAAATTTGGGAAAAGTTTTAAAGAAACGAATTTAAAAAAGCAGACGATATAAAGCAAAGCAAAAAGAAAAAAAGAAAAACGATAAAAGAAAAAGAAAAAAGAAAACAAATAAAAATAAATAAAACAACTTTTTAAATGATTTTGTTTCCATCTTAACTTCGAAAGAACGAAAGAAAGAATAAAGAAAGAAAAAATATATAAAGAAAGAAATAATAAAAAAAAGAAAGAAAAAGAATAAAAAACAGAGAAAGAATAATGAAGGAAAGAAAAATATAGGATAAAGAAAAAAACAAACAAAAAAGAATAAGAAAAAAAGAAAAAAGAAAGAACAAAAGAGAGACAAAAGAAAGAAAGATAAAGAAAGAAAAGGTATAAAAACAATAATGATAAAATAAATTAGGGAAAAGTTTTAAAGAAACGAATTTTAAAAAAGCAGACGATATAAAGCAAAGCAATAAGAAAAAGGAAAAACAAAAGAAAAAAGGAAAAGTAAAAAAAAAAAGAAAACAAATAAAACTCCTGGTGAACAGGATACTCTTAAAGCGAAGGTCGAAGTCAACCACACCAGATACCTTCGGGAGGAATCAGTAATGAACAGATCGATCGAAGGTCAAATATTTTCATGACGACAACTGTGCATTTTCAATCTATCTGCAATTAATTACACCCCACTCAGTCGGATTCTCTCTTACACCTAGTCGTCTTAGTAATCAACGTGCCTCCAAGATCGAATCTAGTTTAATGTTGATTAAGGAAACAATAGATGAATACAGAATCGCCTGCTTAGTGCGCATGCGCAGAAAACGGACGACAGAAATGTCAAACCTCAAAGATATTGGATGAATTAAAATATTTAACGTAATCTACATATACCTGCTGTCAGTTTTATTATGTCAACCTGACATTACACTCTATCTCTCTATATGAAATAGAGAAAAGGTTAGTAAGCTGATATCGAACAACATGCAGCATTTGCAGAATTCTTTTCAAAAACGAAAACTTTTCGTCAGCTACCAAAAACTGTGGTTAATTCGTTTGGAGAGGGGCGATCCCGAGTGGTACTCTTAAAACCGCTTCCCTTTGTCAGATTGTCCAGAGAAGAGGAAGGAAGATATTTGTACGAAACACTGCTGCCTAAAACTCGTTTTTTTTTTTTAAATGATATAGGAGATTATTGCTCTCCGCAGTTTTCTTATCATTTGAGATTAGTCATGGCTTCTTGGGAAAGACAGAGTAGTGTATTTCCGTTGTTTTCTCCCTGGTCCAGAATTCAGAATTTCTTCTTCTTCTATGTGCCCTGTCCCTTCAGGACGTAGGCGATCATGGCTCTCCACGTCTCCCTATCCGTTGTGGCTCTTAGTATGTTTGCTCCTGTTGCTCCTGGCAACCCCCGTTATGTCATCCACCTGATCAGTCCCTGCAAATATGTTATCCGCTGCCTTCCTCTGTCTCTCCTTCCTTTTATCTGTCCAGTCAGTATCAGGTTCTCCAGGCTCTCCTTCCTCATTGCATGTCCCAGGAACTTCAGTTGTCTCTTCCTGATGCTCAGTATCAATTTCCTTTTTATTGCCATTCTTTCTAACACCTCATCGTTGCTTCTATGCTCAGTCCACGATATCCGTAGCATCCTTCTGTAGAACCACATTTCGGCCGCTTCTAGTTTTGTCCTCATTTTCGATGATATTGTCCAGCATTCACAGCCGTATTGAAGAACTGAACTTCTCTTAAACTGTATACTATTAGGAGCTAGAATGTAAACGAATCAACTTAACCGGAATTTCAAATTAGTTCAGGCAGATGGTAGATTCGTATATATGCAAGATGGATTCAGACGAGACACGAATGTTAAAAGTTGATGATGGTGCGTATGTAATGATTCTGGTATGATTTGCTTTCAAACGAAGAGGAAAGATTTCTATCGTGAGAAAGAAAGCAAATGAATAAATTCTTGCTCCCTAACAAGAAATAAATATCTAAAATAAATTAAGGAAGTAGTTTCTTATATGCAATCAATAAAAATATATTTGGATATAACTTTTCACAGGTGTTGATTACTATTTTCACACTTCATACAAACATTGAACCACGAATGCGCAGCTTTTACACAGGCTACAGTGACGTGTGCGTAATGAAATGAAGCTGAGGTGTTTATTGCATTTGAAAATTCCCCTAATTATTAGGTGTTAAGATTCGAACAAATTATGACTGCTAGTTTGACGATACGTAGGTTTCTGAACATTGTTATTTTTGCATTCAGGGCAAATGACCTGCTTTAAAGTTCAAATCTTCTATAGACTGAGTTCTATAGCCTTGGTTAGCAGCCAGACTACCGCAGTAAAAATTGGCAACCCACTGCTGGAAAATCTCCGTACGATATGCGGTTGATGACAAATTGTGGTGCCAAAAATGCCCATGAAGCTTCTAGGGAAGAAACTATCTCAACCCACCCACAGGTAGATCTTCTATGTGGCTCTGAATGCTGTGTAATCTCTTTGCAGTTGAAGAAAACTTTTTTAAGCGATTTGGTTCTACTAATCTAATCTAAACTTATTTATAAATGGAACTTTGTCTGTGCGGATGTGTGTCTGTGTCTGTGTCTGTGTGTGTGTGTCCGTTACCTCTAGACTCCGAAACGGCTGAACCGATTTTCTTGAAAATGTACACAGTTGTACTATAGCGTCTGCGAGTGTTCTTAGCTAGGTTTTGTGTTGAGGTACCCTCGATAAATATCGAAAATCGATAATCGAAAAAATCGGATTATAGAACGAGTGGTCTGATTTTAATCAAATTTGATACACTCATAGACAAAGACATAAGAAACGATATTTAGAAGTTTCAAGGTTGCAGTTCTTACAATAATTCAGAAAATTGATAATATACATATATATATATAAAAAGCAAGATACCGGGTCTAATAAAAATCAGTGCAAAAAATCGATAATCTATATATATAAAAGGTAAGATGTTTGTGTGTGTGTGTCTGTTTATCTGTCTGTATGTCTTTTATACAAATCCACAATTTTTATCCGATTTTCACCAAATTTCAAACAAATATTCCTTAGGCTGAGTCTGAGCTCCAGGACCATTTATTTTTAAAGCTTTCATTACACCCGAGCAAACGCCGGGCTATACTGCTAGTAAATAATAGACCATAAAAGAACATATAAACTGAGACTGATTGATTGATTCTTTGACTGATTTTTCTTTATGGCTTATCAACCTATAGTGAGTTATTTAAATTACAAACACATTTCGTATTGTAGGAGGTTGCTTACAATACCCATGCGGACTGTCATCTAAGTAGTTTCCGGGGTCGACAGCTTCTTAAATTCTGTGATTGGACGAGAATTGATTGATTGATTTGTTCTTTATGTCTTATCAACTCATTGTAGGCTATTTAGAGACGTAACATATTTTGTATTGTAGCACCCAGTGCGGTCTCTCATCTAAGTACTGTCCGGGATGGAGAATTAATTGATTGCTTTGTTCTTTATGGCTTATCAACTCTTTCTGTGTTATTTAAATCTGAGACATATTTCGTAATTTAGGAGGTCACTTAAAATTTGTCTTAGTAATAGTCCAATAAGACTGAAAATTATTTCTGCTTTTCCTCACAGTAGTTAAAATAAAGGAGAAAAATCATAAAAGCTTAACCTAATAGAACTATAAATTTTGAATTTTTAACATTAATAGGAGTCTTAACATTCATGAAAATGAAAAAAAGTATTTTAAATGTATTCTTAATTAACATGAAAATAATCCTAATCATCCTAATAATGTAAAATTGAAACTTCTATATGCCATGTTATAACAAGTGTTCCTAAGCGGCTCCCATCCAAGTTCTGTTTGGGGTCGCGGCTGCTTAACTTCAGTGATCGAACGAGAGTTGATTGATTGATTAATTTGTTCGTTCCTAATGGCTTTTTCAACCTTTTGGGGGTTATTTAAAACGGAATCATATTTAGAATTACAGGAGGTTACTTACACTACACGATGTTACCAGGCGGTCCCCCATCTAACTATTATTCTGAGTCAACGCTGCTTAACTTAGATGTTCAAACGAGAATGTGATTAGCGAATAAAATTTTAGGGAAAATAAGTAAAAGAACGCTTATACTTTCGATTAGAAAAAGCTGAAATTTCCGGGACACATAATGAGAACAGGAAGACCAGAGAATTTAACACTCACTTGACATATTGAAAGGAAAAAGAAGCGAGAGAACGAATTGGGTAAGATACATCGAGATAATTAGTTAATTGATGGAAGAAAAGGACAAGGAACGTTGCCAACGGAGCAAAAGTTAGGTTGAGTAACAAGAGAAACGAGTTTAAGGAATCTCATAATCTGTCTTGAAATGACAAAGTATTTCGAAGAAGATGTTTTTTTAAAATTTGCATAAGATTATAACATTGATATTCGTGTGGACTCTAATTAATAAAAGAAACGAAATTGACGAGTCCCATGATACGTCTTGTTATAACATGGCATATAGAAGTTTCAATTTTACATTATTAGGATTATTAGGATTATTTTCATGTTAATTAAGAATACATTTAAAATACGTTTTTTTTTCATTTTCAGGAATGCTAAGACTCCTATTAATGTTAAAAATTCAAAATTTATAGTTCTATTAGGTTAAGCTTTTAATATTTTTCTCCTTTATTTTAACTACTGTGAGGAAAAGCATAAATAATTCTCAGTCTTATTGGGACTACTACTAAGACAAATTTTAATAATTTTCAGTTTTATTAAGACTACTACTAAGAAAATAATTTTTGTGTGATTAGTATACCTATGAGAATATGTTTTTATAATTTTAATTTCTATTAAGACTATTGTTAGAATTTTTCAGTGTTATGAAGACTACGATGACGAAAAGTCTTTATGTTTTTTCGGGTTATTCGTATGGCAAATACGGAATTAAAAATAGCTCTATTCTCTTCACTTTTTACAAATTTCGCAATCCTGTGTAAAATCTAATTTTGACTTATTAGAAAAAGGACTGAACCCGTTCAAAGCCAAATTTCGCGATCTGAAGTTAAATTAATTTTCTGACCATTGAAAGGGAGAGATTTGCAAAACTGGGAGAGAAGTTAACAATCCAATGTGAAAAAGTTTTTAGCGATATAAAACAGAAAGAAAGTCGAATCAATCAGATGGAAGCGAGATTAGACACCGCCAAGATGTAACAAAAGGGACTTTAAACCACTGGCCCAGATATAAGGTCCAGACATATATTCGTTCTCCTTCTCCCCTCACTATTCTCGCCGTCAACAAAGAAGAAGACAACACTATCACTACCACCACCAACAACAACAATAACAACAACAACAACAATAGGGCATTTCAACTGACTCCTAAAAGTTAAGTTCGATTAGTACAATTTTCTTTTATTACTTTACCTTCCTTCTCACTTTCTCGCCCGCCATAAGAAAGGAAAGTAACACAGATTTTATTTGTAACCTAATAATAATTCTGCATAAATACATTCTACCTATCTACAACTAAAACACTGGGTCAACTTAACTACATACTCCATTTTCTCTTTGAACATTTAACTCCTATAAATTGATGTTATTCTGTGCTGTTAATAAATTTCCACTCTAAACATACAAACGAAATACTTCTATTCTTTCAACCTTCAACCTTCTAATAAATCTGATCATCTTTAAGTTGTGGGTATTTTCGGCTATGTTTGAGAATTGGCCTCGTACCAGACATGGGTGACCGTCCTACGTCATTCGTAGTATTATTACGCTAGGTTTTTATAATTTTTAATAAAATAGGATTTATATTAGGTTTTATTAATATTTAATTATTATTATCAGTGCTATCAGAATAAATCATTATAATTTTCTGGGATATTGATAAAATGATATTATAATGAATTATCCGGATAGCACGATATAATTATAATGACTATATATATTATAATTATATGGTGATAGCACTATAGAATTATAATGACGTATCCTGATAGCCCTGATAATAGTAATAACATATTAATATAATCTAATATAGGGTAATTTATGTTTCATATGTTTCTGGGTTGTCATGTCTTTTGTAAAACATGCTTTTTTCGAGGTGGTGTAAGGGTTAACAAGCTTGTCTCACTAAAATCATTAGTAATGATGTCGATCCTCACTAGGTGTCCTTTACTTTCGACCTTATGCCACATCTAAGCTACGCTTTGAAAATCACCACTTTATACAGTAAGGCAGTTTGATTTTTCAATTTTTAAAAAGATGAACACTGCACTAGGAGTGAATACTGAGGTTTGATGTAATAAGTCAGTCAGTTAAGTGTCATACGTGATACACAATTTGGGCGATCATGTCTCTTTCGAGACATGACTGACCGGGCAGAAGACTATCCCGTTGTAGGTTGCCATTGCTTTCTGCGGTAGACTGGTTGCCAGCCAAGGCTATAGAACCCAATCTGTCTTACTATTTAACCCATAACCGGAGGGAAGAGACGCATTAATACCTTTCCCAAGGGTATTACTGCGTAAGTGAATACAAGGAATTCAACTGGAATTCGAACTCGGCACCCCGATCTCTTCTTCCGTGTACTGGCATCATAAATTAGATTCATAGCGCGTACTAATTTTTATTTTAAGTCTAAATATCGTCTGAAAAATGTACGGAAATACTTAATTTTACAATTTCAAGAATAAATCTAGATAAAGGTGATATTTTTGTATTAGATACATTGAATGAAAAAAATATATATTATTAATGGATAAGACATGTTAGATGATTTGTTAGATTATAATTAATAAAACCAAAAAATAGTAAAAGTGTATATAACACTACAATGCTGCTGGGTACAAGTTATAAAACGAAATGTTTTAAATTTTCATTGTTTGCTAAAAATCAGACGAAAACTACGACACTTTATAACACAGAATAATATATCTAAATTGTTCAGTATTATTCGCTTTGAAGTAAATGAAGGTCATATTTGATGGCACAAAGATTTAATAATAATGAGCTTGTGTCGTGGATTTCATCCATGTATAATTTATAAAGCTTTAGCAAATTAAAAATGATATAAAGCTGTGCTATGAGGCTTTCACCGATGAGTCAGTCGGTTAAGTGCCATACGTGATACACGCTTGGGCGATCATAACTCGAAAGAGACATGACTGACTGGGCAGAAGATTATCCCGCAGTAGGTTACCATTGATTTCTGCGGTAGACTGGTTGCCAGCCAAGGCTAGAGAACCCAATCTGTCTTGTTATTTAACCCATAACTGAAGAAGGGAAGAGACGGATTATTACCATTGCTAGAGGTATTTGCATGTAAGTGAGTGCAAGGAATTCAACTGATATTCGAACTCGATTCCACGATTTTTCGTTCCAAGCCGATATCCACCGCACCACAACGCACATCCAGTCACCGGAATGAAATTCAAACCCTACAAATTTTAATATAAACTTTTATTTAAAAATAGTCTCCTCAAAAAACATTAACGATTTAGGAAAAAAAAATCACTCATTTTCATATATAATTCCAACTTTCAAATTGAGTGCAATACCACGCTTCTAAAATCGACCTGTCCTACTCTACACATGAGAAGAGTCGTTGTCATTGCAAATGATGAAAACCATGTGAACGGTGTCGAAACCTCAGATCTGCTCCTTGTCCTTACCACTGTGCTCGGATTTCAACCTAATGTGCAGCTCTATTTTGTTGAACCAAAATTCAACACCGAAAATTTTGTTTGTAAAACACAAACTGTGTATGAAGATAAATACATAAAGTAAAATCAGATTATTCAATGTAAGTAAATAAACAGAAATGCCTCGCCACAAGAAGAAAAAAAATCTAAAAATAGTTTTTCTGATAAAACATTTTACCGAAGGAAGGTGATAATGTCACTAAGACGCAAAGGTTTACTGAATATGAAAAAGAAGGGGGAAACTTTAGTGAGGAGAAAGGATAACAAAAGCTCATGTTTAAGGATGACAAAATATTGCAATTCATATTACATTTCAATTTTGTTACCTAATAACGTTTCCCTCCTTCACTCGCCTAAATAACTGTGTTTACGCAAATGGCAGAATTCGTTACGTGGATATAGCTCTCCAAATGTCTCCCAAAACTGTCAAAAATGTCAATTACAGGTTAGCTATACTAAAATCAGGCAGGTACAGAACTTTAAATAACTTGGAAGTAGTCCAACAGAAGACGGAAAGTGTGACACTGAGATCCGAAGGCTTATTGGGATGACCAAGGTCGTATTTTCCAAAGCTTAGTAGAGTATTGAGAGACAGGAAAAATTGTTGGATACGTTATATTTGTCCTCTAATATGGCATCAAATGCTAGACAATTTCTTCAAAGATGAAGGAGAGATTCGAAGCAGCAAAAATGTGATTCTACAAGAATCCAGAAGGCGCCAAATGTGGGATTCTACCAAGAACGCCGGGTACCAGACTGGCAGCAGAAATGTGATTCTACAGAAGAACGCCAAGGGTACCACTGACTGGCAGCAGAAATGTGATTCTACAGAAGAACGCCAAGGGTACCACTGACTGGCAGCAGAAATGTGATTCTACAGAAGAACGCCAAGGGTACCACTGACTGGCAGCAGAAATGTGATTCTACAGAAGAACGCCAAGAGTACCACTGACTGAACATGTGAGCAAAGATGAGGTTTTGAAGAGAATGGAAACAAAAAATATTTACACTATTTACATTACTCGGATAATTGTCATCTTTGTTGCCATGTTTACGACGTTTCGGCCGTTGTACGCTCCGGCCTTTTTCAGGTGCTAGAAATTTCGAACCGAAAACTTTATTATGATCACTGGGATATATCATTTTTATTCCTTGGGCGAAGCCTCTTTTGGTAGTTATGAGTTATCTTTAACTTAAATCTCTAAATTATTTGTTCACCACTGCAGTAGCCTGGTATAGTGTTAAATCACCGGAACTAACCAACGTCTATATCCACTGGGCCATGTGTCCTTGAGGACAACAGTAAGTGAATTTCTGGAACTTATAAATCTAATTTCTTAGTAATCATTTTTTACCAGAGTTCATATTGCAATCTTTTTTGTGTTAATTATTTTTCTAGCATTTTTATTACCGGTGGTGAACAAATAACTTAGATAGTTAAAGAGAGATCACCAATGGCTACCAGAAGTGGTTTCACGCAAAAAATGAGAATGATGTAGCCCAGTGATTGCAATAAAAAGTTCGGTTCTAAATTTTTAGCATCTAAAAAAGGCCGGACGGTACAACGGTTGAAACGGCAACAAAGACGAGTACAATAGTCCGAATGATGTAAATAATTTAAATACTACCTCATCTCAGAAGTGTTGAGAAATACCCAAAAGAAACTTGTACTTAACATCAGGAAGAGACATTTGAATTTTCTGGGACACGTAATGAGGAAGAAGGGCTTAGAGAATCTGATACTCACAGGGTGGATACAGGGAAACTGACAGAGGGGAAAGCAGTGCGTGAGATATTTGATAGGGTTAAGCAAATGACAGAACAGGATTTGAGAAAAATAAGAAAAATATATTAAGATCTTTAAAGGAAAGGGACATGTAGAGGGCCATGATCGCCTACGTTCAGAAGAAGAAGAAGAAGAAGAAGAAGAAGAAAAAGACGAAGAAGAAGTTGGTTGGTTAGTAGATGCAACGGTATATTAACTTCTGAGTTATTTAATATCGAAATCTGTTTTTTGTTTACTCTTGAAAGCATAAGTATACATAGGTTATATTCATAATTCTGTCCATCAGCAAACTTGTTATGTTCATATTTGAGTTCAGAGGTAAACATAGGCCATACATAACCGAGTCCACAAGCATCCACTCTTTTGAGCAGGAGTGTTAACCGTCTACAGGGTATGTTGTGGGCATATTCTAGGTTGTTGGTTGGTTGTTTTGTTTCTATGGCAAATCAACATCGGCAGGTCATTTATTGCCAACTAAATTTTTATTTCTGGTAATACCTTTTTTTCTTTCAACAATTTATTGTTGTTTTTTATATAAGTTTTTGTGTCTAGTAATACTTTTTTCTTTTCGAGTATCAAGATTCATTGGGATTTTGTTTTTAAGGACATGGTCCCCAAGTTCTACCCTTGTCATTTAACCCATAACTGGAGGGAAGGGTTAAATAACAAGGGTACCAATGCTTAAGTGAATGCAAGATATTCAACTGGAATTCGAACTCGGCTCACCGATTTCTCTTTCCGAGCCGATATTCACTGCACCACGACGCACAACCGTCACCAAACGCTTACAGCACCTGGTATTCCCAAGCGGTCACCCATCTAAGTACTGACCAGGCTCAACGTTGCTTAACTTCGGTGATCGAACGAGAACCGGTGTATTCAACGTGATAGGCCGTCAGTCTGCATATTCTAGGTATCACCGATAAAATAGATAGCTGCAGAGGATTTAATGAGATCTGCAACAATTCAAATTCAATGGAAGTTTATAAATGTCAAAAACAGGATTCAGTGGAGAACATAGAAATCATCTGAATGTTCTTGGAACCAATTTTGTGTTACTCACACACGGTAGGAGCGGTGTATTGACTGTCTCTAAAAAACCCACAATCATCGGAAAACATGAAGCCGTTAGAAGCATATAGTTGAAATAGACTCTAGAAGGAGCTAGAAACCCAATGCTAAACAGAAAACAAGGGAGAAACCTGTATTCCTGTTCAAAAGACCGGGGTGGAGGGTAAACCAAACGATGGATGAATCTATCTACTCCTATTAGAACACGCCCGCGACTGATGCCTAAAACACCTACACTAGTACTTTACAGGTTGTATCAGCAACAAATGGAAAATGACAAAACCATCCAGTTTACTGAGGTTTCTATTTTAATTTTTGACAGTTTAGCTTAAACAATTCATCAACTAGTTATATTGCTGATGTTATGCCATCAAAAATAAGTTGACAGTAGTTTTTTTCTATTAACAAACCCACCAACATCATTGTCCTCTTTCCGCTTGAGTTGTATGTGTGTGTGCGCGTGCGCACACGCAGAGAAAGAACGAGAAAGAGAGCGATGCGCATGCGTGTAATGGATAATATTGGTTGAGCAAGTGATGAATGATTAGAATTGGAAGTGTTGTAAATTTTGTAACAGATTAGAGCTCTTCAACCTGTACAAAAAAAAAATGCGTAAATAAAAAAATAAACAAGTAAAACCACATTTTGTGGTCGTATCTCACGGTCCAGTTGAATCCTGAGCTGATCCAATTATCCAAAGACATGATATGAATAAATCTGCTTTTCTTTATTTCTTTTCTTTTCTATTAAAACTTTCTTACTTCCTTTTTTTTATACACTCCCTCTTTATTTTTTACTTCTACTTTTCTGTAATGAAGACATAATGATCTTTTTCCTTCTTTCTTTTTATAAGTGATCTACTTTTTTTTTAAGTTCTTCTACTTCTTTCGTTTCGTTTCTTTTTATACGTCACCTTTTTTTCTTTTTTTTTTACTTCTACTTTTTGTGCTTTTTTCTTATGACTACGTAATTTATTCATTTTTCTTTCTTTTTTTATATGTTGCCTCTTACTTTTTGTTTTCCTTTTTCGTCTTATTTCACCCTTCCTTACTTCCACTTTTTTCATTGCTTTCCTCCTTTTATTTTTTCACTACTATTTCTTTCTTTCTTCTTATCCATTCCCCAACACCCCCTCAATCTTGTTCTTCTCTCTTTTTCCCTCTATTCTCACGCAACTCTCTTCAGACCAGTATTCCCACCATTTCTCTTATCCACTATTTGACACCTCTGTAACTGTCTTCGCTCTACTATATAACCCTTCACTTTATTCTTATGTAGCCCCCTGTTCACCAATTGCAGTACTGTCTTGCTTGGGGTGAAATGATTAAAGCAATTTCTTTTTATATGAGTCAGCCTTTCACGACGATTGTTTCTTTATTATACTTTAACACGAGTCTCTTTTCACTCCTCATTCCTCTATTCTGAACATTATACCTCAATTCCTTTATTCGCAACTCTATTCCACTAACTACTATTCTGGACTATGAAACCTTTTCTTCTTTTTGTCAACATTATTTTAATATTCTCTATTTTTTCTTCCTTCTTTACGTCTTCTTTATTTCTTGTCTTCCCTTTCTCCTAACATTCTCTTTCTATCTTTAAACGCATTATAAGATATGAAATCTTACTTTACAATGCCTCTTTTTTCCGCAAAAAATACTTTCTTAGCATTAATCGCCTCTGCTTTCACTTTCTTTTCTAAGAACGTCATTTTATTCCACGACGTTCACCTGCCGCCTACGTACATCAAAGCAACATCCTCTTATTTGCAGCGAACGTGGGCGATGACCGTCAGCAAGAAAGCGTGGAAAACTGGGCAATTTCTATCGTCTACTCGGTTATTACACCCTTTAAACTCTCAGCAAATTATTTTACAATTTTCCAATCATAATTATGGAGAATCCATAGATTGATTCTCTAATCAGGTGTTTGAAAAGCATAGAAAAGGACCAATGCCCACCAACTAAGATTTCAGATCGTGTCTAATCGAATTCGTTCCATTCATTTACGCACAAATACTCTTGGGAATGGTATTATGTTTAGCATGGCGGGTCTTAGACGTTAAGGTTAGAACCGATGGAACTGAGGAATGAAGTTCGTCTGAAAACTTTTTTGGAAATAACGATCAAGCGGTATGAGGCTTGTGACATTTCATCTGTGAGAAAGGGGTTGTAGGGTGAATAATAATTTGTTACTGAGGACACGGAGACATTTTGGACACTCTCGTGATTTGAAATTGAAGACTGGGCATTAGAGCAGTTAGGGTACCCTTTAAATGGGAATTGGAAATGGTGGTAATAAACCCAAGTTAACTTCTAAAATGAATGGTTTGGTTTGGTTGGTTTTACGGCATATAGACCCCTTGGGGTCATTTAATGCCAAAGAATTAGTTCCTTCAAAAACGTATTTTGTTGGTAACAGTTTTCCTTCAAAAATGTATTCTTGTTGGTAACATTTTTCATTCAAAAATTGTTTTATGTATATATTTCATAAAAGTCTGTTTTTATACTTTCATAGTGTTTTGACACCTGTTTAGAGGGTTAACTATTTGCCCATAGCTGGGACCCTAACACGTGCTACCAACCTGGGTCAGGTGGACCTGCGAACAACAGCAATTAAGAGGTGGTTCCATGCTCCTCGCAACCTCGAACTTAGAGGTCTTGCTGCCGGATGTAGTTTACCGTCATGCCCAGGACCTTCTAAAATGAAAATCTTAATTCCAAAAAATGGATTTATCAAAGTAATTGGGACTTTATTTGTAATGACCTAACGCCGGCGTCTTATTTCAGATGGTTTTGTTCAAAATACGTTTGAAGAAATATTATTAATAACCCAATAGGAAACAAACTTACGGCCAAGCTTTTAAAAATAAACAACAAAAACGTTTTTATGCATTGAACATTACCTACATAGAAGGTAAGTGAATATTTAGTCAGTTAAATGCCATACGTGATACACGCTTTGAGTGATCATGTCTCGAAAGAGACATGACTGACTGGGCAGAAGATTACCCCGCAGTAGGTTGCCATTGCTTTCTGCGGTAGACTGGTCGCTAGCCAAGGCTAAATAAGCTAATCTGTCTTATTATTTAACTCATGACTGGAGGGAAGAGACGGATTAATACATTTCTCAAGGGTATTGCTGCGTAAGTGAATGCAAGAAATTCAACTGGAATTCGAACTCGGTTCGCCGATTTGTCGTTCCAAGTCGATATCCACTGCACTACAACGCACATATAAGTGGATATTAGAAAAACAAAAGTTGCCGACTTGATGGCTTAGACTAGTGTTTTTCCAACAATTTTTGCGTCATCACTCATTTTCACATGGAAATATTTTTCCACCGCCCACCTGTTTTTGCAAATATCTAAAAGCATACCAAAATTAATTGGTGAAAGTTTGTTACTGGCTCATAAACTGACTTTTTTAAAAAATACCAAAGGGATGAAACGAATAAAGCTGCTGCTGATTAGTTTTAAGGTATGTGTTAGCGTTACAAGTGCTGACAAAACAATTAAACTATATTTGTTCATAATCATAAAATTAAAAATAATATAGACACATCACCCAGTAAGTCCCGGGCCTGACATATAGATGGCGCCACTAATAAAAAAGTCCATATGATTTGTATGAAGTAATCACGTTCAAATGGCACGTGACAAAATTTGGACCCAATCAGATTATTAGTTTACAAATTACAATTATTTAAGTGAAGTACTTTTGCAAATTTTCCAAACAATAGAAAAATCTGAATTTCGTGTGTTGATAAAGCATTGCTTCCTGATGGGAAAATACAGTTCAAGCAAAGTAATTACTGGATAAGCGTTATTCGGACTCTGCTCCGTCGGAAACAACGGTTAAGAGGTGGTATAATGAGTTTAAACGCGATCGTACAGACACAAATGATGCTGAATGCTCAGGTTCTAGACACACACACACACACACACACACACACACACACACACACACACACACACACACACACACAAATAAAATTCACAAACTCCTTTTGGCCGATCTTAAATTAAAGTTGTGTGAGATAGCAGAAGAGTTGAACATATCAGATGGCAGTGTATTCATCATTTTGCATGAACATTTGTCAATGATAAAATTGTGTTCAAAGTGGGTGCCGTGTTTGCTCACAGTCGATCAAAAACAAGATTGCGTTGTCGATTCGGAGTGTTGTTTGCAAGTTTCAACGCAACAAGGAGTTTTTGCGTAAATATATGTCAATGGATGAAAAATGGCTCCACCACTTCTCTCTGGAGTCAAATCGGTACTCAAGTGAGTGAACAGCAGCAGGTGAAAGCCGTTCAAAGCGGACAAGTACGCAAATATCAGCAGACAAGGTTTTAGCCTCCGTATTTTGGAATGCGCTAGGTATTTTGTTCATCGATTACCTTGAGAAAGGAAGAACCATCAATAGCGAATATTATATAGCATTATTGGCGCGTTTGAAGGAACGCTATGTTGATGAATAAAGTTGAATTTTTTTAAAAGTTGTTGTTTTATTAGTTAAGCCCGGGACTTAATGAGTTATGTTTTACACTCCCAGTAACTAATAAAAATTTAGCGAATATCTTCTGTTGTTCTTGGTCTTGCTGAAAAAAAAATTATTTCGTCTGTTGACGTATTCCAAAGACTATAGAATATACCAAATTATTCGTTGCTTGCGGGGATATTTATATTTTAACTGAGAATGTTACCCATTTATTTTCGCTTAGTCTCCTATTTTTTTTTTTTGCTTTGTTTTTTTTAATTTTATTTTGTTTTTCTAATTTTTTATTTACTTATTTATTTATTTTGCATATCTCTTTGAATATTTTTTGGGTAGCATATGTTGAATGGCATTTTTTAATATTCAAAATCCCATACTACCCACCAACATTTTCAGACGCCCAACATTTTCTCATCAAGTACTCATCCCAACCCAACAGCTGAAATCGCCCACCGGTGGGCGATATAGCCCAGGTTGGCAAACCCTAACTTAGAGAGTTGTGTATGTCTAGCGATAGATGTATAAGTCTGAGTCAATAAGTCTTCAAACAGAGACGTAGTTAGCGAAAACTGATCTGAAGTTTCAATTGTATAATTTCTGAAAAAAGTATTTTCCTTCTTTTAGAGACTAAACAGACTAGAAGAGCATTTAAAAAATACATATTACTTTTGTAATATAAATACTTCTTTATTTTTTCATCTTTAGGTTGCGCATTTATTGATCCACTGCCATAAAACTCTAAGCTTTCACCGTTTCCTTTTATAAAACTAGACCGTCCCTATTTGAAATATTGTTACTGCACAGTCATCTTACTCGCAACAATTTTCTTCCTGAACAAGAAAATGCCCATCAAAAATATGATTCAAAGTGCCTAAAAAAGAGGACAAATTTACAGGTACTATTTTGATTGAATTTTGAATTAAAATAAAAAAATATATTTATTTTAAGTAAAAAAAAACGAAATTCTTACTATGAATCACAAACAGATTATATTAAAACCTAGCAACGATTCTTTCTATTAACATTGGGAAGGCTGGGTAAATTTAATATACAAGCTCTCGAGCACTGTCAAATGATAGTCTGACTTTGCCCTGATGATGACTGCAAAACAGTCTCTGGCAAAAGACTAGGCACCTTATTACATATTATTGTAGGCTTTGCTATTGTGAAACATCTTTTCATTGTTTTTAACGATATTTACCTGTTTCTTAGGCCTTCAGTCAGTCAGTTGAGTACCATACATGATACACACTTTAAGCGATCCTGACTTTAAGAAACATGACTGCCTGGGTAGAAGGTTATCCCGCAATGGGTTACCATTGCTTTCTGCGGTAGACTGGTTTCCAGCCAAAGCTATAGAACCCAATCTGTCCTATTATTTAACCCATAACTGAAGGAAAGAGATAGAATAATACCTTTCCTTATGGTATTTGTGGAATTCGAACTCGGCTCCCCCGAGTTGTCGTTCCGAAGCGATATCCGCTGCACCACAACGCACATCGACAGGCCTTCAGTGGGTTTTAAAAGGCAGCTTTACTATTCAAACGCGACTCCAGATTTCGTTGTCGCATTTTTCGTCATCTGTTAAAACCCAGATAATTAAACACTACTTATTAAATTTCCGCATCTCTAATTCGTATCTCGCACCTTTGGCTGCTTCTCCTGCAGGTGTCAATATGTACATGTTTTGTCTTGGGGTATATCTTTCTGATGTGTCATTTTTGTTTCTATTTTCTCTAAAACATCGTCGTCGCTCACATGTTCAGTCAATGGTATTCACCAGCTATTTGCACGTCTCCTAAAAATTTGGTTTCGATCAGTTAATGTACAACTATTTAAAAGGGCGTGACAAACAGACGGACCGACTAACGGAAGTCACAGAATTTTATACATGGATTTAAAAAAAAATAGTATAAGCTTATATCGTTAAACAATTAATATTCATTGATTTTTGGGAGGACATTAGACATTAATGAGCTACAGGAAATTTTCCATCCAGTAACATAAATATTTTTGTCAGTTGCCTGACCATAAGTAGTTGGGCATGTTCCCTAAGGGCTGATCACAGCTATGTCTATGGAGGCAAATAGGGAAGAGCATCCTATTTGGGGGTCTGAATATGTATATTTTTGGTCGAAGAGTGAGGTAGTCAAGGCGACTTACGGCCACTTCAAGATACTTGGGAAATCTCTCAATTAGATAACGTCTGAATGAACTTGGTAACTTGATCTGAATGTGTTAGGAGGTGTCTATTGACCTTACATTTAAACTCCTGGAGATTGTAGCTTTCCAGGTAAGCAAAACATGTGAGAGAAAATTGAAACGAAAATGACACATCAGGAAGATACTGTTGAAACTTTTCAGTTACATAATGAGAAAAAAATGATTGACCTCTCTGATACCCACAGGACATTGAAAGCAAAATGGAGAGAGGAAAACAACGTATAATCAACCTAGAAAACTTGTGCAAATCGTTGATAGAACAGGGTTTAGAGGGGATAACAAAATGGCAGAATTTATTAAGAGCTACAAAAGACAACAACTGATGGAGAGCCATGATCGCTAACGTGCTGAATGGACACGCGTGGACTGAGCATACAAGCAACGACGAGGTGTTAGAAAGAATGGCAACAAAAAGGAAATTGATGCTGAGCATCAGGAAGAGACAACTGAAGTTCCTGGGACATGCAATGAGGAAGGAGAGCCTGGAGAACCTGATACTGACTGGACAGATAAAAGGAAGGAGAGACAGAGGAAGGCAGCGGATAACATATTTTCAGGGCCTGATCAGGTGGATGACGGAACGGGGGTTGCCAGGAGCAACAGGAGCAAACATACTAAGAGTCACAAGGGATAGGGAGACGTGGAGAGCCATGATCGCCTACGTCCTGAAGGGACAGGGCACATAGAAGAAGAAGCATACGATAGGCTGAACATGTGAATAACGAGAAAATTTTAAGGAAAATAGAAGCAAAAAGGCACTTTTGAATGAATGGTTGTCAGTAAAAAGAGGACTCCAAAATGCTAATTACAGGTTGGGGATACTGAAATCAAACAGGTACAGAAATTTAAATAACTGGGAAATGTTCTAACAGAGGAAGGAAGTGCGACATTAGTATCCGAAAGGATATTGGCATAGTCAACTACGCATTCCAAAATCTGTGGAGAGTACTGAGAGAGAAACGCTTCATTGGAAACAAAGAGAATTGTACTGAACTATTACGTGATATTTGTCCTCCTATATAGCAGCGAATGCTGGACAGTCTACTCAAAGATAAAGGAAAGACTGGAAATAACAGAAATGTGGTTCTTAACACCAGGAAGAGACAGCTGAAGTTTTTGGGATACGTAATGAGGAAGGAGGGTTTGGAGAATCTGATACTCACAGAACGGATAGAGAGAAAGAGAGACAGAGGGAAACAGCGCATAACATACTTGATAGGCTTAAGCAAATAGATGGCAGATCAGAGTTTGGGTGACTCAAGACAGAGGGTACTGAATTCTACAAGGGGCATGACGATGAAAAGGGCCGTGATCATTTACGTCCTGAAGGGGCACAGCATATAAAAAAATACATAGAATTAGAAAGAGACAGTTGAAAATTCTACTATACACTATAAGAAAAGAGGGATTGGAGAATTTGACACTCGTAGAAGATCAGAGGCAAGCGGGGGAGTAGACGAAAGTAGTGAGTAGACTTCTAAACGAGCTTGTGTAAGTGGATGGCTGAAAAGGAATAGGGAGGTAAAAAGTGGAACTAGTCTAAGAGCTACAAAGGATAAGAAGTTGGGGAGAGACATAATCATATACGTCCTGAAGGGACACGGCACACAGAAAAGCCGGATTTACAGTATTCATAAATGGGTTTACTTTTTTTCTGTCGTTCACTTTTTTATTTCTACTTTATCAGCTTTTTTTCTCGTGCTTTCTGCATGTGGAATTTCTTTCCGTTTACTTGCTTCCCCGACAGCTACAATCTCTAGGAATTTAAATCTAAAGTCAATAGTCATCTCCTATCTCATTGACTTGCATCCTCTCTCTCTCTCTCTCATGCTCCTTTCTCCGTCCACTCCTCTCTCATCAGTATTCTGATCCTTCTCTTACCCAATTCCTGACACGCCTTTAACCTGTCCCTCTTTCTCATAACTTTCCTCCTATGTAACCCCCTGCTCAACAGTGGCAGTCAAGTGCCTTGTTTGGGGCGATATGATTATTAAAAAAAATGTCTCAGTCTTACTTTTTCAAATCTGCATTTCCTTTTAAAGCTTTCGTTTTCTTAATTTCTCTCATTCTGTTTTCCCCTTTTTAAAGTATTTTATCATTCTTGCTTATTCTCGATCTGTACCTTAAACCAATCATTTTTTTCTCTTTCCAATATTCTATGTTTTAATTTTTCTTATCTAACAATCTGTTAAAGGTTTCCATCTGTCATCTAAATGTCTTTTTGAAGCAGGCGTTTACGGATCTAGTTGAGGTTCATCTTTGCAACCTAGATGTTGTAGCGAGGTTAGATGTCAAAGGAGAAAATTAGATAGAGAGAAAATTCATCACTGAGAATGTTCGCATTTTTGGTCGTTGTCGCAAAAATAACGTGAAAGAGAATA
The DNA here is from genome assembly GCA_037127315.1 of Ascarosepion bandense. Lineage (NCBI taxonomy): Eukaryota > Metazoa > Mollusca > Cephalopoda > Sepiida > Sepiidae > Ascarosepion > Ascarosepion bandense. The sequence goes on from JBBBDQ010002115.1 coordinate 489,635, forward strand.
AAATGGAAAAAGGTCTTTCCGTTCAGAGAAAACAAACAAAAAGTTTTTAAGTAAAAGATAGAAAAAGAAACGAATAAAAAAAACAAGAGAGATAGAGAAAGAATAGATCCATAGTTACTCTCAAAACAGAAAGAAAGAAAGAAAGAAAGAAAGAAAGAAAGAAGATAGAACCTAGTAATAAAAAAGCGATTAAAAAATAATAAAAGTGACAAAAAGAGAAAGAAAAGAAAAGAGAGATCTACGGATGCGTTCAAAGAAAGAGATAAGAAAGAAAGAGGAAGAGAGAGAAAGAAAACACAGATCTCTAGTTGCTCTTAAAGAAAGAAAGAAAGAAAGAAAGAAAGAAAGAAAGAAAGAATAAAAGAAATAGAAAAAAGATAGAGCAAACCTACACTAAAAGAAACAAAGAAGGAAGGAAATACAAATGTTCTTCGGGGAAGACAGACTGAAAGAAAGAAAGAAAGAAAGAAAGAAAGAAAGAAAGATGAGTAGTTGGTTTCAAGGAAAGACAAAAAAGAGAAAAGGAAAGAAAGAACAAAATAAAGAAAGAAAGAAAGAAAGAAAGAAGAAATATGTAGCTATTCTAAAGGAAAAGAAGAAAGCGAATGAGAAAGAAAGAAAAACACACATCGTTGGTCTTAAAGAAACAAATAATATATATATATATATATATATATATATAGAGAGAGAGAGAGAGAGAGAGAGAGAGAGTGAGAGAGAGAGGGGGGATCGATCTGCAGTTGCTTTCAAAAAGAATGAAAAGTAGAATGAAAAAGATTAAGAAGCACAAGTTATTAAAAAGAAATTTAAAAAAAGCTGTTCGTGTAATTGACGTCAGTATGGATTGCGGGGGCAGAAGATGGGGGAGGAGTTAGTAAAGTCAGAAAATAGTAGCAGATGGGCGAGGGGCACGATCGTTCGTCACACACTCTCATGAATGGGAAACACGCCTTCTCATCCTGCACCTCGTCCTCCTTCTCTTCTCAGTTCTTTTCCTATTATTGCCTCTGCTGCCGCCGCCGCTACTACTGCTACAGCGATGCATTACAGCAGCTACAACTCCACTGCAGGAAAAAAAAAAAGGATAATAATAAAACCAAAAATAAATAAATAAATAAAAGAAGAAAAAAGGAAAAAGAAATATGAAAGAAAAAATCACCTTACCGATTACAAAAGACAATAAAAAATAGTTTTGGCTGATTTTGGCGAGAAATGTAATTTTTTTTTTAAAATGGTGTATTATTTTACAACTAAATGTTATTATGACGAAAAGACAAATCCTGTAACAGTAGTTTTTTTTTAGTTTTTTATTTTATTTTTTGCCGTTGTTTTTAAAAGCGAATGTCTGTAAATATTGTTTGTCGAAATAATTATTTATCTAAAAGAGCGGGATATTGCTTTTTCTTATATATATATATATATATATATATATATATATATATATATATATATATATATGTATATATATATATATATATATATATATATATATATATATATATATATATATATGTATGTATGTATGTATGTATGTATGTATGTATGTATGTATAATGAAGATTAAAAAATACGCATTTTATAAAAACGGAAAATATACGCATTTTAAACGGAAAATGAGTGTTTTAAACAAAGAACAATATTTCGTTTTCGACCCTAAAAGCAAAACATCTGTACAAGAATATGAAACTTGGAAAATAAAGAAAAAAATGGAGCAAAATAGTAAGGAAAAAAGAACTGAGATGTCGATCATTCCACGTGCAATTCCTTTCATGTGAGTCGGAATATAAAATTAGTCAAGTTTAACGGGTGGATCAATTGTACGTCGATCCAGACCACCGTAGCAGCGAAGACAACAAGAATATGACGACAAAGCTGTTGCGCGTGCGCGCACACTCTTCTTCTTTTTCTTCTTCTTATTCTTTGTGCTGTCTAACTTCATAGCAAAGGGCCATTATGGATCTCCATAACTTCCTCTCCTTTGTAGCTTCTAGCAATGTTTCTGCTATCGTTTATACAAGTAGGCCATTCGCTGCTTTTCTCTGCCCCTCTTGCCTTCGATATGTTCTGTGAGTGTAAAATTTTCTAAGCCCTTTTCCCTCATCATGAATCTGAGAAATTTCTGCTGTCTTTTTCTGCTTCTAACTATAATTTTCATTTTTGTTTCCATTGTCCCCAAAACTTCTGGAATGCACAGTTCATGATATTCTCAGCATCATTCTGTAGACCGTAGAATCACATCTTTGCTACTTCGTTTCTTCTTCATCCGTGAGAACACACACACACACACACACACACACACACACACACACACACACACACACACATATATATATATACGGTGTATGGTTAGGTCTTGAAAGCTATTATAATATGTTTAGTAAAATAAAGGAAGGTAAAAAAGTTGTTGGGTATTACCTATTTATGATACATTAATATTTCGAGATCAAAATCTTATCTTCAGAAGAATGCCCAACAACTTTTTTTTTCCTTTATTTTACTAAACGCATTGTGATAGCCTTCAAGACCTAACCATACACCTAATATACACAATGCTTCAAGCAAATTACAAAACTTTACTCTGTCTGTATACTGTCTTAATATGTATAGGAAAAACTACTAAAAAGTTGTAAGTTTAAAAATGTATTTTTTGACAGTATTTATTTATATATATACATATATTTATATATATATATATAAACATTTTTTCTTAAATAATATAGACATATTACATCTAGTCATATAAGTTTCTTGATGTTAAGATGACATTCATCAAGTAAAGCGCCGTAGTTTTTTTTTTATTCCAATTACTAAGTTCATCTTTAGGGGTAAATTACAAAGACAACATATTTTAACTGCATTAAAATCTGCATTCTGTTGAGATGGTGAAATTTTTAAAACACGCGCCTGTGCCCTCTGTTATAGTCATTTTAGAATTTTTAATTTATCCGTCGTAGTCATGAATTATTTTTAGTTTTTTCAAAACAAGCGTCTCAGAATAAGGGGGCTAACATGAAATTGGTAGAAATGTAAATTGGCATTAAATGTTATATGCATTTTAATATGCTGTTATATTCGTCATAAATTTGTTGACTGTTCTTTGGGTGATTTTGATATAGAGGGTCCCAACAATTTTTTTATCGTTTCACCCCAAGCAAGGCGGTGCCGCCACTGATGCGCAGAAGGCTACATAAAAGTAGAGGTTTAGGCAGGAGGAGAGTGAAGATAAAAACGAATCAGTTACAGTGGGGTCAGAGAAAAGGCAAGGGAAGGATGGGAACACAGCTGTGAAGACAGTTGCGAAGGTAGAGAGAAACGAAAAGAACAAGGTATACGAGGTGATGGAGAAAGGACTGGAATCAAGTGGATAAGAGGTGGGAATTGACATTGCATTTACATTCCTGGAGATTGTAGTCGTCAGGAAAGCAAGTATATGGAAGGGAGTTCCACAGGCGGGAAGTGCGAGAAAAAAGCTGTTGGAGTAGAATTGTCGGCTGCATCTGGTTGATCTAACTGTAAATGTGTGGGACCTTGTTGCCAGTCTGGTTGTACGAGTAAATTCTTGTGGTGAGGGCACTAGTGACTAAGTTCGTCGGAGCAGAAGCTTTGAAAATATATGTAGAAGAGACAGAGGGAAGCCACATCCCGCTGGTGAGAAAGTGGCTAGAGTCGAGCTGCCAGGTCTGAACCTATCACATTACAGATTCTCCATGTCGAGAACCCTGAGATGAACAGCAGGGGCGTCTGACTAGATATAACAGCAGTATTCTATGCACGGACGGATGGTTGATTTGTATATGTGCAAGACAGATTCTGGCGGAAAAAACTTCCTGGCCCGACACAGTGACCTAACCTTTTTTAATATATTTATCATTATTCAATGAAACATGTTTGAACAAATATATGCTGCTTAAATATATATTCATAAAGATGTATGTATGGGGAGGTGTAAAACTTTTCCCTGAGCAAAGAGGTGCGACACACTGATCCTCCGCAATTTACCGGCCAGACAGGAGCTAACATAAAGTTGGTTTTATATGCGTGAATACAGAACAAGGTCATTAAAAGCCCAGTCCTCTTAACCACTAACATGCTGGCGTCTGTATGCCCTAACAACACAATGAAGGTCATGCTGTCGCAGAGTTGGAATCCCCAGAAACGGATTTTCCTCACAATTCAGGAGGAGGAGAACAGGTATTGACCTTTTTTTTTATATCAGTCCGAAAAATTGAGGAGCATACATTTTCATCCACTATTTATCCACATCTCCATGGTGATAAAATGTAACACAAGGTCGTTTTAAAGTAGGTGTATCGGTACATAGATATCAAGAAGAAAATACTGCCCAGTCCTTGCACGAAAGGCCATATACCTTTCTATTTTATTACAACTAAGAAGGTGCTGCCGTTAGGTAGGGTACTATTCTTTGATCTCAGCCCCAAAGCTGGGAAGAGTCTACTGTGATCCTAGATGAAAGAGCTACATAGCAATATTTTAATCAATGACAGAGGACACATCTTACTTGGTGCAACAAGCCGGGCGTTTTTTGACGGGTACACTGCTAGCTGTAGTAAAAGTTTGATGATAAATTGATATTAATGGAAAAAGACTAACAGGTAGATGTGAAGATAGAAATGAGTGCTTTTGGTTAGATAGCGAAAGAGAATTCTGATATAAAATAAATAACAATATCTACGTCTGTCACTGTGAATGAACACGTGTTAGAATATATATATATATATATATATATATATATATGAAGAGAGAGATCAGGGAGAGAAATAGGTTAAGTAATATTATTCAAACAGATCAAGATCGATCGACCGATTGTTTGATGTATGGATACGAAGAGACCAACGTTGATCGATTTCTACACAAAAAGACACTACGATAGGAACTAATGTAATATTTTTATTCTAAGTAGTTATAATAAAAACATTTTACATCGCTACTCAAAAGCTATGATGTTTCGGCACTATCGATTGAACATCGTCAGGTGATGGTTGGTCACTGGAGATAGAAATGATTTTTATTGAAATTTAAAAACAATTTATTACCTTTTTTAGACAGTTAAGGGCGGGCCTAAGGAGAGAATTAAGAGTGTTCTTCCTGGTAATTCTCGATTAGCCAATGAAAGTTGAGTTCACGTTAGATGGGGAAATAAGGTTAGCAGGTGCAGATGCGTTAGCGAATTTAAGATATCCCGATAAACATGATGTTGGTGTTGCCTACATTATGTAACATTTTATTATATATATATATATATATATATATATTATTATTATTATTATTATTATATGACGGTGGCACGACTTGAAGTTTCATGCATTACGCAATCATAAGGTTCATATTACAAACTCAATAGGTAATATGCACCTGATGATTTCAGTATGCATGAATGCCGACCATCAGCGTAGGATATTATATATATTTTAAATATTTTAATTATATAATTAATAGGTCTGTTTATACAACCTTGAGCAGTGTTTTATTAATACCTATGTATATTTATTAATACCTATACCTATATACATACAAATAGATAGATAGATAGATAGATAGATAGATAGATAGATAGAATTTATTATGCTGTAACCGTTAGGTATGTGCATACAATCATATACATATATATCGGGTTTCAATCCTGGGTTAAAGCAATCGGAGTCTAACCGTACTGATGAGCTGTGATACAGCGAAACAGATCTGTCTGCGGATGATTGTATATATATATATATTCAATTGGAGTAGATAGACTCAATTGGAGTAGATAGACTAAACTATCGCCCGGTTCACACTCCACCCACGTCTATTGAACAGGTGAAGAGGCTCATCCCTTGTTTCCCGTTTAGGATGTGGTTTTCTCTTTTCCAATCTTCTTACTCTTACGTAGCCCCCTGCGCATCAGTGGCGTTGCCGCCTTGCTTGGGGTGATATGATTAATATATATATATATATAAACAGAACGTAGCATGTAAATCAAGGAAGATCAAAATTGATAAATAAAATTATCTATTTAAAGAGCCAAATTTGTATAATTTTTCAAATTAAACTTCGAAAATTACATTTGTCCTATTTTCATTTTGTGAAGTTTGTTCGCTTCGTAAGAGACATTTTATTGTGGAAAAAAGTTTTTCATACACCGGAAGTTCACTTAAATAGAAGTTAAAGGAAAGGAAAAAGAAAGAAAAGTGGGAGGTGGAGTTAAAAAAGAGGAAAGATTGTGTTAGAAGGGGAGGCTTCTAGACGTTGTTAAAGAGGGTAGGTAAGAAATAAGGAAAACAAGAGTGATAGCAAAATGGATTCAAAGTAGATCTTTAAAGATTACTGACGAAGCGAACATACTTCGCAGAAACGATCATACGTCACATGTAATTTTCGAAGTTTTATTTGAATATATATATATATATAGCCCGGCGTTGCTCGGGTGTAATGAAAGCTTTAAAACTAATCCATGGTCCCGGAACTCACACTCTTTGGACGTTGGCACGAAAACCGTAGGTTGTTAAGACTAAAAACTAAAATTATACCTATTTAGAGCAAAACCCAAAGCAAAAACCAAAATTAAAGGGCTGAAAATCTGATTTTTATCAGACCCGATAGAATATCGGGGTATCAATTTCCAATATCGGAGTCAAATAAATCATTCAAGGATAGACTAACCTAAGTATGTCCATGAAAACTTATCGTACCCATCGGGTGTAAAATTGGAAAAAATGAGCCATATTGATGGCTGAGTATCAGTTTTTGATCAGATTCGATAGAATATCGGGGGGATCGATTTCCGATATCGGGGAAAATGAGTCGTCTGAGAAGATCTACTAATGTTTGAGACTAAAAACTATAATTTTACTAAGTTAGAACAAAATCTGAAGCAAGAATCACTATAAAAGGGCTGAAATCCTGATCTTGATCAGACCTGATCGGATATCGAGGTATCGATTTCCGATATCGGGGGGGGGGGGAATCAGAAATAATAAGTAGCCCATAATCTGACCGGAAGCCTAAAAAATATTTGTGTGAAGTTTGGTGAGGATGGATAAAAATTGTGGATGTGTATAAAGGACACACACACACACACACACACACACACACACACACACACACACACACACACACAAACATCTTGCCTTTTATATACATATATATATTATAAATTATACTTTAGAACATGTCCAAACTACAGTCTACTACAAAAGTGTACATAAAATATAATTTATGCAAATATTCATTGCTCTATTTCTATGTTGAGCACAGTTTTAAATTAATGTTTCGAACGTTGTGAACATTTTCTTCGTTCCTTATTCATTTGGATACCGGTACTCTGTAAAAGTATTAGGACAGGGGTGATTTTCCTATAAACCTCACTTAAGTTCAAATACAGGGTGAAAAGCCAAGCCTTTGTAAGAATTATTTTACTAAAAAGGAAGAGGAAGGAAGGCTCCGGAATTTGAATTAGCACCACAAAGCCCTGATCTCAATCCTCATGAAAATATATGGATATTTTGAACCAAAATTTGATAAATCTAATGTTACTTGGCAAGACACACTTTGGGAACAAATACAAGCTGCTTGGCAGAAGATGCCATTAGATACATTCAAGAAGCTTGTGATGTCATTGCCTGACAGAATGAAGGTTGTGATCAAAGCAAAAGGCTATTATACTAAACATTAAATTTATTTTGTAACAAGTATTTTTTTCTTGTTAAAGCATTTGTTGAGTAAATTAAATAAAATTACTTTAATTAAACTAGCTGTTACCGTTGATCGAATAGTGACCACTATTGCGAATTCAAAACAAAGCTAGCTTAAAGGCTTTAGAGTGACGAAATACATCAGGTATGGTATAAGGTTACAGCTACATAGAATGTTTTTATAATCATATCGTCCCCTGCCACTGCTTTGCAGAGGGTTACATAGGAGGAAAGTTATGAGAAAAACTGACAGGTTATAGGGGTGACAGTCCCTATAATCTGTCACTGGTAGTGGAAGTGGGTAAGAGAAGGATTAGAATACTGATGAGAGTGGAGTGGACGGAGAAAGGGGCGTGAGAGCGAGGATGCAGTTTAGTGAAATAGGAGATGACCATTGACTTTACATTTAAATTCTTGGAAATTGTAGCTGTCGGGGAAGCAAATAAACAGAAGGGGATTTCATAGGCGGGAAGTGCAAAAAATGAAGGTAAAGGAATAGAATTTGCGTTTACAATTTATTGCTTTCACAGTAAAAAGGTGGGACATACTTGCTAATCTTGTGGCTTGAGTAAATTCATGTATACATATATATTAGATTTATTAGGTATAAACCTAATAAGCCTAATATTCTTTTTACGTTTATTAGATTTATTAGGTTTTGTAAAATCATTTTTGGGTTGTTTTTTTTTGGGGGGGGGGGGTTGTAAAATAATTTTCTGTATCAAAATTTGGTGAACTTTTGTTATGAAATAATAAAAAAGTGCTTAATTTTTTTTATTTAAAAAAAAGAAAAACACACACACACCTCCGAATCGAAAGTTTTAAAATCGTATACACGTATAGCAGTACCATGACTTCATGGAACCTTCTCAAAGCTTTTGGAGCCTTATAGAACTTTCTGGAATTTATGGGACTATATAACCAGGATCTCTGGTTGGGTTGCCATTTATATAAAGCAGACCGAAAAAGTGTGTTGTATTTGTGATCATATATATATATATATATATATATATATATATATATGATCACAAATATATATATATATATATATATATATATATATATATGATCACAAATACATATATATATATATGAAACGAATTGTTTGAACATTATTTCAGGTTCGAATCCTGCCGAATGCCACATATTTTCGTAATAATAATTTATCGTAAATAATCAGGCCAGAGATATAAATATATAATACTGTTTAATTAAAAACAGAATATCTACTTAAATACGAGTATCGATAAAAAATAATGTTCAAACAATTCGTTTCAAATTGTAGGTTGTTTATAACCAAGTTTCGTTAAAATTCGTTAATTTCCGTAACATGTTTATATATATATATATATATATATATATATATATATATATATATATATATATAACATTAATGTCCTCATAGAGTCTGTTCTTATGTTCCTAAAATTAGAAATTACTTGTATTTTGATTGGTTACCACAGACTATATAACAATGTCTCCCTGGTTGAGGGGTTTTGGCAAGTTTTGAACTTTTAAACTACTTCGGTTTGAACTCAGCACCATCACTTGATAAGCCACAAGTTGTTTCGAAACAAAATAGATACTTTTGTTGTGATATTCTACCATATTTATGTTATAAATTCAAATAAACATTATTTACTCTACTTTGCATTGAGCACTTTTTAAGAATAGTGATTTTGGATAAGGAATTTTATTCCATCTGTTGTAAATAAGCGTATCGTTGTAAGACGAATTATAACAAAGGTAGATGTAAATTTATCACGTTTACTTGATAAATATAGGCGAGTGTTTTACGAATTTGTCTGTTCTCAGTTCTTAGACGGTTGGTGTTCGATATTGGTATGAATTTGTTTCAGGGTGGCCGTCTGTAATTGTATGTAATGTTCACGGGTATATATGTGATTTCCCAAAGTGGTTGTCCCTAGAGTGGAAGGGGACAGAAGGTTGAGAGAAGAGGAAACCGAACAAATATGTGTCGCTCGAAGAGTGAAGTGAAAGTAACAAAACAATCCAGACAAATAACCTGATAAGATTTCAAAAATTACCGAAGAAAAAAAGAACCGTTTCACTAGAAGAACGATCACTGGAAAACAAAAGCTCGATATCACTGAAGATACAAATTTTTGGTCGCCATCTGTTCTTTGCAGCATCGATCAAAAGAAAGAAAAAACGTATGAAGAGGAGCACTAAAGAAGTAATTAGTTTATGGCTGAAGAATTAAAATTCCCCAAATATTTTAGCATAAGTCAGACAAGTAAAACTGGTGATGAACTCCTACAATGAAAGTGTAAAATGCCTAGGTTTGGTGAAATTATAATCGCTTGGTTTTAAAAGTATTGAAAGTTACAAGCTGCTTCTATGAAAATCAGCTTTTCGAGCTCAATCAGAGGATATATCAGCTTCCGGACTCAGATAATCCTGTATGACGGTAAACTGCATCTAGTAGCAAGGCCCCTGACTGGGAGTCTGTGAGGAGCATGGAACCACTTTCTAAAATATTACCAACAAAACCTTTTTGAAGGGAAAAATTATTGCCCTAATACATTTTTAAAGAAAAAATATTTATTATCAGCAATGCATTTTTTAATACAAAACTAGAAGATATCAGTTTTTTAAAACAAAAAGCAACAAATTTTCATTAAAATCTGACTGAATCAACCTTCTTACTATAACCAAAGATTAAAAACATACCTTAAAACCGCACCTTTTTGGCATTAAATAACCCACAGAGGTTGATATGCCGTTAAACAAAACTCAAACTCAAACTTAGATAATCCTTATACTGGGAGGTGCAGCCACAAATCGTGGTATCATTTGCATATCTACTAACTAATTATATGAGAACGTTCTCAACCGGGGTCAATATGGTCTCTGACGATTCATGTAACTTTAGTTAGGAGCCACACGAAAAATTGTAAACTGGGGATCCACGGAAATAATTTAGTGGTTCACCTCGGAACGGTTGTTACAGTTGAGAATTGTAAAGTCTTCAGCAATCTCCGCCATATTAAAATACTTCGAAATACGCAGGTCATAAATTTGCAATGCTGTTCTATGACGTCACACCACGTAAGGGACCGAAATGTTAACAGAACCATGTCTAAATGCAATATAATGTGTTGGGACTATACTGAAATGTGATTTTATGAAATGTGGGTTGCTTTCATTTAATGTAGAAACCGCATTACAAATTTTCGACCTGCTTCTGCTATTCGGTGACTGTATCGTCGCATAGCAATGTTTATGTCAACACAAGATAATAGCATTTTTGATGATAGATATTTTTATGTTAATGCCCATGCAACCTCTCTGAAGATGGCTCATGTAAGCCAAAAGCTTAGAACCAGCATAATTAAAAATATCCAAATGTGGGACAATTTCTGTCTTTAATTTCACCTGAAATTAAAACCAAAATACGATGTTTAGAACTGCTCACGATTAAACATAATAGACCTTCATAGTCTGTTATATTTAACAATATATGTTTAAAAAATTATCTACTGCCTCGTTACACACTATATATATATATATATATATATATATATATATATATAGTAACAAGGCAGCAGATAATTTTTTAAACATATATTTTTATATAATTTTCATTTATATATATATATATATATATATATATATATAAATGAAAATTATATAATGAATTTATTATTTAATTATATTTATCATTAATAAGCAATAATATTAACTTAAAATATAAATAAAATAAAATACAAATATATTAATATAAATTAATTAATAGACTCGATATTGTGAACAGGCGTGATAGTCGACTATCACTTACATAGATGGAACCGAATATGAAAAAAAAAAAATAAAAATAAAAAAACAGAGTCGTATCAACCACAGGGATCCTCACTGAATAAAAAATTAATTACCCAGTCAGTTAAGTGCCATATGTGATACACGTATAGGCGAAAAGATTTCATTCGATCCATGAATGACTAGGTAAAAGATTACCTTTTTTTTCTGCGGTAGAAGGGTTGCTAACAAAGGCTATATAAACCAATTTGTTCTGATATTTAACCCATAGGGTGAAGAGACAGATTAATATCTTTCCAAAGAGTATTTGCGCGTAACTGAATGCAACTAATTCAACTGGAATTCGAACTCGGATATCTAATTTACTCATTCCGAGCCGGTATACATTAAGTACTCACATATTCTAAAATGTTTTATTATATGTTATTTTGCTAGTATGCATAAATGATCTACAGAATTTAGTTGTTAAATACACGCATATTTTCGTTAAATTAGTTATTAGTCAGTTGTGCCATGCTTGAGCGATCATGTCTCTTTCGAGACATCCTGTCTGAGGAGGAGATTTTCCCGCAGTAAGTTGCAATTACTTTCTTCGGTAGATAGGTTGCTAACCAGGGCTATAGAACCCAATCCGTCTTGTTATTTAACTCATAACTGGACGGAAGAAACAGATTAATACCTTTCCTAAGGGTATTTGTGTGCAAGTGAATGTAATGAATTCAACTGGAATTCGAACTCTGCCCACCGATTTCGAATTCCCCAAAATAAACATATACATTTACTATTTCTATAATACAATTCCTGAAGAGTTCAGAAATTTCTCAATTGAATCAGGTGTTTTTTGTTTTTGTTTTATTTTATTCGACTTTACGCCAAGCAATGTAGTAAATTCACAAAGACGCAAAGGGTCACTCATAGAATTAGAAACAGAAATATAATATCACTCAGGTGTGAAAACAAAAGAGGACTAATGAAGAGCACTGTAGATAGTGATTTACATTGAATTTAAATTTTTGAAAATTAAATTTGGCTGGGAAGCATGGTGCCAGAAAGGGTGTTCCGCAAGAGAGAGAGAGAGAGATGCGAGTAAAGAACCTATTAGCATAGATTTAATATATATATATATATATATATATATATATATATATCTGTTAATAAATTTCGACCACCAATATTAGTGATATAACAAATTGATGGAGAGGAGAAAGCGAGCTATACATTGATTTCTTCATTTTCTACACCGGCTACGAAAGTATGAAAAGGTTTTTCTTATTTCCCATGATGCTTGCAGAAATGTAAATCTTGTTTTCTTTTTTTAAAATTGAAAACGTTTTCAACAATATCATCTGATACTTTACCCCGTCTTTGGAAGTGAAAACAGCATCTACTGCAGAAAGATTGATAAATCAAGTCTCATTTCAAGCCCTATTTTATTATAAACTAAACAAGTCAGTTAAGCGCCATACGTCATACACGCTTTGGGTGATCATGTCTCGAAAGAGACATGACTGACTGGGCAGAAGATTATCCCGCAGAGTTGCCATTGCTTTCTGCGGTAGACTGGTTGCCAGCCAAGGCTACAGATCCCAATCTGTCCTGTTATTTAACCCATAACTGAATGGAAGAGACGGATTAATACCTTTTCCAAGGGTATTTGTGCGTAAGTGAATGTAAGAAATTCTACTGGAATTCGAACTCGGCTCCCCGATTTCTCATTCCGAGTCGATATCCACTGCACCACAACGCACATCCTATAATCTAAAAAGCTACCTAATTAGTACAGGTTGAGTATCCTTTAAAGAAAATTCCAAGCTCAGTCTTCTTCATAGGCCGTAGGCGATCATGGACTTCCACTTGGCTCTGTCTCTTGTCGCTCTCAGTAGATTTTCTATTGATATCTCTTCTAAGCCCCGCCCCGTCAACCATTTGCTCAAACCTAACAAGTTCGTCTCGCGCTGCTTTCTCCTGTCTCTCCTTGCATTTATCCAACCTGTGAGTACCAAATTCTCTAGGTCTTCCTTCCTCATTACGTATCTCAGGAACCTCATTTGTTTATTCCTAATATTTATTATCAGTTTTCTTCTTTACATCCTTTCCAATACCTCATCGTTGCACACGTGCTCTGTCCATGGTATCCTCAGCATCCTTCTGTAAAACCACATTTCTGCTGCATCAAGCCTATATTTCATCCTTGATGAGATCGTACAGCATTCACTTCCATACAGAAGAACAGATATCACATAGCAATCCAGCACTCTTTTCTTTGTTTCTAATGAGATTTTCCTGTTTTCCAGTACTCTGTTTAGCTTCTGAAATGCGTTTTTGGCCATGACAACCTCCAAATTCCAAAAGTTTTTAAAGCGTTGCCATGACTCAAGGACTCATTAGATGAAAGCGTGTCGTAATAAAAGCTAATCAGAGAGGAACTGACATCTCCCACCGACTTTGATCTGATAAGGGAACTGTATTTATCCACAAAGTCATATATAGTTACTTAAAATAAATAAATAAATAAAATCCAACTCATTTCAAACCTCATCCGGAATAGGAGTAAAAGAAATCCCCAATATGTTTAATCTTATTTTTGAGTACAGGCTGATCCGTAATAGGAGTAAACGAAATCCCCAATATGTTTAATCTTATTTTTGAGTACAGGCTGATCCGGAATAGGAGTAAACGAAATCCCCAATATGTTTAATCTTATTTTTGAGTAAAGGCTGATCCGGAATAGGAGTAAACGAAATCCCCAATATGTTTAATCTTATTTTTGAGTAAAGGCTGATCCGGAATAGGAGTAAACGAAATCCCCAATATGTTTAATCTTATTTTTGAGTACAGGCTGATCCGGAATAGGAGTAAACGAAATCCCCAATATGTTTAATCTTATTTTTGAGTAAAGGCTGATCCGGAATAGGAGTAAACGAAATCCCCAATATGTTTAATCTTATTTTTGAGTACAGGCTGATCCGAAATAGGAGTAAACGAAATCCCCAATATGTTTAATCTTATTTTTGAGTACAGGCTGATCCGGAATAGGAGTAAACGAAATCCCCAATATGTTTAATCTTATTTTTGAGTACAGGCTGATTCGGAATAGGAGTAAACGAAATCCCCAATATGTTTAATCTTATTTTTGAGTACAGGCTGATCCGGAATAGGAGTAAACGAAATCCCCAATATGTTTAATCTTATTTTTGAGTACAGGCTGATCCGGAATAGGAGTAAACGAAATCCCCAATATGTTTAATCTTATTTTTGAGTAAAGGCTGATCCGGAATAGGAGTAAACGAAATCCCCAATATGTTTAATCTTATTTTTGAGTAAAGGCTGATCCGGAATAGGAGTAAACGAAATCCCCAATATGTTTAATCTTATTTTTGAGTACAGGCTGATCCGGAATAGGAGTAAACGAAATCCCCAATATGTTTAATCTTATTTTTGAGTACAGGCTGATCCGGAATAGGAGTAAACGAAATCCCCAATATGTTTAATCTTATTTTTGAGTACAGGCTGATCCGGAATAGGAGTAAACGAAATCCCCAATATGTTTAATCTTATTTTTGAGTAAAGGCTGATCCGGAATAGGAGTAAACGAAATCCCCAATATGTTTAATCTTATTTTTTAGTACAGGCTGAGTGTTCTTTATTCGAAATTCCCAAATCCGATGTTGGTTTGACTTGCTGTAAATTGAAAAAAATTAAGAAAGCAACATGGCTACTCGTAGCATGATTCTTGCGTCGCAAATAAAAAAGCTGAATTATTTTCAGTTTTGATTACATTTAATTGTAATCAAAATCCATGTTCCGTTTTTATAATAAACACTGCAACTTCATGTATTGTAACTTTTTAATCAAAACGCAACAACGTTTGTATAGAGTGACAGCTTACCGAATTTTTATTCTCACAATGACGTCATTAATGATATATCTATCTCACAACTGATGTAGAAGTAGAGTTTGGTGTTGCGTTTATGTATTTTTCTAAGTAGTGATCATGTTTTTACATGTACAATATGAAATCTCAATTTCATTATTTGAAAATCGGTGTGAGTATTAGATGACTAAACTGTATCTGTATGTACACAAAGTTTATTTAATTTTATATAAGACTACTTTCAAGGTAAGCGTTATTTATATAAAACTACCCTTTTTTTATCGTTTCACCCCAAGCAAGGCGGTGCCGCCACTGATGTTTCAGCAGCAGGAGAGAGAACAGAAAAACGAATGGGGTGTCAGAGAAAGAGCAACAGAAGTATGGGAATACAGGTGTGATGAGAGTTGCAAAGGTAGAGTGAGAAAGGAAAAGAACAAGATACACAGGGTAATGTAGAAAGGACGAGGTAAAAACTGGAGTCAAGTGGATAAGAGATGGGAATTGATATTGCATTTAAATTCCTGGATAATTTATGCTGTCAGGAATGCAAGTATACGGAAGGGAGTTCCACAGGCGGGAAGTGCGAGAAAAGAAACTGATGGAATAGAATTGTCGGCTGCGTTTGGTTGATTTCACTGTAAAAGGGTGGAACCTTCTTGCTACTCTGATCGCTCAAGTAGGTTCTTGTGGAGGGGGCACTAGTGACCTAAGTTCATCGGAGCAGAAGCCATGAAAATATTTTTAGAAGAGACAGAGTCTGGACTGATCACATTACAAATTCTCCTTTGGAGCCTGTCGAGAACCCTGAGATGAACAGCAGGGGCGCCTGACCAGATATGAAAACAGTATTCTATGCACGGTGAGATGGTTTTGGGTATATGTATAAGCTGTGCTATTAAACGTGAAAGGATATTATGTTTATTCTTGGGTTCCATTCCTAAGTTGCCCAAGTTTATAGATTTACAGAGTGCGACAGGTAAATTATCGCCATGTCATATTTTTTAAGTTCGTGCATGCGCATTGATTGTTTTTGATTTTCTTGAATGCACAGTACAGTAGGGTTAGTTGGGCACCGTTTTTAACTAAAAGAGACATCCTGGCGAAATTCACTTCACCAGAAATTTGCAAACGCCACGCTGTTCTGCTTGGCATTCACACTAGAAGCTCCAGTACGAACATTTCAAAGTGTTTGGATGTAAATCTGAGGACAGTTCAGATGATTCTCCAGAGTTGGATGATATATCTAATCAACATTATGACATTTGAAGCGATCACTGGTGAAGTCGACGTTATGCCTTCATTCATCTTTCCACAGGACCTTAGACTCAGGCCTACATCAAGTGCTTTGAAAAAGTCGTCCTTCCTTGTGTCAAGTTGTGGGCTGCTGGAAGACTCTGTATCTGGCAACAGGACTCTTCCCCATGCTACACAATCAGGAGAACCCAGTCATGATTCACAGACAATTTCTGCGACATCACCTCTTACATCTGGCCACATAACTCTTCAAACTGCAACCCCTTGGTCATTATGTGTGAGGCCTAGTTGAGCAAGAGATGAATAATGCTCCTTGTAATATCAAAGATAAACTGAAGGTGCGAATTAGGGCAGCATTCAGCAACTTAAACAAGGAGACCGTGAAAAAAGTTCCAGGAGATTCCGAGGTCATTTGAAGTCGGTAGTTGAAGTCAATGGCGATTTTTATTGAATAATATTTTGCCTTTAGTATCTCAAGATGTTTTTGTGTAATTTTCGTAAATATATTTGATTAAATGAAACGTCGGTATTATTTTCATACTTGCGTAATTTAGACGCCAATTTATTCATCGCACACTTCACAAATTATATAGCCATCTATTTCAAAATCCGAAAAAGATCTGAAAACCGAAGCACTTCCGGTCTCAAGAATTCCGGATAAAAGATCCCCAGTCTTCATAAAGTTAGTTAACTATTATTCATTCAAGAGTTAAAAACAAAAACAAAACAAAACATATAAAACGACATGATGTGCAACTCATACGATTAAATATTTTTCGTCGTCGTCTTGCGGCCTTGGCTGAGATAGAACCCACTACACTCCTCCATTATTCCCTGTGCATTTGGAACCCTGGCGCAATTTGTAGCGAAATTCATAATCTTGTCAAATACTTGATACTTCGCCAGGGCTACCAAGGGTGTTTTTATTGTGACACCAACACTAGATGAGTTGCCTCCAGGCCCCATCCCGTTATTTAACCCATAACTGGAGGGAAATGACGGGTTAATACCTTTCCCAAGGGTACTAGTTCTTAAGTGAATGCAGGGTACTCAACTGGAATTTGAACTCGGCTCGTCGATTTCTCCTTCCAAGCCGACATCCACTGCGCCACAACGCACATCCATCACTGAACGCTTACAGCGCCTGGTATTCCCAAGCGATCACCCATCTAAGTACTGACCAGGCTCACGTTGCTTTACTTCGTTGATCGAACGAGAACTGGTGTATTCAACGTGATATGCCGTAAGCGTAAAAATATTTTTAACCCTTGTGCGTTTTCATGTGCTCATGGATTCATACTGTTGCCAGGCTTGTTGAGTGAGGAGTAGTTTTATAAAGTCACTATCTGAAGGCTATAAAACACAGTCTGCCTTGTTATTTAGCTTATGGCTGGCAGGGTGGAGTGGATGCATACTTTTCCTAAGTTAACTGAATGTGAGTAAATGTAAGGAACTCTGAATTGAAACACGAATCTTCGACGCCTACCGAGTCTCAATCTATTCCACCACACGCTCATCCGTTTCGACAAGTACATCCGCACTAATGATAACGTTCGCGTTAACCTGCATTTTTGCAGTTTATAAAAATTCACTTTCTCAATATATTTACATTTATATTTGGACAAATATCTATTGTTCCGATCAAACCATTCGACCATTGTTCTCTTCGGCCTTTTTTTCATGTATCGGTTGATCCGTATAACCCACAAGTAATTTCGAACTGAAACAATCGTTCAATGAACTCGGCTAATCTTTCATACTTCTGATTCTCAATTTTTTTTTTCTGTCTCGTATTTTCATTTATTTTCATAGAGGCTTTGGGGGAGATAAAAATCAGGCATAGCAGATCATGTATAAGATGAAAAACCTGTACAATGAAGTTAAAATTGTAGACTAAGAACAACACTGAACGATCTGACGTCTGAAGAAATACGTGAATATGCTAGGCTTTGACAGCCTTCTCGGTAGCCCTGATGTATAGAAAGAAAGAAAGAAAGAAAGAAAGAAAGAACATATTATACCAGAAACACCAACGACTTATAACACTTAGGTATCTCAACAGAGACAGTTGTAGCAAATAGAAGGCAATATAAGCAGAAAGAGAACCGACAGGAAAGCTTCGATAGAATCTCAAGAGCAAGAGAAAAGCTCCAGTTCAGTTTAAGTTTGAGCTAAGGCTCCAATATCTAACTGGTGTTTTGATACGAGTCAATAGCCGAGAAGTTTAAAGCGTCGGTTCGTGAATTTGATGGCATCAGTTCAAGCCCTGGGCCGGGTAGCACGGATATACACAATATAATGTGTAAGGCAAGTAATAAAATAGTAAACAAATAACACAAGATTTTCCCAGACATGCGGAGCGGAAAGTGAAAAATCTAATCCCATAGACTGAATAAAAGCTTCAGTTCGGAATTCTCTGAAGGGTAAAAGGCTCGATACACAGCTGAAGAAGGCCGGAGAGCACAACGACAGAAAAGTTTTGAAAAAAACAACAAAGATGATGATATTAACATGATTGTAAATAAAAGGAATAATGATATCTCTCTTGTTTTTTTTTTAATCATTTCTCTCCAAACGAGGTGATGATGCCATTAGGATGCAAGGGGTTACTGAGAGTAAAAGTAGAATGATAATACTTTAGTGAGGAGAAAAGACAATAAAAATACAGGTTTCAGAATGACAGACGATAGTGATTGGTGCTACATTTTAAATTTTTTGAAGATCGTTGACAGGGAAAGCAAAAAAATCAGAAGAGAGGTCCATAGGCGAGAAGTGAAAGAAACGATTACAGTTACATCTAGGGAATTCAACAGTTATAATACTGAGACCTAGTTGGCAATCTAGTAGTAAGCTTAAATTCTTGCGGTGAACTTTGGTACCAAGGAGCAGCTTTCGTTAAAACAACGCACATGAAAATATTTGTAGAAAAGAAAAGATAGTGGAATGCTACCTTACGGTGGTTGTAAATTGTCTGAAACGGAGACACGATGGCAGGACCGATAACAGACACAAAGTCGAGAATCTCGAAATGTATATCCGGAGAAAGAGGCCCTATTTGGAAGCGGAGGTGAATATGACACACAGAAAGTGTGCTTCGGTATTATTCAGCACAATATCCGGTGCTAAACTCACATACACAGAACAGTACAATAGTTACAATGACAGAAAAGGTAGAACACAATACAGAGAGGAAGGATTTAGATCGCAATAGTCGCTGAAGTAATCAGTCTGAATAGTTTTTTTTTAATCATATCACCCCGAGCAAGGTGGTAACGCCACTGATGTGCAGGGGGCTACGTAAAAGTGAAAATATTGGAAATGAGAAAGCCGGAAACCACATCCTAAACAAGGAAACAAGGGATGAGCCTCTACACCTGTTCAATAGACGTGGGTTGGTTAGTTCCAGTGACTTGACCCAAAGAGTTGTGAGTTTAATACCAGCCTACAGCAGTGTTGAACAAATAACTAAGAGAGTAGGGTTAGAGAGAAATAACTCATGACTACCAAAAGGGGCTTCAAGGAATGAGAATGATATACCCCAGTGATCGTAATAAAGGGCTCGGTTCGAAATTCTAAGCACCTGAAGAAGAAGCGTACAACGGCTGAAACGTCGTACAAATGGCAACAAAAATGAGGGCAATAGTCCGAATAATGTAAATACTGTAAATACTATATTATCTCAGAAATATAGACAAATAGTTGAATTCTTAATACGTCAAATACCTCAGTGTATTGGTCAGTTATAGGAAATAGAATAAAGATAAAGAAATTAATGATTTATAGATATCATTACGTAAGAGCGAAAAGATTGGAAAAGAGAAAGCCGGAAACCACATCCTAAACAAGGAACAAGGGATGAGCTTCTTTACCTGTTCAATAGATGTGGGTGGAGTTTGAATCGGGCTATAGCTTAATCTATCTACTCCAATTGAAAAAAAAGAAAAAAGAAAAGAGTGAAAAGATTGGAAAAGAGAAAGCCGGAAACCACATCCTAAAGAGGAAACAAGGAATGAGTCTCTTCACCCGTTCAATAGACGTGGGTGGAGTGTGAACCGGGCGATAGACTCGAATGAGACTCGAATATTACGCCTTGAAATGTACTATTCTTTACTTAAATAGACCATATAAGACCAAGGGCCATTCCATGTTTGATAGTGCTGCAGGGGTGTCAGCCACTCTACAAAAGGCCATATTCAATGTACGGACAAATGGTACATTTATAAATGTGCGAAATTGTAGGCACGACACAGTGAACCAACTTTCTTAGCTTAGCAGACTTCAATATAATCGCCTCAGTACATGTCAGCCGAAAGCAGGAGACCATGAAGGCGCAATGAGCTATGCTGATGGAGTGTAAAAAGGTTTGCTTTTTCTCATATGAAAAGTTTATGCAGAACCACTCTCTTATGCATGATATATGTAATCATAAAAAAAAAAATAAAACGAACAGGACTTGATTGATTTTGAGGGGTTTTAAATTATTAATTGTTATTCCCATTATATCATTCTTTGCATAATTAATTTAACTCAGAATTCCCCTGGTTCAGACACACAGAACTATTGGTTTGTTGTTGGCAAAATGAGTCAGTGTTTTTTTGTATGTGCCGTCTCCTATTCGGGTATGGACGGTCATAGCTCTCCACAATTGCCTCTCTTTGTAGCTCTTAGTAAAGTTTGTCTTTTTACTACCTCACTTGTTCTGTAAAACCTTTACACAATCTCGTTTATCTATGTGAAGTGCCCCTCCAGGAAGTAAACAGGTATGGTTCTCCACAATTACCTGTCCTTTGTAGCTCCTAGCAGTAAAGTTTGTCCTTTTGCTATCTCTCCTAATCTCTGTTCTGCGAAGTATTTACATAACCTCGTTCTTCTCTTATGTGATCAAAACTTTAAAAAGAAGCGCATATATAGACCACAAACGTTTCCTAGGCCGGCCAAGCATAGCAATGAATACAATGTGGGGGTCAATAATGCAGAGTGTGAGAGAGAATCCGTAGCTTCTAACATTGCAATATGATTTCTGATAAAAATGGTTACTGAGTTTATAAGCCCCAAAAATTCATATGACTCAAGGATACATGGCCAGTGATTCAATACTTGGCTACAGCAGTCAACAAATTAGTTAATACCATACGTAATACACGCTCGGGCGAATATGTCTCGAAAGAGACATGACCGACTGGATAAAAGATTATCCCAGTAGGTTGCCATTACTTTCTGCAGTAGATTGGTTGCTAGCCAAAGTTATAGAACACAATCTGTCCTGTTATTCAACCCATAACTGGAGGAAAGAGACGGATTAATACCTTTCCCAAGGGTATTTGCGCGTAAGTGAATGCAAAGAATTCAAGTAGAATTCGAACTCAGCTCTCCGATTTCTCGTTCCGAGCCGGTATCGACTGCATCACAACGCACATCCAGTGAACAAATAACTGAGTTGAATTAAAGTAGGATAATTAAATAACATTCGGAAGTGGCATGGAACATGGAATGAGAATGATATACCCCAGTGATGGCAATAAAGGATTCGGTTCGAAATTCCAAGAACCTGAAGAAAACCGGATAGTACAACTACCAAAACGTCGTGAATATGGCAGTAAATATGAGGAGAGTAGTCCGAACAATGTAAATAATTTAAATACTACCTCATCTCAGATGTATAGACACAATCTCGGTTTTGTTTTTATTTTTCTTTAAAAATCCATAGTTGTTCACATGTTCAATCCATGGCATCGTCAGTATAATTCTTTTCGACCTCATTTCTGTTACTTTCAACCTCCTCTACATCTGTGATGAGATTGTCCAGCATTCACGGTTATATAGGTTGACCGATATCCAGTAATATCTTTTTTCTTTTTCCTAACGTAATTTTCCTGTTTCTTGATATTTTACTTAGCGTTTTACTTCTCTTCCAATGCGCATTCGAATTTCAGTGTCGTATTTTTCGTCTTTTATTAAAACCCTTCCTATGGGATTTGGTTAAGACATTTTTATCACCCATTAAACCTAATCATTTTTATGCCTTTCGCCTGAGCAACCACTTTATCTTTCTCAAATGCATAAATTTCTAAATACAGAATGAAGTCAATTATATCCTGGAAACAATGAATTTACAAAGCACTTAGCAGGAAATGTTGAAAGTGCTGCAGTATATTATTTATTTCCGACCAGCTTCTTTCAGCAAATCACTCTTCTCAGCAATTAGCCTAATCCATTAGTTTAGACTAATTGCTGAGATGCTAAACTACTTTTAGAACAAGGAATGACTCAGCTTATAATGTTCGAGAGACGTGGTAGTTTGTCAGCCATTTTGCAGCCTTATAAATACACAGAATAATTCTACTCTCTTAGACCAAATAACGATACATTTTACGTGTGTTTTGTTATTATTATTCTTCTAATTTTCACGAGGTGCCCCATACAAAATTTGTCATTAAATGACGCAACAAGGATTGGCGTGTCGAACAATAAAAACAACCTAACCTAACCTAATAAACCTTTATGGAAAACTAATTGAGTAGCTACACAAAAATAGAACGGAGAGTAATGTATAAACATCTCTTCTAAGATTTATTCAACCTCTACTGAAGGAGCTGAGAGCTCTTCTAGGATTTATTATCGGTGGAATTAATGTTAACAAGAAAGATACGCAGATGACACTGAGTTGACAGAGAAAAAACTACTGGACCTCTTAGAGATGGCAATCAAAAAGCCCTAAAAAGAATTAATCTCTGTTAAGTGGATACAATTTACAAAACAAACAAACATAGTGTTTCGTCATTAAAAGATTACTTCCTTATTGATAATTCATGATTTAGAAGATAGTCAGCTGGATGAAAACCTCTGAAACAAATGCTGAACCATATGACTCAAGTCATTGCACTGAAACAAATGCTTTGTTGATGTTACGTGCGTTTCCTTTTCCTTTTTTCTTTTTTTATTTTTCAAGATCAAATTCATAAAGAAAAATTTTAAGAGAGTTTTGTAATTATGCTTGAAGCATTGTGTATATAAAGTGTATGGGTTTGTATTTGAAGACTATCACAATGCGTTTAGTATAATAAAAAAAGGTAAAGAAGGTGTTGGACATTACCTATTCATTATTCATTAATATTTCGAGATCAGAATCTCATCTTCAAAATGATAGGAGAGCTTGATTTCACGTCCGCTGAGATGAGATTCTAAATCTAGAAATATTAATAATAATACCTAAACATACAAGAAAAGTTTTGTTTGTGGTTTAATAAGTCTAACCCAAAGTTTTTGCACAATTACCCATTTTCGCATGAAAAAACTTACGACAACTCTCCTGTAAATTGTTTGATTAAAGTTTATTACTGCTTCATAAAATGACGTTATGTTAGTTAAGTTATACACACTTGGGCGATCATGTCTCGAAAGAAACATGACTGACCGGGCAGAAGATTAACCCGCAGTAGGTTGCCATTACTTTCTGCGGTAGACTAGTTGCCGACCAAGGCTATAAGAACCCAATCTGTCCTGTTATTTAACTCATAACTGGAAGTAATAGACGGATTAATAACTTTCCCAACGGTATTTGCGTAAGTAAATGCAATGAATTCAGCTGGAATTCGAACTCGACTGCCCGATTTCTCGTTTCGAGCCGATATCCAATGCACCACTACGTTACGATGCAGTAAAATATGCCAATGTCAAGAAATATGAAAATATAAGATACTAAATCAACTTTATATCTAATGATTTTCCATCGTAATTCTCGCAACCTTCTTTAAGTAGAGAATAGGCAGGAGCATTGTCGTCATTGAAAAGATTTCTCCGATGGAGCCTTCCGTGTTTTTTCTTCTATGTAATTAGCTAATTTTCTGAACATACTTTCGTTATAAACAAATATAACAGCTTTCTCCCATCTAAAATATCACCTACAAAAACACCCTTAGAATGCATGCTAACCGGCTGACTTTTGCTTTTATTGATCCCTTTCCATTTTCGGATAAACGCTGAAAACTTGAAGCAGCTGAAATGTGGTTCTGCAGAAGGATGCTGCGGATATCATGGACCGAGAATGTGAGCAATGATGAGGTGTTGGAAAGAATGTAAACAAAAAGGAAATTAATATTGAGCATCAGTAAGAGACAGTTAAAGTTACTGGGACACGCAATGAGGACGGAGGACTTAGAGAACCTGATACGAACAGGCCAGATAGAAGGAAAAAGAGACATAAGAAAGCAGCAGATAACATATCTGAAGGGCCTGAGCAGATGGATGACAGAACGGGAGTTGCGTGGTGTTACAGGAGAAAGTGTGCTAAGAGCTACCAGGGATAGGGAGACGTGGAAGGCCATGATCGCCTACGTCCTGAAAGAACAAGGTACAAAGTAGAAGAAGAAGAAGAAGAGGAAGAAGAAGAAGAAGAAGAAGAAATTACTTTGACCGTGTCTTGTATTCAGGATTCGACTGGTAAAACAAATTCTCATTTCCAGTTACAATTCACCTTGGAAAGTTTTTCAAACGGTTCATCCTATTTCCTTTAGTATCTCCATTGAAAGCTCTGCTGTTGCCCGTTGTTGATCTGAACACAATTTGGCTACCCAATGAGCAAAAGGATTGCTCAAATTGAAATTTTCTATTAAAACCGTGTGGGCTGAAATGTCTAGGGTGGTAATTATTATTTTTGCTGTTGAGAATCGGTCATCCTCAATAAAATTGCGACAGTATCGATTTTTTCCACGAAAAGCGGATCTTGATGGTCTTTCAATGCGTTTGTTATATACAACTCTCGCCTGTCATTATTTAAACGAGTTTTCCATTCATCACTGATGTTTTTGGAAAATATCTCTAGTAATCTTTCTCAAAGCACCGATAACGATTTCAGTCTACCCACCATGTTTTGCTATAAATCTGATATTAATTTTTGCTTCAATCTTAACAGGTTCCATGCTGCTATAAGAAGTTTTTTTTTTTTTTTAACTGGCTTAAACTACAGCTGTGCGGTGGATATCGACTCGGAACGAGAAATCGGTGAGCCGAGTTTGAATTCCAGTTGAATTCGTTACATTCACTTACGCACAAATACCTTTGGGAAAGGTATTAATCCGTCTCGTCCATCCAGTTATGGGTTAAATGATAGGACAGATTGGGTCCTACAGCCTTGGCTAGCAACCAGTCTACCGCAGAAAGCAATGGCAGCCTGATGCAGGATAATCAGTCAGTCATATCTCTAAAGAGACATGATCGCCTAAAGCGTGTATCACGTATGGCACTTAACTAACTGACTGAAGCTACAGCTGGAACCATCGAAATACTTTCGGTTATAAAACATGTATCCACGTTTAGCGTTCGACATAAAAATGTATAAACATTTGCCGTTTTCATATATCAGTACTTTTCTTCTTACATTTTTAATGCCTGTTCTAAAATAATTTTAAATGAGGAATTACCATATAAAATCACTCTATAAAATCACTCTATAAAATCACTCTATAAAATTGCTCCATAAAATTATTACTACTTATATTATTCTATAAAATTAATCTATAAAGTTATTACTACTTATTTTATTTATTTATTTTTTAATCATTTCACCCCGTGCAAGGCGGAAACGCCACTGATGTGCAGGGGGTTACATAAATGTAAAAAGATTAATTAGAAAAGAGTGAGGAGTACAAACTAGTTAGAAAGGAACAATAGAAAGCTGAGAAAGCAGATGCGATGACAGATACACAGGTGGAGAGAAAGGGAAGGTTATACAGGGGTGGGGAGAGAGCTAGAGGCCAGTGGTTAGTAGATGAGTATTGACTTTGCATTTAAATTTCTGGAGGTTGTAGCCGTCAGGAAAGCAAGAATACGGGAGTGAGTTCCACAGGCGGGAAGTGCGAGAGAGGAAGCTGCAGGAGTAGAATTGTCGTCTGCATTTGGCTAACCTGACTGTGAATGGGTGGGACCCAGATGCCAGTCTGGTTGCACGAGTAAACACTTGTTGAGGAGGCATCAGTGACTTAAGCTCATCCGAGCAGAAGCCATGAAAATATTTATAGAAGAGACAAAGGGAGGCCACATTTCGACGATGGGGAAGTGGCTGCAGTCGTATCGCCAGATCAGTACCTATCACATTACAGACTCTCCTTTGGAGCTTGATGGCTTATATTACTCTATAAAATTACTATTGCTTATATTACACTATAAAAGGACTCTATGAAATATTATTACTTATATTTCTCTATAAAATCACTCTATACAATTTTCTATAACTTATATTACTCTATAAAATCACTATTACTATATTACTGTATAAAATTACTCAATAAAATTAACATTATTTATATTACTTTATAAAATTATTCTATAAAATATTATTACTTATATTACTCTAAAATTACTATTACATGTATTATTCTATAAAATTACTATTTTATAAAGTAAAAATTTATCTATATTACTCTATGAAATTACCCTAAAAAATTACTATTACTCATATTGCTTATATTACTCTAAAATTTACTATTACATGTATTACTATATAAAATTACTATTTTATAGAGTCATAATTTACTTATTACTCTATAAAATTGCTCTAAAAAGTTTTCAAACGTGGAATACAGCAAGTTTTATATTTCATTCTGAAGGCAAATATTGATTAAAAAGAAGACATTAATTTCTGCACGGCTTAATATTCATATGATGTATTAATAAGCTTAGTTTAGCTGTGACAAAAAAAAAAAACGAAATTATTGGACACGAAGTGAGGACCGAACTCACTATTCAGTCGATATTGTTCTAGCGAGTCAAACTTAATCATCATTCGAAATCGAAGTGCCGATTAATATTCATGTAAATGTATACAAAGAAAATAAATGATTAAAATCCCGCTTACATAAAAAGGGGTGCCAATTGACTGAACGTATTTTTACTAACATGTCACACTAATACTTATATCTGTCGTGTTAAATCCATTGTTCCTGGAGTCAATACATTCTTAAAAAGCTTAGTGTAAAAAATATCACATCCTTATTTGAAATTCAACATCTTGAAGAAACCTCTGAAACAAACGCGGAACTATTTGAATTATGATGGTACCCTTGATTAAATTTTTGATTGATGTGTTCTGTAGATTTTATGTTGCATACCTGGAAACCAATGATGACGATCGTCTTGGTCGACAAATGTTAACAACGAACACGTGTGTAATAAAATATTAACGTATTTTTATTCTATTCGGTGACACTGGTGTAGAGTAGGGGGAAGTCAGATAACACACAAGCATACGAGGGAAGTTGACTGGATAGAGTTGTCTTCTCGTCCCTGTGTTCTTACCGAGTTCTCTCCGTTCTGTCTGGTCTCTGCTCGAAACCTCACTCTCATATGCGCTGAAATTCCTGAATTTCTCTCGAATGCGTCATTGTCGTCTAAGCCATTTGTTTATTATTTTCGCATCATTATTTTTGCCTTCGGCCACTGTCTTTAACACCATCCCTTTTCTCTGTCATTGTTTAATATTTCTTGATTGACCGACATAATTATGTGGATCATTAATGCGTCATCTTATTTCCTGTCTTTCCATGGTTTATATTCTCTGATATTGATTAGGGCTGCTCACATAAATATAATTACATTCTTTCAATGCAAACATGTTCTTTGCATTCCTAATTTCCCAAAATTACATTTATTTAATGTAAATACACTTTTGTTTTATGTTTTTTCTATCTTGAGAACAGCTGTCTTGACGCAAAGATAGTTTCATTTGTCACTGGTGTCTGCATTCCTGATTTTTCAAAATAATATTTATTTAAAGTAAATTCATTTTTTTATTTGCCAGCCTGAATTCTTGATTTTTAATAATATTTCGTTGATGCGAATTCACTTTTGAGTGAAATCATGTCCTGTGGTCACAGAATATATAACACTTATAACAAGTTCGAACTCATAATAAAATATCAGGAAAAGGTCCGTTTTGTTTTTGGGTGAATAGATAAGTGACAGTTGGTTACTCATTTTTAGTACATCTATTTGCTAGGGTTGCTAGCTGACTGTTGTTGAAGACACCTGCCTTTAACACCCACAGAGCTAACCTCTGTGCTTAACAAAACTTAGTTGCAGTTTTTGAGAGAGAATGCATAATCTGGTGTGATCAGTAGTTGGAGCAGGACTAATGTTCAAACTCTTGATCACAATGACTTCTGACAGCTTCTGAACAGTTTCTTCTGTAAAATTTAACTCACATGGCTTGTGTTAAATTCTGGTGTGTTTTTCAGGCATTTCCCAACAGTGTCGCAAGCTGGGATTGTCTCACCAGGCCGATAACATCAAGAAGGCTCCTCGCTGGCAAATCCACTATGTTGAGATTCCTGATCAAATTCCTGGTCAATTCCTTGGTAAATCGACTCTGCTGATATTGATGAAGGAACGTTTTTTTTAAAATTTGAAACACTTTAAAGCTGTTCCAGTCATACTAGTTTTCTTTAAAATTTGAAACACTTTTAAGCTATTCTAATCGTTGATTAGAGGTTGTATACGATAGTTTAAATATTTCTTAATGAGTTCGATGTCAGTTCTATACTGAAGTGTAAATCTGAAAATTTTATCTAAGTGGTTGACCCGACATCTTAGTTATGCTAGGTATGACGATAAACTACATCCGGCAGAAATGCCTCCGATTAAGAGATTTTAAAGAGCGTGGAACCACTTCTTATTTGCTGTTGTTTCCAGGCCCACCCTGACCCCGAGGTCGTAACTCTTGTTAAGGTTTCAACTAAGTGCAAATAGTGAACCCCTAAACTGGGATCAAAACATTATGAAAATATAAAAGTAGATTTTTGTAGTAAGAATACCAGTAATCCAGTTTTCATAATAAAAAAATACTAGCAATACGTTATTGGAAATGGAAGATAAAATTACCAGTGAAACATTTTTTTTAAAAAAAGAAAAGACAATTACCGAAGCTTCGAAGAAAATTAAATTTCGGCATTAAATGACCCATGAAGAGTTGATAGTTGATATTAATATTTTTACCATATGATTGTGCTCGGCAAAGATATCTATAAATCATTTATTTCTTTATCTTTATTCTATTTCCTATAACTGACCAATACACTGAGGTATTTGACGTATTAAGAATTCAACTATTTGTCTATATTTCTGAGATAATGTAGTATTTACAGTATTTACATTATTCGGACTATTGTCCTCATCTGTGTTGCCATTTGTACGACGTTTCAGCCGTTGTACGCTTCTTCTTCAGGTGCTTAGAATTTCGAACCGAGCCCTTTATTACGATCACTGGGGTATATCATTCTCATTCCTTGAAGCCCCTTTTGGTAGTCATGAGTTATTTCTCTCTAACCCTACTCTCTTAGTTATTTGTTCAACACTGCTGTAGGCTGGTATTAAACTCACAACTCTTTGGGTCAAGTCACTGGAACTAACCAACCCACGTCTATTGAACAGGTGTAGAGGCTCATCCCTTGTTTCCTTGTTTAGGATGTGGTTTCCGGCTTTCTCATTTCCAATATTTTCACTTTTACGTAGACCCCTGCACATCAGTGGCGTTACCACCTTGCTCGGGGTGATATGATTAAAACAAACTGCCAACTGGCCCATTCTTAAAGACAACAACAACAATTTCTTGGATTTAAGAAACTAATGTTCAGTAACTATTTTTTACCAGAGTTCATATTGCAAGTTTTTATGTTAATGGTTTTTCTCTAGTGGATATATACTTTGGTTAGTTCCAGTGACTTGACACAAAGAGTTGTGAGTTCAATAACGAGGCTACAACAGTGGTGAACAAGTGACTTAGAGAGTCGGGTTAGAGGGATATATCACATCATTACCAAAAATGGCTTCACACAAGGAATGAGAATGATATACCCCAGTGATCGTAATAAATGGTTCGGTTCGAAATTCTAATCACCTGAAGAAGGCCGGAGCTTTAACGGCCGAAACGTCGTACAAATAGATGAGGACAATAGCCCAAATAATGTAAATAGTGAGAATTCAATTATTCCACATATGGAATTCTTGTAATATTTTTAGTGTAAATACCAGCATCTATCTCATTTCTATTTCTGATCATAGATACCTTTTTTGGAACGTTTTATGCTTCTTGTGAAATTTGGTAAAGAATGTTTTTACTTTTTTTTGATCAAGATCATTTTTATACGAACCACATTGTCGATACACAAGTCTCTCGAGTAAAATCGAGAGCTATGTTTCCTGTTAGTTGGTTAGTTTAGAATGTGGTACTGTATATTTAAATGTCCTTCTATAGCCATTCCTTCACATCTCTACTGAAAAAAAAAAAGGCAAAACATATACAGGTTGAGAATCCTTTCTCGGAAATTCTTGGAATCGGAAGTGTTTCGGTTTTCAGGTTTTTTTGTGGTTTTGGAATACAGTCTATTTTATTTCTATATAGCATCTATAAAATTGGTAGCCTTTGGAATAGAAACCAAGCATAAGCACGATATCTTTTATATTTCATAACACAGCTTATATATACACACCATGAAGGTAATTTTATATAAATAACATATAAATTAAAAAGTTGTTTTATTTAAAATTAGATAAGTTTTGTGTGCATACAGATACAGGAAACGACGTTAAGTAATCACACGGATTTTAAATGGGAAAATTAAGATTTCACATAAAAATAGTGTGTTGTACTTTCTGTCAGTTAAGTGCCATACACGATACACGCTTTGGGCAATCATGTCTCGAAAGAAACATGACTGACTGGGCAGAAGATTATCCCGCAGTAGGTTGCCATTGCTTTCTGGTTGCCAGCCAAGGTTATAGAACCCAATCTATCCTATTATTTAACCCATAACTGGAGGGAAGAGATGGATTAATACCTTTCCCAAAGGTACTTCTGCGTAAGTGAATGCCACAAATTCAACTGAAATTCGAACTCGGCTCCCTGATTTCTCGTTCCGAGCCGCTATCGACTGCATCATAATTCACATTCTGTACGTGTACAAAAATATAACTATTTACAAAAATATATAAAAGGTTGGATCACTGTGTCGGGCCTGGATGTTTTTTCCTCCTGAATCCATCTTGCATATATACAAATCAACCATCCTCCCATGCATAGAATACTGCTGTCATATATGGTCAGGCGCACCTGCTGTTTATCTCACTGTTCTTGCCAGGAGAATCAGTAATATGATAGTTACCGACTTGGCTGCTCGACTCCAGCCACTTTCTCACCGACGGGATGTGGCTTCCCTCTGACTGTTCTATAAATATTAATATAAATATTTTCATGGATTCTGTTCTAAAAAACTTAAGTCACTGGTGCCCCTGCCACAGGTGTTTATTCGTGCAACCAGACTGGCAACTGGGTCCCACCCATTCACATTAGATCAACCAAATGCAGACGATGTTTCTACTCCACCAGCTTCTTTTCTCGCACTTCTTGCCTGAGGAACTTGCTTCCATATTCTTGCTTTCTTGACGGCTACAACCTCCAGAAATTTAAATGCAATGTCAATACCCATCTCCTAACCACTTGACTCTAGTTTTTTTTCCACATCTCGTGGTATATCTTTTCCATTTTTCTACCTTTCACCTGTATTCCAGCCCTTCTCTTGCACCTTTCTAACTGGTTTGTCTTTCTCTTTACTTTCCTCCTAACTATTCTTTTTACTCTTATATAGCCTCCTGCACATCAGTGGCGTTACCGCCTTGTGTGATACGATTAAAAAAATGCAACACCAAGCATTACTACTACTACATCGATGATATCATTGTGATTGTGAAAAGGGAAATTCGGTAAGCTATCAATCTTTACCAACAGTATCGTGTTTTGATTAAAGTGTTACAATACATACAGGTATAGTACTTGTATAAAAACAAAACATAGATTCTGATTGCAGTTAAGTGTAATCAAAACTTAAAAGAAATTCAGCTTTTTACTTGCATTGCTGCAATGCAATAATCATGCTACGGGTAGCCATATTGCTTTCTGAAATTTTCTATTTGTGGCAAGTCATGTCTGAAAAACTCTCGGATTATGGTGATTTGCGGACTTTAGAATTTCGGATTACGAGCAATCAACCTGTACTAAAAAAAAAAAAGATTAAGCACGTTGAGAGTTTCATTTATCCATTGTATTCCGCACGAGGTTTGAATTTAGTCGGGTTTTATTTGTTGTCTTCTTTTTCAAATAGCCATATATGGCTTTGTGAACCAGAAGAGTTCCTCTGTCAGATCAAAGTATGTGGGGATGTCAGTTCCTGTCAGATAAGCTTTTTATTACCACCCACATTCATCTAATGAGTCCTTGAGTCTTGGCAAAGGGGCGAGGTTATCTTGGTGTCTCAGCTCAAGTATGATGATTATGACATGAGGTGAATTTCTTCTGCTTCGATTCCTCGGTAACAACCGTATTTAGTAAACCCCTACCTTGAGTGAAAAATAGTAAAAAAAAAAAAAATCGAAAAGTAGTCAGTTAAGTTAGAGCATGGGGGATTAAAGGCTTTGAGATGCGGGGAAGTATTTCATAACGTTGTTGTTCTGAGGTCCATCTTGACCCAGAGTAGTAGCACTGTTAGGGTTTCAAGTATGGGCAAATATTGAATTTCCCCCAAAAATAAACGGGCCATTTTTATATCAAAATGACAATCCATACAACAGTTAAAAATTATAAAAATAGAATCAATACATATTTTTAAAAATATTACCAACAATATATTTTGGTGGTGAAATTACCGGCAAAAAATTCTATCCTAAAAAATAGACTCAATACATATTTTATAAAAATATTACGAACAATATATTTTGGTAGTGAAATTACCGGCAATAAATTTTATCCTAAAAAATAGACTCAATACATATTTTATAAAAATATTACCAACAATATATTTTGGTAGTGAAATTATCGGCAATAAATTCCATCCTAAAAAATAGACTCAATACATATTTTATAAAAATATTACGAACAATATATTTTGGTAGTGAAATTACCGGCAATAAATTCTATCCTAAAAATAGAATCAGTACATATTTTATAAAAATATTACGAACAATATATTTTGGTAGTGAAATTATCGGCAAAAAATTATATCCTAAAAAATAGACTCAATACATATTTTATAAAAATATCACCAACAAAATATTTTGGTAGTGAAATTATCGGCAATAAATTCTATCCTAAAAAATAGACTCAATACATAATTTATAAAAATATTACCAACAATATATTTTGGTAGTGAAATTATCGGCAATAAATTCTATCCTGAAAGTATAATATTATGTACAAAATATTTAAATTACAGCATTAAATAAACCAACCAACAAACATATTCTACAAAAACTAAGTATCATCTACCATGTATTCAACTGTGAAAACAGAGCAACATATACCAGATTTTATTTACTTCATAGTTTCTAAGAACAGTAAAATCGGTGTTAAATTATCCATGAGGAGTTGATATGCAGTTAAACAAAAGACAAAAAATATCAAACAATTATAATATTATATTATTTAGATTGTTTGAACTATTGTCATCTTTATTTATATGTTTACGACGTTTCGGCTGTTGTACGTTCTGGCCTTCTTCAGTTTCTTGGAATTTCGAACCGAACAATGTAAATACTACCTCATCTCAAAAATGTAGACACATATAATATATTAAATGCAATGTCAAATCCCATCTCTTATCAACTTGACTCCAGTCCTTCCCTAGTCCTTTCTACATCACCCCGTCTATCTTGTTCTTTTTCTTTCTCACTCTACCTTCGCAACTGTCATCACACCTGTATTCCGATCCTTCTCTTGCCCTTTCTCGGACAACTCCTGTAACTGGTTCGTCTTTCTCTTCGCTCTCCTCCTGCTTAAACATTTACACTCTGATGACGACCCTGTGCACCAGTGGCGGTACCGCCTTGCTTGGAGTGAAACGATAAAAATTTTTTTAAAAATGATTATGTCATTACATTGAGTTGATTGATAACATACGTGTCAAAATTTCATTCTTGACTATAAGAAATACCAAATTAGACTTCAGATACTGTTTTTTTTTTTTTAAGTAAGGTTCGCTCTATACAAGGCCCGGGTGCTACTCGAGGTAGAGGGTTGAGTTAAGGGGTAGTTTCGTTGGGTGTTGAAGCACAGTGATTGTCTTTTTGTACGTAGTTAGTTTGAAGGCACATTGGTATAGCAAAAATCCATTTCGAAAGCTAAGCAGAGTATTGGGAAACAGGAAAATTTCGTTGGAAGACAAAGACAAACGTATTAGACTATTATTATATCTGTCCTCCTATATGGCAGCGAATGCTGGGCGATTTTCTCAAAAATGAAGGAGAGACTCAAAGCAACAGAAATGTGGTTCTACAGAAAGATACTGAGGATGTCATGGACCGAACATGCGAGCAACGACAAGGTTTTGGAGAAGAAACAAACGAAAAAGAAACCTATACTTAACACCAGGAAGATACAGCTGAGGTTTCTGGAACGCGTAATGAAGAAGGGCTTGGAAAATGTAATACTAACAGGACAGATACAGGGAAGGAGAGACAGGGGAAAACAACGCGAGGCATACTTGATAGACTTGAGCAAGTGGATGGTGGAGGCCAAAAATTAAGAGCGGTAAGAGATAGGGGTAAGTGGAAGTCAACGAAACCCTAACCCTACCGGCCGTAATTATTAGGAAACCCCAGTTATTTTTAAGAAATTATGTATTTCATACTATTTGTACTATTTATCGCCAAGTGGATAATTCTAAATAAAAATAGAATGTTTTTTTGTTGTTATTACTTTGCAGAATTTTACAAGCAAGGAAGCAAAGATGAACTCGTCCGAATCACCCTAAATTTTTTTCATTCTTTCATTGATGAAACTGCAATATATTAATGTTTATAAATTATTAAATGTTTATAAATTCATTTGATGCACATGTTATTGTGCAGTATTAACAAAAGAACCATTCTATTTTCATTTACAATTATTCACTTGGCAATAAATACTAAAAAATAGTATGAAATACATCATTTTTTTTAAAACACTGAGGTGTCCAAATAATTATGACCTGTAGTGTACGTACTGAAATGACACGGCACATAAGGAAGAAGAACATACAAACAAACAAACAAGGTTTAATACCTGATAGAACTTTTCTGTTTATTTGATATGAGAATTTAATGCAAAAACTGAGAATATCTGAGAAACTACAATGAGGTAAAGTTTGAAATTTTGAAGGTTTGGGAAGAACAAAGGAAGAAAACGACAATGATCATTAAACAATTGGGTTATTGAATAAAAAAAATGATGGAGGAAACATAGCAGGTATTAGATTGTGGATTGAAAGTAAAGTCATTACATATCTGCTCGGAGCAGCAATATACCTTGAAAAGTTGTTGGTTGTTGTTTTGTTTTTATGTCATATCAACCTCGGCGGGCCATTTATTGCCAACTAACTTTTATTTATTTATTGCTGGTAATACCTTTTTATTTCAACAATTTATTGTTGTTTTTATATAAGTTTTGTGTCACGTAATACATTTTTTCTTGTCAAGTATCAAGATTCATTGGGATTTGTTTTTAAGGGCAGGGTCTCCAAGTCCTACCCTGTTATTTAACCCATAACTGGAGGGAAGAGACAGATTAATACCTTTCCCAAGGGTACCAGTGCTTAAGTGAATGCAGGGTATTCAACCGAAATTCGAACTCGGCTCAACGATTTCTCTTTCCAAGCCGATATCGACTGCATCACATCCGCCACTAAACGCTTACAGTACCTGGTATTCCCAAGCGGTCACCCATCTAAGAACTGACCAGGCTCAACGTTGCTTAACTTCGGTGATCGAGCGAGAACCGGTGTATTCAACGTGATATGGCCGTAAGAAGAAGAAGAAGAAGAAGAAGAAGAAGAAGAAGGCTTTATTCTTGCAGCACAAGACCAAAGTCTTTTCACTAGAAACTTTCAGGCAAATATTATGCATAATAATATGGATCCAAAATGCAGGTTTTGTGATAAACACCAAGAAACAATAGACCACCTAATCTCAGGCTGTTCTGTGCTTGCTCCAAATGAATATAAAAATCGCCACGATAGAGTTGGGCAATATTTACATTGGGCAATGTTCAAACATTATGGAAAAGCTGTAAACAAACAATGGTATGAACATCACCCAGCACCCATCCTAATACAGAAATAGAAGATGTAACCATTCTATGGGATTACACCATCTACACAGACAGAAAAATTGAAGCAAACAGGCCAGACATTATTGTTAAAAACCAGAAGGAGAAAACTTGTTTATTAATTGATATAGCTTGTCCAGCGGATTGTAACATAGCAATGAAGGAATTTGAAAAACTGTCAAAATATAAAGACCTGGAAATTGAAATAGAAAAAATGTGGAAATTGAAAACAAGAGTTGTGCCAGTGATAGTAGGTGCACTTGGAATGATAAAAAATGGAACAAAACAACACATTGAAAGAATCCCTGGAAACTCCAGCTTAAGAGATATACAAAAAATTGTCTTATTAAGTACAGCCCACACACTAAGGAAAACTTTATCTATGTAATGCTAGGGATGATAGGGAAGATAGAAAAACATGAAATGGAGTCATAACAACACGCCACGACCTGCCTTAGGTCTTCCCGCAGACTTGGTTGGTAGTGAGACCAAAGCAGAAATCGAAATATGATGAAAAAATGACATAATAATAATAATAATAATGCACATAGACAGAACAATCAAAACTAAACGCTCAGACATAGTGATAAAAGACCACAACAATAGAATGTGTTTTCCTATTGATATGATATTCCCTACCGATTCTAATGTATCTTTGAAAATCTTCAAAAAAAAAGAAAAGCTATCCAGATACAAGGACCTTGAAATGGAAATTTCAAAAATGTGGTACATCTAATCTACATCAAAGATCTCCCCGATGCCATAAGATCACAAGTAGGCATGTACGCCGACGATACCACAGTATACGCTCGCCTCGATTAAAAATCTGATGTTGATGTTAAGGCGAACCTCGCGGCTGAACTTGAAAAGGACCTCCAATCCGCGGTGGATTGGGGTAGGAAATGGCTGGTAAAATTCAATTCTTCCAAAACGAAGCTACTGTCAATTAACCACCACAGACGACCGCACCTCCCTCCCATTAGCATGGAACAGGCATGCCTCCCAGAGAGTAAAACACTACGCCTGCTTGGCCTGACACTCTTAGCGGACCTCAAGTGGAATGACTACATCGAATCCATTGCTAAATCCGCTGCCATGAAAGTTGGCTCTCTGTGCAGGGCCCGGAAATTCTTTCCGCCTAAAACTATCCTGCACTTATACAAATCTACCATCCGCCCGTGTTTTGAATACTGTTGCCACATCTGGTCGGGTGCCCCTGCTATTCTCCTCGGGCTTCTTGACAAAATACAGGGAAGAATCTGTTATGTGATTGATACCGACTTAGTTGACCGCCTGCAGTCACTCTCTCACCGGCGTGACGTGGTTTCCCTGTGCCTCTTCTACAAATACTTTCTTGGCTTCTGCTCTGATGAACTTAAATCACTGGTGCCCCCTAGGTGTGAGTTTGCACGAGATACTAGATTGGCAACTAGGTCCCACACTTTTACAGTGAAACCGATGAAATGTAACCGCAATTTCTACTCCAACAGCTTCTTTTCTCGCACTTCCCGCCTGTGGAATTCCCTTCCGCATGTTTGCTTCCCCGACGGCTATAACCTCCAGGAGTTTAAATGTAAGGTCAATAGACACCTCCTAACACACTAACCCTCCCATTCTCCCCAACTCTCCCCCTATGTACATCCTAACTCGTCTATCGCCCTGTGTAACCCCCTGCGCTATAGTGGCAGTGGAATGTCTTGCTTGGGGTGGCATGATTAAAAAAAAAAAATGAGAACATAAATAATTCCAGTTGTAGTTGGAGCCTTCTGTTTATTGAGAAAGATTCTGATAGACTCATTGAAGGATTCCCATGTAGACTATGCTTTAAAGAAATACAAAATACTCTATTCAAGTGTACAGCTCGCATCTTATGAGGTGATTTATCTATGCAAAATATGCGTGATCTTAGGCTTTCGAATTATTTATTTTTTACAAAAATCGTCGGTGTCATAGCGTAATTATTAACCATCAGTCGGTCGTTGAAAAATAATAATAATTAATACCCATGAAAATTTCACGTTTTATCCTACTTTCATTTTCTGATGAAAGTTATTGACTGAATGAACCCGTTGCGAAACCCACGACCGGATACATACTCATTGAAATTTCCTGACTGCCCCGTTAAATATTTGAGCGTGACAATTTTTCAAGTAAATATTATAATAACACATCAGTCAATAAGTCCCGGGTCTGACATATAGATGGCGCCAGTAATAAAACATCCGTATAATTTTTATGAAGAACTAACTTTCAAATGGTACGTGACAAAATTTGGGCCCAAACGGATTATTAGTTTACAAATTAAAGTTATTTAAGTGAAGCTGCTGTTGCAAGTTTTCAAACCAATAGAAAAATATGAATTTTGTCCGTTAACCCTCTAGGGCCATGCGTATCATATTTGATACAGTATTTCCATATAAGGAAACATTTGCTATTCATTGACTGAGCAGTCAGTACTGCTTTCATTTGAAATTTATAAAATATTTCTCTTAAAAAACTTTTCAGGAAAATATTTCTTTCAAGGCTTGTTTTCATACTGTATCAAATATGATACGAATGGCCCTAGAGGGTTAATAAAGCATTGCTTTCTGATGGGAAAATTACTATTCAAGCAAAGCAATGGCTTGTTAAGTGTGATTCGGTCTCTGTTTCGTCGGAAACAACGGTTAGGAAGTGGTATGCTAACTTTAAACGCAGTCATACAGACACAAATGATGCTGAACGCCTAGGTCGTCCAAAATCGGCAATTGTCCCGGAAAACATAAAAAAAATCCACAAACTCGTTTTGGCCGATCGCAAGTTGAAGTTGCATGAAATAGCAGACGAGTAGAACATATAAGAAGGCAGTGTTGTCCCCATTTTGCATGAAAATTTGTCAATGAGAAAGCTGTGTTCAAAGTAGGTTCCACGTTTGCTCACAGTCGATCCAAAAAACCAAAAACAAAAAAACAAAAGAACAGCGCGTCGAGGATTAGGAGAGTTGTTTGCAACTGTTTCGACGCAACAAAAAGGAGTTTTTGTGTAAATATGTGACAATGGATAAAACTTCACTCCGGAGTCAAATTGCAGTCAGCTGACTGTGGCTCTTAATCTGTAATCTCTTTCGATCCATGACTGACTAGGCAGAAATTTTTCGCGCAGTAAATTACCAGTTATTTCTGCCGTAGAGAGGTTACCAACCAAGGCTTTTCTTTTTATCCTATTTTATTTTTTTCAGTTGGAGTAGATAGACTAAACTATCGCCCGGTTCACACTCCACCCACGTCTATTAAACAAGTGAAGAGGCTCATCCCTTGTTCCCTGTTTCGGATGTGGTTTCCGGCTTTCTCTTTTCCAATCTTTTCACTCTTAAGTATCCCCATGCACATCAGTGGCGTCACCGCCTTGCTTGGGGTGATATGATTTTAAAAAATGGCTATAGAACACAGTCTCTTCTGCTATTCAACACATATCTGGAGGGAGAGATAAACTAATACTTTTCCTGGTATATTTGCGCGTAGATGAATGCAATGAATTCAACTGGAATTCGAACTCGGCTCTCCGAATTCTCATTTCGAGCCGACATCCATTGCATTACAACCCACACCAGCTTTGTTAATTAATAAAACAAATACACATAATCTTTTTGCTTAAGATCATAAAACTACGAGTGGGCCTGTACCATCATAAATGAGAGCGAAATATTTATATCGATATGCTGTCTAAAATGACGGCAATATATATATATATATATTGATGTGTCTATACCCCCGTGTGTGACAGAAGGTATATATATATATATATATATATATATATATATATATTCACTACTCGATAACATAATTATTGCAAAAAATAAAATAATAAAGCACTGTTAAAGACTGAACTCGCTGCAAGAGGTTTTATATCTGGTAGTAAAGTTTAATGAACTGAACTGACGTTTCTTCGCTGTTGTTTCTCTCTCCTTAAGCGTGACAAGAGGGAAATATACATACATATTCAAATAAACTCACAACAGTCTTTATTATATTAAAGAGGATTGGCGAGCACTTGAGATATTTATTCAAAGTGGGGATTTGTATGTTGAAAACCAGAAGATAGGTCGTCTCTAACCATTAACAAGAGCGATATGAAATCTATTGTGGAAAATGATTTAAAACCTTAAACCAAGACTTTTGTATGGAGAGTCAATAAATCGATTAAAGCTTATTCTAGATGTTCGGCGGGCGATTAGCAATTGAAAAAAAAAGCCTCTCTAAATTTGTTTTACCTGAATCAAAATAAAAATATCAGATAGAAACCTGCATTAATTATGCTCAGTGGTAATGATCTTTTTTTTTATTTTCCTTAGTATTGAAAAGTGAATAACGCATAACGGGATATGATTTTCACAATGGCTGGATGCGGATACGAGGCGGAAACGTCAACTGAAAGCACATTGTCATACGTGAAAAATTATGACGCGTTTGGTGGAACAGGATATGTTTGATATCTAAGAGCTTCCTTGAAAGTAGCCAAACAGATATTAACATAATGTCGAGAGGCTTTGGAAACTCGAGAAACTCTGGATAATTTCCAGTTTAGAGAATAGAAACGCAGCCATTTTTTTTTTTTACTGTATGAAGATGCTTGTTCTCCTGCTGCAAAAAAAGATGCATCTGTTGAATACAGGGACTTTGTGATACTCTGCTTGTTCACTCTAGTTTTCTATAAAAGATTACATTTTCTTTTCGACTATTCAAACTCCGCCCTTACAATCAAAGACTTCTCGAAATTGGATCAAATTGAAAAAGACGCCAGCGAATCTATTGGTTCTTTAAAATACGAATTCTTTAGTAAGGGAATTGTAGTCTTTTTCTGTTGAGCCATAATAAATGTATAGATGCCGACGGGGAATATTTCAATTGAAGAAATAATTATTTTTTTAATTATTTATTTTGTTTCAGTAAATCAGTAATTCAAGGTTCGAACAGCCTGGAACAATCTAGAATAAAAAATGAGTA
The DNA here is from genome assembly GCA_037127315.1 of Ascarosepion bandense. NCBI lineage: Eukaryota > Metazoa > Mollusca > Cephalopoda > Sepiida > Sepiidae > Ascarosepion > Ascarosepion bandense. Next base: position 531,335 of record JBBBDQ010002115.1, read on the forward strand.
AATAAATTACACGAAAGAAAGAAAGCATGACAGACAGACAGAAAGAAAGAAAGCACGGGTGTTTGCAATGAGTAAAGATTTAATGAATTATGAAAGGAAGACCGATTTAAATACAGAATCAAAACAGGGGAATATAAATTAAAAAGAAAGAAAGAATGAATGAATGAATGAATGAATGAATGAATAATTTAGGTACAGATATAGAACTAAGGAATAAAAATTAGAAAGAAAGAAAACATTATGCAAACCAAAATAGAGCAATATCATTTAGAAAGAAAGAAAGAAAGAAAGAAAGAAATCATGGATTTTGGCAATAAGTAAAAATAAATTGAGGTATGAAAGAAAAAAGAACTTTTCAAATAAGGAGGAATATAAATTAGAAAGAAAGAAAGAAAGAAAGAAAGAAGGAAAGAAAGAAAGAAAGAACAAAAGAAAGAACGAAAGAAAGGAAAATTGAAGAATGAAGGAAAGAATAAAATAAAGAAAAACGATTTAGGTAAAGATAAAACAAAGAAATAAAAATGTAAAAGAAAGTTTTAGGCAAAATCAAAATAATGGAAAATCAGTTAGAAAGAAAGAAAGAAAGAGAGAAAGAAAGAAAGAAAGAAAGAAAGAAACAAACAAACAAACAAACAAACAAAGAAAAGTTGGAGATAAGTAAAAATTAAATTAGGAACGAAAGAAAAATGAAACTGATAAAAAGAAAGATATAAAAAAGAAAGGAAGAACGAAGGAAAGAAAGAAAGCATAGATTTGGGTAATAAGTAAAAAAATAAAAATATAAAATAAAAAACCAAGTTAGAAAGAAAAATGAAAATGATGTAAAGAAAGAAAGAAGGCATGGATGTTGGCAATAAATAAAAATTAACTGAGATGAAAGAAAGAAAGAAAAAGAAAGAAAGAAAGAAAAAGAAAGAAAGAAAGAAAAGAAAAAATAAAAGATAATAAGCAAAATTTAAAAAGCTAAGAACGAAATAAAGAAACAAACAAAAAAGAAAGGGTGAAAAAAGAAACAATGAGTATTGGTAATAAGTGCAGCATCAAATGCGCTAAGAAAGAAAGAAAGAAAAAAGAAAGAAAGAAGAAAGAAAGAAAGAAAGAAAGAAAGAAAGTAAAAGAAAGAAAGAAATTATTAAAAATAAGGAAAGCAAGAAAATAATAATCGATCGAAAATGGCTTCCCCTCTACATTACTAACGCAGAATTTTGAATTGCTTACTGACAATTTAGCCATCGCACTGTATATATATATATATATATATATGTGTGTGTGTGTGTGTGTGTGTGTGTGTGTGTGTGTGTGTGTGTGTGTGTATAGGTAAAAAAGTGTGAGAAGCCGTGAACGTTTTGTTTACAGAAAGAAAGAATGAAAAAGTGAGAGAAAGAACAAATGAAAAAATAACGGAAGAAAATGAGACAGGAAATAAAACTAAAACCAAGAAAGGGAGAAAAAAATCAAGGAATTAACGAAAAAAAGGAGAAAGAAAGTAAGAAGAGGACAAAAATTGAATAAAAGGAAAGAAAGAATGAAATGAAGGTATTAATGAAGAAAAAGAGAAAAACGAAAGAAAAGGACAAAAAAGGAATAGAAAGAAAGAAAGAAAGAAATGATTAAAATGAAGGAAAGCAAGAAACTAAGAAAACAATAATCGATCGAAAATGCCTTCCCCTCTGCATCACTAACACAGAATTTAGAATTGCTTAGTGACTGCTGAAATGAACAAGAGTGCCATCAGAAAAGCTCTTATGTCACCAACATGAAAAGAATAATTCGAACGATTTAAAAAAAAAAAAGAGAGGAAGCATTTTGTTGCAGTTTTTCTTTTTAATTAAACGCGTAAAATATTCAGAATTTAAAAAGAAATCTTGTCAATGCTGTAAAGAATAAATTGCTATGAGAAGGATAGAAATTTTCAGAAAAAAGGTTCCTCTTATTTTAAAAGGGCGTAGTGGAGCGCAGAGATAAACCATTGAAAGGACTCCCCACCAACCTTATCAATAAATAAATAAATAAATAAATAAATAAATAAATGAACAACCCAAAATAAAGGCAGCAGAAGGTTTCGGTTGGAGAATAACTGAGATATGAACAGAGAAGAAACTCTAAAAAAGAAAGAAAAGAAAAAGAGGAAACAGAAAAAATAAAGCAGACCGTGACAGCTGAATAGAAAGAAAGAAAGAAAGAAAGAAAGAAAGAAAAAAGAAAGAAAGAAAGAAAAGAAAAATGAAACGAAAGAAAGAAAAATGTATGTAACAGTAGAGAAAATGAGTAACGAAAAAAAGAATAGTTGGAGAAATGAGGACGAAATAACAGGGAGAAAGAAAACTAATTATCAGGGTAAAGAAAAATACATGAAATAAGGAAAAGAAAAGAACGAAATAGAAAAGAATAAAGGAAACTGAGGAAAAAGAAAGAAGACGAAGAATTGTAACAGAAAGAAGAAAAGAAAAAACAAGAAAGGATAAATAATTATTAAATAAAGAGAAGAAAGAAAACGAGTGGAATTAGAGTAAAAGAAAAAAACAAAGAAAGAAAGAAAGAAGGTACAAAGACGAAAGAAATAACAGACAAAAAAAAGAACTATAGATATCTACAATGAACTGTATAAGTTAAAATGAATTTACGACGAAATAATAATAATAATAATAATAATAATAATAATAATAATAATAATAATAAGGAAAACGTTATCTATGTAATGCTAGGGATGATAGGGAAGATAGAAAAACATGAAATGGAGCCATAACAACAAGCCACGACCTGCCTTAGGTCTCCCCGCAGACTTGGTTGGTAGTGAGACCAAAGCAGAAATCGAAATATGATGTAAAATGACATAATAATAATAATAATAATAATAATAATAATAATAATAATAATAATAATAAGAAGAAGAAGAAGAAGAAGAAGAAGAAGAAGAAAAGAAGAAAAATAAAAGAAGAGAAATTATGTACGAAAAGCGAAAGAAACTTTAGAAAGTGGTTGGAACATAATGCCTGAAAGAGAGAAAATATCACCATCAATGAAGGCGGCAGCGAATTTAGACTAAAATGAATCTGCTTGTTTTAGAGGCTAACAGAAAAAGCCCGCGAAGCGCATGCTACTTTTGGCGCGAGTAGTCAGAACGATTCAGCCTATAAATTTGTTAACTGGAGCAATCTTGGAGAAAACTGCAGTATTGGTAATATTAGCCACAGTAGTGAATGCCTGTACAATTTCTGCATTCAAAAACTATAGTCGTCACAGTCGATCCGCTAAAACTGATGGTAGCGGCTTTAGTTTAGAATATCAGTCGTAATAATAGTAGCGATGTGTGTCTTACCTTCAGAACTTGTAGAACCGGTAGTAGACTGTAGACGTCCTCTTAGTAAAGTTCTCCGCAGTCCGCGACGCTTCACTTTCAATCGCATTAGTACTTGGCCCACTGAAAATACAAAAGAAACATTTCAGAAAATGTTTAAAATAACCTATTTATCATTCTTCTTCTATGTGACTTGTTCCTTCAGGATATAGGCGATCATGGCTTTCCACGTCTCCTTATCCATGGTGGCTCTCAGCACGCTTTCCCCTGTTAAACCACGCAACTCTCGTTCTGCCATCCACCCGCACAGGCCAGTCAAGTACGTTACACTCTACTTTTCTCTGTCGCTCCTTCCCTCTATCTGGCCTGTTAGTATCAGGTTCTCTAAGCCCTCCTTCCTCATTGCATATCCCAGAAACTTCAGTTATCTCTTCCTTTCTTAGTTTATAGTGAAATTTTCCTGTCTCTTAATATTCTACTGAACTTTTGGAACGCGTGACATTTCTTAGATCGTCGAAATAATTTTATTATGTTTTTGTCGCTAAATTCTTCTTTGTCTTCTTCTTTATGTGCCGTGTCCTTTCAGGACGTAGGCAATCATGGACTTCCACTTACCCCTATCCCTTGTCACTCTTAGCACTTTTCCTCTTGGCATCCCCCCCCCAAACTCCGCTCCGCAATCCACTTGCTCAAACCCATCAAATATATTTCGCGTTGCTTTCTTTTTGTGTTTCTTATTTTCTATCCGTCTTGTGAATATTATATTCTCTAAGCTCTCCTTCCTCATTGGGTTTCCCAGAAACTTTAGCTGTTTCTTCCTAATGTTACGTATATGTTTCCTTTTTGTTTGCATCCTCTCCAATGTTGCTCACATATTCGGTTCATGGTATCCTCAGCATCCTCAGCATCCTTCTGTAGAACGACATTTTTGTTACTTCGAGTCTCTCTGTAATCTTTGAGGAGATTGCCCAGCATTCACTGCCATTAAGGAAGAGAGATTATTTCATTCTTATGCTCTGGGTTAAATAGCATAGCAGATTGGACCCTCTATTATTGGTCTGCAATCATTGTTGGAGAAGACAGTCGGTGAATTAAGTGCCTCATCTGATGCATGTTTTGGCGATCATGTCTCTTTCTATACATGACTAATTAGGCAGATTACTTTCTCGCAGTATATTGCCATTTCTTTCTGGAGGCTATAGAACTCAATCTGTCCTACTATTCAACCCATAGCTAGAGGGATAAGAGATGTATTCATACCTTTTGTAAGGTATTTGCGCGTAAGTGAATGCAACGAGTTCAACTGGAATTCTAACTCGGCTCTCCGATATCTCATTCCCTGCCGATATCCATTACAACTCTTAATTCAGAACTGGTTGAGTACCTGGAAACATTATCCATTAAAAAAGAAACCTACATGCCGCATAAACCACAATAGCACCCCAGTGTAGTGCGTCTGTGGCTCTCTTTACCACAATGGAGTCTAATGGCACTAAGACGATGGGGCAGGGGCGAAAGAGGCAAAATCAGGAGACAAAATCCGCTCAAATATAAATCTAAACACCAGCCTATCGCTACTGAAAATCAATAATCACTAAACACTAATCTATTGAAAATCAATAATCACTTGAGGTAACCAAAATGTTAATTCTGTTTGTATAATCAGTGAAGCGTTTAGTTTTCAATAACATAATTCAAAAAGATAACTTTTAACTGCATCGTGATAACTACCACATCAGCCTGCATATTTTTTAATGATTTTAACAATAATAAAGGGGAAAAATGAGCAAATTAATGGACCTTTATCTGTGCTTTATAGATTACGCAAAGGCGTTTGACAAAGTATGCCACAAAGACTTGATAGAGATGCTCGACAACCTTGAAATATTTAAAAAAAAGACCTTAGGATAATCAAGAATTTACATTGGCAACAAACCGCTTGCGTACGAATAGGAAATGAATCCAGCAAGAAAACAAAAATAGAAAGGGGCGTAAGGCAAAAATGTGTTTTCTCACGGCTTCTGCTCCGATGAACTTAGATCACTAGTGCCCACTAAATACGAATTTGAACGAGATACTAGATTAGCAACTAGATCCCACCCTTTTACAGTGAAACCGATAAAATGCAGCTGTAAGTTCTACTCCAACAGTTTCTTTCCTCGCACTTCCCGACTGTGGAATTCTCTTCCAAACGATTGCTTCCTCGACGGCTACAATCTCCAGGAGTTTAAATGTAAGGTCAATAGACACCTCCTAACACACTAACCTGCTCCCATTCTATCAAGCACTCTTCCCATCTGCCCAACCCTCATCCTCACTATCCTTACTCATCTGTCACCTTCCTCCTGACATTCCCTATGTCTAACCACTCCTTCTCTTTACCTTCCCCTATGTAGCCCCATGCGCAATAGTGGCAGTGGAATGCCTTGCTTGGGGTGAGATGATTAAAAAAAAAATCTATTCATTTTATACATTCTGAGAAAAATAAAATCCTTGCCAAGATTCGTCATTAGCGACCACAATCTCAATAATGTAAAAAGACGCGGATGACATGATGCTGATAGCAGATACGGAAAAGAAAATGCAGGATATTCAACAGAAGGTTGCAAAAGAAAACGAGAAGAAAGGACTGAGCACAAACTTCCAGAAAACTGAATGTATGGTCATCGACAAAAAGAAAACCCCAAAATGCCAAATACTGGTTGTGGAAACTAAAGTAAAACAAGTAAAGACGTCCTGATATTGGATGTAGAGTGCGACATTGAGATCCGAAGACGCATTAGCATGACCGAGGCCGAATTTCAAGAGCTAACCAGAGTCCTGAGAGAAGAGAAAATCTTACTAAAAACAAAGAAGAGAGTGCTGGATTGCTATGTGACATCTGTCCTTCTGTATAAAAATGAATGTTTAACGATCTCATCAAGAATGAAGGAGAGGCTTGAAGCAGCAAAAAATATTGTTTTACAGAAGGATGCTGAGGATATCCTGGACAGAGCGCGTGTGCATCGATGAATTGTTGAAGAGGATGCAAACGGGAAGAAAACTTAACTTTTTACTTCCTACTTAACACCAGGAAGTAAAAAATGAGATTCCTGGGACACGTAATGAGGAAGGAGGACCTGGCGAACCTAATACTCACAGGACGGAAAGAAGGAAAGAAAGACAGGGGAAAGCAAAGCGAGACATATTTGATAGGCCTTAGTAAATGGACGGAGGAGCAGGGTTTGAGAGATATACCAAAAGGAAAAATATTCAGAGCGACAAGAGATAGAACCAAGTGTAAGTTCATGATCACCTACGTCCTGAAGGGGCTCCGCATATGAAGAAGAAGACTGCGATTCAAACGGAAGATTCAATGCGTTTATGAAGAAGGTGCAGCGAAAAACTAAGTATATAAAAAATCGTTTGCTTTATTTTCGACTGGAAATTCCGAGCTGAATGAAGTTCCACGTTCTTCTTCTTCTTCTATGTGCCCTGTCCCTTCAGGACGTAGGCGATCATAGATCTCCATGTCTCCCTATCCCTTGTGGCTCTTAGTATGTTTGCTCCTGTTGCTCCTGGCAACCCCCGTTCCGTCATCCACCTGATCAGACCCTGCAAATATGTTATCCGCTGCCTTCTTCTGTCTCTCCTTCCTTCTATCTGTCCAGTCAGTATCAGGTTCTCCAGGCTCTTCTTCCTCATTGCATGTCCCAGGAACTTCAGTTGTCTCTTCCTGATGCTCAGCATCAATTTCCTTTTTGTTGCCATTCTTTCTAACACCTCGTCGTTGCTTGTATGCTCAGTCCACGATATCCGTAGCATCCGTCTGTAGAACCACATTTCGGCCGCTTCCAGTTTTGTCCTCATTTTCGATGATATTGTCCAGCATTCACAGCCGTATTGGAGAACTGACATCACGTAGCAGTCTAGCACTCTTTTCTTCGTTTCTATTGAGATTTTCCTGTGTGTTAGTATTTTGCTCATCTTCTGGAACGCGTCCTTTGCCATGCCAATTCGCCTACGGATCTCCGTGTCGCACTTTCCATCTCCTGTTAGAACACTTCCTAGGTACTTAAATTCTTGGACTTGTTTGATTCTGTTATCCCCCACGTTCCACGTTACACAAACTGTAATTTAAACCGGCCAAAGAACTCATTGTTTGAAAATAATCAGCATAGAAAACATATTGTAAATGTTTGAATCAAGCACTGAATAAATATTTGTACTAGTTTAGTAAGTCGATTTTATGTGTGACTTTTGCGTTCAGTTCGCTACTTGAGCGGAAAGAAAATATTCTGTTTCTGAAAAAAAATTCTGATGTAAAAAAAAGTGATGAAAATGCCTAACCTACAACAATGTCAAGCATAAAAGATCGTAGTGTAAGCTAAATGAACCATTTCTAAACACCAGTCACCATTTGAAAAAGTTTACGCAGGGAGTATTGTGATACTGGAAAGGTGTCTTTTATTATGATCCAGTAGAAAAACCCAACAGTTTTGTATATAGTGATCTATTGTATCTTCGCAGAAAGTGGAATCGACGAGCCGATTTTATGCGGCTAGTCTAATGCCCTTGAAAAATGAATGAATCTGTCTCTTCTGCCCTCACAAGGTATGTGTTAAGCAGGAAGGTAGAACGGGCTGACAGGAAAACTGAATTTAATATCATGGATAAAGAAAAGAGAAACTACTCAACTATCTTTGTTAAGAGATCCTGATAAATTCACAGATACGAAATTAAGGGAATTTGTAAAGCGATAAGATGCCGTACCTCCTCGCGAAGCGTACGTCATCGAAAGGCGTAAGTCCTTAAAAGGCATGTCATAAAAATGTTTCCTTTTTGGAAAATGAAGAGAGAAATCGAAGAAAAGCACCTCTTCAGGATAACGCAAGTCTGCGTGTCTCAGGGCAAAAAGTTCAACTGGAAAGTTTTAAATGACCCGCTATATTCATGAAGTATTTCACCTTCGGATTATCATTTACTCCGGATTTCACATAAATTTGCTAATAATAATGTTTTTATGTTAACCAAAAATGATTTGATTCTTTTTTTTTTTTTTTTTTTTTTTTTTTTAGTTAAACCGTGCGATTATTTTAGTTAAACCGAGCGATTATTTTAGTTAAACCGTGCGATTATTTTACTTCAACCGAGCGATTATTTCACTATACGGAAACAGCAATTAATACGTAAAAGAGTGATAACTGGTACTGATTTCGAGAATGTTAATTTCCTGAAAACGTTTTTGAAGGAAAAGATTTCATAAATTTTAACCGACGGTAATGCTACTTGTTATCAATGACCGTACTGCGTATGACGATAAACAACATCCGGCAGCAAAGCCTCTGATCGGATAGCTGTGAGGAGGGTGGAACCACCTCTTAATTTCTGTTGTTCTCATGCGTACTCTGGCCCGGGGTGATAGCACTTGTTAGCGTCCAAGCTAGGGGCAAACAGTGAACACCCAAACTCGGGTGAAATCACTATGAATGTATAAAACATTATAGCAAAAATACCAACAATACATTTTCATTGTAAAAAAAAAAAATAACAATACGATTTTGTAAAAGAAAAAAAATAATACCAATGCATTTTTGTAAGTAAAACAAAATACCAGCAATACATTTCTAAAAGAAATTAATAATACCCCAAAGAAATTTAATTTCGGCATTAAGTGAGTCATAATAAATTGATGTATCGCTAAACAAATAAATATTATCAATGAATGCTGTGTTGGAACGACTATTTCTACCGTTGTCATTAATGAAATGAAATCTTAACTTGTATCGTTTCAATTAATGCAACAATAAAAATAAATAATGAAAAGTTAATGCTATCTAAACTTATTTATAAATGGAACTTTGTGTGTGTGTGTGTGTGTGTGTGTGTGTCTCTGTGTCTGTGTGTTTGGATGTCCGTTACCTATAAACTCCGAAACGGCTGAACCGATTTTCTTGAAAATTTACACAGTTATACTATAAGCGTCTGCGTGTGTTCTTAGCTAGGTTTTGTGTCGAGGTGCCCCCGATAAATATCGAAAATCGATAATCGAAAAAATCGGGTTATAGGAGGAGTGATCCGATTTTAATCAAATTTAATGCACTCATAGATAAAGACATAAGAAACGATATGCAGAAATTTCAAGGTTGCAGTTCTTACAATAGTGCAGAAAATCGATAATATGTATATATAAAAGGCAAGATGTTTGTGTTTGTGTATGTTTGTCTATATCCTTTATACAAATCCACATTTTTTATCCGATTCTCACCAAACTTCACACAAACATTCTTTAGGCTGAGTCTGAGCTCCAGAACTATGGATTAGTTTTAAAGCTTTCATTACACCCGAGCAACGCCGGGCTATACTGCTAGTATATGATAATATCAAAATCTAGATATAAACTTCTGTTACTTCCGTTACTCCGGCTATTCGTTCGTCCCTCACACCATCTAAAATAGCCATATATTAACTGACCCAAACCAAATTTTGGGAAAAAGTGAAAACAAATAAGGGGAATAAATACAGTTGGTCTTATTAAGATGCATAACTTAGTAAAAAGATTGTTTATTGATTCCTTTGGAAAAATTAAAAAGAATTATTATTTAACAAAGAAAATGCTCTCATTCTTTGAAAAAAGGTTTAATGATTAAAACAAATATTTATTTTAAAAAATGCAATATTGTTTTTTGCATAGCTTTTCTTTAAATTTTTTTATATACAAGAATCCAGTTTCCAGTTTGCCCTGCATTTGTCAGGACTATAAAAAAAATTCCTAGATCAAACACTTCAAAAAGTTGAAATTTGGCTCCAGGAAGAAATATTTACGTCTGGTCAGTTGTATGCTGCACGCTCAAGATTAAGAAATCCTAAGAATGTATTCTTCGCTGTTAAAAAGGAAAAATACTTTTTAAAAATATATTGTTTACCATGATGTCGTATAGGATTAAATAATTAAACCGCGAAGTAGGGTTTTTGTCAAATTTTTTCTCCAAATAAATCAGCCTATTCAAATTTTATTGATTAGTTTGCGAAATTGAACGAAACGTAATTTGTAAATCTCGACAAAAAATGTTCGTGATAACACCAGCACTACTAAATTCCGTGAGGATTTCAACACGCGTCAAAGTGTTGAAAATAAAATTCTAGTTTTTGTAAAAAGAAAAAGTGTTCGTTTTTGTTAATGTTGTTACCCGGAACCCCGTTATGTCACTCACTACAGAGGTTATAAAGATTTCATGATAGTTCCAATTTTACGAGGAAATAAAATTTTATTTCGAAATAATCAACTTAAGTATTTAATTCCATTCGTCTTAGTAATAATTAGAGAAAGAATATTTGATGATTGCAAAAAAAAAAAAATACAAAACAAAACAAAACGAAAAAAACAGAAAGAAACAATAGATTATTAATAAAAACAATTTTTAAAATTTTCATTATAGCATATGTAAATTTTGGAACTACTTAAATCATTCATTCTTGAAAACAGGAAAAAGTTTATTTTAGTTAAATTTTGTCAAAAATCCAACCAACTTTGTCAGACTTGAAAAAATATTGATTTTGTATCATTTTTTTAAAGTGAAATTCACTTCATAATGTAAAAACAGTGTCAAATTGATTTTGAGTTATTAAAGAGTTATCTGTACTTAATTTCTATTTACAAATGTCATATTTGAAACTGTTTTACGTCATTAGAAACAGGTTACTATTACAAATTGTGAAAAAGGACATCATTGGTAGTGCGCAGTTATCAAATGTTATAACATTACAGAATGAGGCATTTCAAACAGTGGGTGAATCAAATTAACAAACTAAGCTTTAAGAGCTGTTAAATGTTAGGATACATCAGAACGAGGTATCTTTAAGAGTGGAATAAATTGAATGGCTGAACTAGGCGTTAACAAACATCAAACATTAAGGTACTACAAAATAAGATATCTCTGACAATGGTGATTCGAATGATCAACCTAGGCTTTAACAATTATCAAAGATTAGTGTACCACATAATGAGATATCCTTAAGAGTGAGTGAATCAAATGGCCGAACAAAGCATTAAAAAATATCAAAAGTTAAGGTACCACAGAGTAAAATATTGACAGTGGGTGAATCGAATGGCCGACCTAGGCATTAACAATTATCAAAGATTAGGGTACCACAGAATGAGAAATCTCTAACAGTAGGTGATTGGGATTATCAAACTTGGCCTGAATAGCTCTTAAAAGTAAGGATACTGTAGAATAGGGTATTTCTAACATTGGGTATGTCGAATTGGTAGACTAGGCTTCAACAGCTATCAATATTTACAGTACCACAGAGTAATACATCTGTAACGATGTGAATGGGACTTTTCAAACTAGGCTTCTGCTAGCTGGAAGTATTTTTTCTAGCAGTGGGTATACTGAGACTTCAAATAAGGTTGCGACTGCTATTAGAATTTAGAACATCACGATATGAGTGGATGTTTCTAGCAGTGGTATAGTGAGGTATTTATTTATTTATTTATTTTTTCTTATCTTTTGTCAAATATGACCAAAATATCTTTACACAGCTTAGGCCTAGAGGACCTTTTTAACGGTTGCTTAACAATTGTGATCTTTGCCAAATTAGACATTAGATCTCAGAATTAAGGTTATCGCGCAAATATCCTTGGGAAAGGTATTAATCTGTCCCTTCCTTCCAGTTATGGGTTAAATAGCAGGACAGATTGGGTTCTATAGCCTTGGTAGGCAACCAGTTTACCGCAGAAAGCAATGGCAACCTACTGCGGGATAATCTTCTGCCCAGTCAGTCATGTCTCTTTCGAGACATGATCGCCCAAGCGTGTATCACGTATGGCCCTTAACTGACTGAACCCGAGAGGGTATCTCTAACAGTGATTGTTTGTTTAGAGGCATAACAACTTTATATGGGTTATTTAATGCTGAAATTTAATTTTTTCGGAGTATTAGTAATTTCTTTTACAAAAATATACTGCTGGTGATATTTTTAAATGCCTTACTGGTACACAATTTACATTGTTCGAACTATTGTTCCAATCCTTACTGCCAAGTTTACAACGTTTCAGCCGCTGTACGCTCCGGCCTTCTTCAGGTGCTAGGAATTTCGAACCGAACCCTTTATTAGATCCCTAGCAACTGAACAAGACCGGAGTATTCAATATCCGAAACGTCGTAAACACGACAAAGTAAATATTACAAATACTACCTCATCTCAGAAATATAGACAAATGTCTAACTGATGATTTTTATTTTTTACGAAAATATATTGCTGGTATTTTTCCCATAAAAAAATTTATAATTTCATATTTTCACCCCAGCCTAGGAAAGAAACAGGTGCTAACACACCGGGTTAGGGTAGACCCACGCTGCTCAAAGCTTCCAATCTCCCGATCAGTGGCCTTGCTGCCGGATGTAGTTTATCGTTATACCCTTTTTTGTATATATTTCATATTTTGTCTAAATCTGAAACAGCTCAAAAGAGGAATCTGCTCAGTCCGGTCTGAATTGACTTCAAACACTTTTTTCAGTTCATGCTTCACTTTTACTTTTAAAATCTGTTAATCTTCGCATCAGTCTTTGAAATAAATTCTTCTAACAGGACCATTTTGTTAAAAACAAACCAAAGAGTACTGAACTGAATGGCAGTGAATGCTGGACAGTCTCCTCACAAATGAAGAAGAAACTGCAGGCAGTATAAATTTGGTTCTGCAATAGGATGGTGAGGATACCAAGTACGGGGTAAGCAACAAGCAAGTCTTAAAGAAAATATTGACAAAAGAAACAGTTATACTAAGAAACGAACGTTATATTTATGCTCAAAATGCTTTAAAAAGGTTATACACATGCAGAAGTACGTGACCTGTTTTATAGACTACGCAAAGTACGCCGAAAAGACATGCTAGCGATGCTCGGGGTTTATGATGAAACTGTTTGGCCTTGAAAAATATAGCACCACCGTGACGGCATCGGAATTTAAATCACGCCCAGACACTATTGTTTCGACTGTCGATTAGTTGTCTTACGGCCATTGTCTGCAATGGACGTAACACCAAGGAAGCGTACAAAAATTGTAACATTTCACGTACACACATGCAAACCTCACAGAGTGATTGCGGATATTGTTGGTGCTAGCCTTTCAAATGTCAGTCGTGTCATCAAGACAAAGAAACAAACTGGATCCATCAGTCCAAAACGTAAAGAAAAATACGGTTGGAAAAGAAAGAACAATGTCAAGAGACGGCTTATAGAAAAGTGCAAAAGATCCTAGGAAGTTATTAATCGTTTTGTTTCAATTAATTTGCACAAGGGTGAACCAGCTGTATCTCTGAGAAAATTTATTAGGAATACATGATTTCTTTGGGTAAAACAATCCTTTGCGTCATTAGTGTTGTTACAAGTTTTCAGTCCATTCATTCTATATTTACCTTCTATAATTTCAAAAGAACCATTACTATTCAAAAATTATTTCATAAATTTAAACCCTTTCATTGTGCTATTAATGTTGCTACCCCAAAAATTTCGAACCATCTATTCTCTCTACTCTAACTTTAGATAGAATCCTTAATATCCCAAGATATTTTTCAGACAGTTGGAAACTTTCGTTGTTCTGTTTATGTCGATACCACAAAGATTTCGAACCATCTATTCTCTCTACTCTAACTTTAGATAGAATCGGTAATATCCCAAGATATTTTTCAGACAGTTGGAAACTTTCGTTGTTCTGTTAATGTTGATACCACAAAGATTTCGAACCATCTATTCTCTCTACTCTAACTTTAGATAGAATCCGTAATATCCCAAGATATTTTTCAGACAGTTGGAAACTTTCGTTGTTCTGTTAATGTTGATACCACAAAGATTTCGAACCATCTATTCTCTCCACTCTAACTTCAGAAATAATCTTTAATATTTCAAGATATTTTAAAAATAATTGAAAGCTTTCGTTGTGATGCTGATTTTTTTTACCACAACGTTTCGGTTCATCCATACTGCATCTAGATACTTTGCGGTTTTAGATTTATTAACATTTCAATATTTGTTCATGACAACCGAACTAATTATTTTGTTTTGTTGATTTTGATAACGCAACCTTTGTACATTTTCCTTTTATAAACTCTGAGAAGTGTCATTTAAATTGCATGCTTCGTTCGGACAAATTCAATTTTTCTTTGTGCATTTTATGTTTCGGCCCACATGTATTTCATTATCTGTCAGGCTGGTAACCAATAAAAAATTAGTTCCAGAAAACTAATGACCGTTAATATAACAAGCGAATCAGATTATAAGTTCGTTTCAAGAAAAATTATGTGCTACTGGCCAGGTAGCATGTTCTATATTTGTTCATGTGAGTTCAGAATCATTTTATTGTATTTTAATTGAACAACCCTAAACGCTCTGATGGCTCACCTCCATTTACTTATCTCTGAATAGAGTCTGGTGTATACAAATGGCCAGCACTTGGGTAAAGCTACCAATAATGAGTTTTGTGAATCGAAGTCGCTGTGAAAGACACAAAATGGAAACTACATTACGGTTCAAGTAAGGAGAAATTTATCTGGTACACAATCAATCAGATTAAAAATAAATGGTGTTCAGTATTCGCTGACAATATTCCTTTACAAGTTTAGCCACATATAATAAACTGACAACTAAAAGAGCCAAAAGTGGGTATTTATGGCAATATGTATATTTACACCAATTATCTTCATTCAAACGTGTTTCATTAAATAATATAGACATATTGTCTCTATTTTTATGCTGATCCTTTTCGGTTTTCTAATCAGATGTTAAGATGGAATTCATCAAGGTATGTTTTGTTAACCCGAGTACTTTCGACCATTTCCAAGACCATCTTCAGCAGTAAATTACAAAAACAAACTTATTTTAATGACAATATAATTTGTACTCCCTTGTGATAGTGATTTTTAACAACACCCACGAACGAGATTTATTCTACTTATTTCAAAATTTTAAATTTATCAGTTGTAGTTATAGAATTTTTCATAATATAAGGGCGCTGGTCTGAAATTGGTAGAAGTGTAAAAAACAATATGTTACTAAAATGTTAATATTCTTGATAAAATTTGTTGAGTGTTGGTTATTTGATTTTGATATAGAGGGTCTCGGGAATTTGAAGGTGGATAGGAATGTGTTTTAGATGTTGTGCAAGAAGTTGTGCCCG
The DNA here is from genome assembly GCA_037127315.1 of Ascarosepion bandense. Taxonomy (NCBI): domain Eukaryota; kingdom Metazoa; phylum Mollusca; class Cephalopoda; order Sepiida; family Sepiidae; genus Ascarosepion; species Ascarosepion bandense. The sequence continues at coordinate 546,789 of JBBBDQ010002115.1, forward strand.
AGAAATTAAGTATAAGACGCATTGATAATGGTGTGGTCATCAAGTCAATATATGTAGATGATGTAGAAATAATGAGACAAAATGAAAAAGCTTGTACAGACAACGCATTTTATGTCTTTCTGACGGGCCTCTTCAGGTTAGAATGCGAGAAAAACCCGTGTATAAATATAGTTCGTCAGAAATTTTGAGGACGTGGTAATAAATAATCTTATTAGTGCTACGGTCGAAAAGTTTTTTTTTCCCTTTTCCGTACAGAAGGTATAACGTCAGCTGGATTAGAAATTCGTTCACTCTAAGTAGATTCCTTTTTTTTCCTCAGTTAGTTCATGTAGCGCATTATGCTACTATTGCTTTTGCGATGATCGGTGATATTGTATGAGTCCAGTCTGAGGTTCAACATCGAGAATTGTAAGATCAGTGCACTTTCAATGTATTTTCTTCTTAATCAATTCTTTTCTCTCCTAATCAGACTGGTATTTATTAAGTTGAAATTGTAGTCAGATGTGTTAAAGTAAAGTAAAACACGTTTAAAGTGTTGTTATACAACTGTGGATGTGCGCTGGGGTGCAGTGGATATCTGCTCGGAACGAGAAATCGGGGAACCGAGTTCGAATTCCAGTTGATTTCTTTGCATTCACTTACGCTCAAACTCCCTTGGGAAAGGTATTAATCCATCCCTTCCCTCCATTAATAGTTAAATAACAGTTCTATAGCCTTGGTTGGCAATCAGTCTACCGCAGAAAGTAATGGCTACCTATTGGGGATAATCTTCTGTCCAGTCAGTCATGACTTTTCGAGGCATGATCGCTCAAGAGTGCATCACGTATGACACTACTGACTGACTATACATCTGTGAAACTGATATCGTCTTTTTCTTTAAGTTTCTGCGCATTGGGTGGACCTATTGCATAACAACATTCCGGCCAGAAGACTCTTTCTATAAAGCAGTGAATTCTCTATGGTAAACCGTAGATATGGATCATTTAAAATATCAACAATCATTACAGAAGCAATAGTAATACAATGCTGTATACGAACTAAATGTGAAAAAAAAGCAGAAATATTATCATCCTCCTCCTCCTTTGACCAATCAATAGTCGGTCGGAAATCTATCCACAGTCGTACCTCACACAAAAAGGTCAAGCATTTCTGTCCTCAGACCCTGGTGCTGTGAGTGGATGTCATGGACTTCTTTCGATGGCTGATATAGACGTGGATCGCCGACCCTACATCCGGGTCTTTTTATATGTGAGACACCATCTCAAGGAAAATTTCCAACCAAAGCTCAAGATGTCTTTCAAGCCACCGACGGCTCACAAAATATCCCATCTACCCAAATTCACTCACAAGGCTTTGGATAACTCGTATAGTTTTTATACACTTTCCAAAGGTGTTTCACGCTGGAGTCACCTCCTCCGGAACGATAGAATCAAAAAATCACCTTCCTAACAAATCAGTCATGATGAGATTTAAACCCAGTCTTCATGGTCAGAAAGTGAACGCTCTAACCACTCGACCACGTGATGAAAAAAATTTCTTCGGTGTTTGCTAATTTAAAATCCAGTAGACGTTAACGGCATCAATATCGAACAAGAGAAACTTTATGGCCGTAGAATTTAACGAGGTTATTTATTACTTGTCCTCAAATTTCCATCGTCCTATATTTACACTCAGGTTTGTCTCTCATTACAACCGGAGGAAGCTTTTTTGAACAAGTTTTTCCACTTAGTCTTATTATATCCTCTTTTTTCGGATAGTATTGTACACACTACTGACACTCATATAACAAAAATAACTACTGTTATCAATGGTAGGATTAATTGCACAAACATATTAAAAGTTTTATTGGAGCTAATTATTATATAGACAGTCACACAAGAGCTACTTCTGATTGGATAGGAAAAAATAAAACGAGCTATCACAATTCTACTTCAGAATCACCTGCATATGAACCCGGTATATTTCGGCAAAATTTGGGATTTTTTATTAAGCCACTGCTCACTTGATTTACTCATATTTTTTAGATATACTCCTATCTTTAACGATTTCCTCCAAAACGAAAATAAGTATTATTCGGTAAAAATAAATATGCTGAAGTATTGAATACTCTTTTTTGTTCCCTAGAACAAGAGCACTATTTGTTGATCAATTCCTTCATGCAGTCAGTTAAGTGCCATACGTGATACACGCTTGGGCGATCATGTCTCTTTCGAGACATGACCGACTGGACAGAAGATTATCCCGCAGTAGGTTGCCATTGCTTTCTGCGGTAGACTGGTTGCCTACCAAGGCTATAGAACCCAATCTATCCTGCTATTTAACCCATAACTGGAAGGAAGAGACGGATTAATACCTTTCCCAAGGGTATTTGCGCGTAAGTGAATACAATGGACTTAACTGGAATTCGAACTCGGCTCCCCGGTTTTTAGTTCTAGCCGATATCCACTGTACCACAACGCACATTCCTTCATTACGCCTTCGAAATAAGTGAGAAAACAACTCTCATTGGACAGTAATTAATACATAAGTATCTAATATAAAGTTTCCTGGCAAAAACAGTGATACTTAACAGATGATGTGGCGATATTCCTTGTGTGATTATTTATTGAGACTTTATAGAAAAGTCACAAGTGTTCAAGAATACATTCAGTTGTTACTGACAGAATAGGCCTCTTATAACTAAAGGTGCTACTCGACTTTCGACAAAGTTCCGTTCTTACGAAACCTCGTAACGCAATTTTCCGTGTAAGTCACAACTTAAACGGTATTTTCCTTGAAAAGCATCACTCACCTAAGCTAACGCCATAGTAAAGAAATAATCAATGACATAACATTTGTATATTATATCTTAACATAAAAAGAACTAAAAACACGGGATGCATAAAGATTATGAAATATTATAAAAATAATACATATAAAATTGTTTTTTTTTTTTTAATCATTTCACTCCGCGCAAGGCGGAAACGCCACTGATGTGCAGGGTGTTACATAAATATAAAAAGATTAATTAGAAAAGAGTGAGGAGTACAAACTAGTTAGAAAGGAACAATAGAAAGCAGGTGCGATGACAGATACATAGGTGGAGAGAAAGGGAAGGTTATACAGGGGTGGGGAGAGAGCTAGAGTCCAGTGGTTAGTAGATGAGTATTGACTTTGCATTTAAATTTCTGGAGGTTGTAGCCGTCAGGAAAGCAAGAATACGGGAGCGAGTTCCACAGGCGGGAAGTGCGAGAGAGGAAGATGCAGGAGTAGAATTGTCGTCTGCATTTGGGTAACCTGACTGTGAATGGGTGGGACCCAGTTGCCAGTCTGGTTGCACGAGTAAACACCTGTTGAGGAGGTATCAGTGACTTATTTGTTGCCAGTCATGTCATTGCTCAAGCTAGATGAGATGACAAAATGTAAGATCCTGGTTCTCTTGCCGTATTCGGCAGCTTGTACAAGATAAACGACTGGTCGAAACAAGATTAATGGAGATCGCGTCTTTAATAAAGACCGTTGTAGTTCGGGACGATCGTATCAAGGAACATACTGTCAATTCATTGTTAATGTTTAACATAATGTCTTGTAAAAAATTAACAATGCATGAAACACACTAAAAATGAAATTCAAATTCTGCTAGTAACAACTGTCTCTGTTTTCTGACCACTAATGATCTCTATCTATATGGATTTCACGATGGATTACCGTTTTGCTGTAGAGAAATTACTCACTTTTTGAACAAAAGCATAAAGCATTTTTCATTTGTTTTCTGGATATATGATATTGACCGATGACAATATTTCAAAGTAAAATCGTAGAAACATATTGATTTGTATTTGAACTAACAAATATTGGTCTGCTTATTGGGAAATAATATTTTTAATAACAATCCGACCCTAAGTTTTTAAAATTAACACGATTGAATATACCAATGCCAACAAGTATTTTCATCAAATCATTTAATAAACAAACAGCAATTTTTTTTAAAAACCTATGATTTTCAGTTCTTTTTTTATTGTACATGATTTAACCCTTTTAATACCATTTTGATACAGTATGAAAACAAGCCTTGAAAGAAATATTTTCCTGAAAATTTTCTTAATAGAAATATTTTATAAATTTCAAATGAAAGCAGTACTGACTGCTCAGTCAATGAATACCAAATGTTTCCTTATAGGGAAATACCAAATGTTTCCTTATAGGGAAATACTGTATCAAATATAATACGAATGGCTCTAGAGGGTTAAGTAGTAATTAGTGGGAGATCTGTTTATTACTTCATAACAATATAGAACTGATCCCCCACTTTATGACAAGTAGAAGCCTTAATCATATTATATTATTAAGTAGTAATTAGTGGGGGATCTGTTTATTAGTTCATAACAATATAGAACTGATCCCCCACTTTATGACAAGTAGAAGCCTTAATCATATTATATTATTAACCCTCTAGGGCCATTCGTATCATATTTGATACAGTATGAAAACAAGCCTTGAAAGAAATATTTTCCTGAAAAATGTTTTAATAGAAATATTTTATAAATTTCAAATGAAAGCAGTACTGACTGCTCAGTCAATGAATACCAAATGTTTCCTTATAGGGAAATACCAAATGTTTCCTTATAGGGAAATACTGTATCAAATATGATACGAATGGCCCTAGAGGGTTAATTGTATATCGACTCATTATACACTCCTAATCAAAATTTTAAGACCACTTAAACATCTTTAAAAAGAAATATTTTTTACGGATAGATTTTAAACTCCTCCCACTTAAGGTTACCGATACTACAATCTAAAAGGTTATGGGGGAAAAAAAAAGATATATTCCAAACATTTTATTTAGAAATTTACATTTTTATAAAATGAGGCGATATACACATGATCAAAATTATAAGACCAGAGACAAAAATTCTACGAAATTGTACAAAACATGTCTGAAAAGTGTATGAAAACATTCAAAAACCAAATTTAATAATGGGTTCTACCTCCACTGCTTTTGATGACTTCAAAAATTCTGTCGGGCATGCTAGAAATAAGCGTTTCCATTAAGGTGCGGGGGATGTTGCTCCAGCTTCTGAAGATGACTTCACACAGTTAATTTTTTGTTGAATGTTGTTTGCCATTTCGATAAACATCTCTTGTCATCCATCCTCAAACATTTTCAATTGGGTTCAAGTCTGGTGAGCATGCAGGATGTCCCAAGAGATGGACTCCATTTTCTTGTAGAAAGGTCAAGGTCCGTCTTGCAGCATAGATTGCAGCATTATTCTGTTGGAATAACCATCCATCCCCACACAAACGATGGCCCTCCATCATCAATGATGCTTTTTGTAGCATGCTAACATAACCAGCCGCTGTTTGACAACCCTGCACCACCTGGAGCTCCATCGTCCCTCTGTAAGAAAAAGCACTTCATACCATTAGGGACCCTCCACCACTATGACGTGTTGAGAAAATTTCAGGAGGCATGTTTTTGTTATGCCAATATCGTTGGAAGCCATCAGGACCATCTAGATTGAATTTTTTCTCATCAGAAAACAGGACTTTCTTCCACTTCTCGACGTTCAATGTTTGGTATTCACGACCAAACTTTAAGCGGTTCAACTTGTGACGTGGAAGCAGCCGAGGAATTTGTTTACGCTTTTTATTTACCATGCCTTTTTGCCGTAAGTGTCGTCTGATGGTTACGGGACTGCAATCAGCATCTGTGACTGCCTTAATTTGACTAGAAGAAAGTCCCCCCTCTTTCAGAATAATCCGCCTTATTCTCTAACTCAATGCAGGAGAAATTTTTTGGGAGCTACCAGAGAATTTTGCTTTTCCATAATTCTCACTGTTCTTTAGAAAGTTGCAAATCAAAGTTTTACTGCGATTTACCTTAGCTGTGATCGCCCGCTGTGACAAACCTTGCTTATGGAATTCTAGAATTCGAGAACACACAACTTTGGTACGTTTGCTTGCTTTAGCCATGGTAACACTTTTACGCAGTGATTGCTAATCTCTAACTGATCTAAAAACATTGGAATTACCATAGATCTAACTATTTATACCCCTGGTCTTATAGTTTTAATCATGTGTAAATCGCCTCATTTTATAAAAATGTAAATTATTAAATAAAATGTTTGGAATGTAGCTTTTTGTTTCCATAACCTTTTAGATTGTAGTATTGGTAACCTTAAGTGGGAGGAGTTTAAAATCTATCCGTAAAAAAAAATTTCTTTTTAAAGATTTTTAAGTCGTCTTAAAATTTTGATCAGGAGTGTATATAGTACTCATATTTTTATCCAAATAATGACTGTCTAATTTCCTGGCCACTGCTAATCTCCACCTATATGAAGCTCAATTCGTTTCTCTTGTGAAAGAGATAATATTGAGCCATCAAATTACAGAAAAATACCATATTCTGCTAGTAATAACTTAAACACGGACATTCTTCATCTATATGAGTCCTGAACGCTAAACATCTCCATATATATGAATTTTAAGACGGTTCTCTTGTAAAAGAAACAATTACGTATCGACGCAATCGAATATGGATTTTAGATTTTTAAAATCCATATTCTACCGTAAATTATAACTGTCTCTCCTCTTGACCATTGATTATCTCCAACTATTTAAATTCAATAGGTTTCTCTTGTCAAATAATTAATACGACATTGAAACACTACATCTGAAACTTAAATTCTGCTTCATCTAATAACTGTCTCACTTGCTAACCCCCGAAATTCTTATTCTTCATTTATATAAATTTCAATATATTTTCCGAATGACAATTGAAATAATATATCGATGAACTACATATAAAATCCATATTCTGTTGTTAAGACCATCAAGTATGCCATGCAATGTTTTTCCTTACTTGTTTTGGTTAGCTACCGTTTTGCTGTAAAGAAATTCCTCATTTCCTGAAAAAAAGCATTTTTTCATTTGTTTTCTGTACATATGAGATTGACCGATGACAATATTTCTCAAAGTAAAATAATCGTAGAAGCTTCTCAATTAGTATTTGAAGTAACAAATATTGGTCAGCTTATTGACCATTCTCAGTACGTTTCTCATGTAAAGAAGTAATAATTCATTGATAAACTACATATAAACGCTATATTCTGTTACTAATAACTGCATCAATTCCTGACCACTGATTTCCTCCATGTATATGGCTTTCAGTACGTTTCTCTTGTAAAGAAATAATAACGCATCGACTCATTACATATAAAACCCATATTCTGTTAATAATAACTATCAATTCCTGACAACTGATTATCTCCGTCCATATGGCTTTCAGTACGTTTCTCTTGTAAAGAAATAATAACGCATCGACTCATTACATATAAAACCCATATTCTGTTAATAATAACTATCAATTCCTCACCACTGATTATCTCTGTCTATATGGCTTTCAGTACGTTTCTCTTGTAAAGAAATAATAACGCATCGACTCATTACATATAAAACCCATATTCTGTTAATAATAACTATCAATTCCTCACCACTGATTATCTCGGTCTATATGGCTTTCTGTACATTTCTCTTGTAAAGAAATAATAACACATCGACGCACTACATATAAAATCCATATTCTGATAGTAATACCTGTATCAATTACTGCCGACTGATTATCTTTAATCGCTATGGCTTTCAGTAGGTTTCTCATGTAAAAAAAATAATAATGCATCTATGCATTCCATATAAAATCCATACATTGCTAGTAATAACAGTCTCAAGTACTGGCCATTGATAATCTCCATTTATATACATTTCAATATTTTTTCTTTCTCTTAATCCGCTCTGTGAGTAGCAGATTCTCCAAGCCCTTCTTCCTCATTACATGTCCTAGAAACTTCAGTAGGTTTCTCTTGTAAAGAAATAATAACGCATCTACATACTACATATAAAATCCATATTTTGCGAGTAATAACTGTCTCAAGTACTGGCCATTGATAATCTCTCTGCAGTCTCTCTCCCACCGGCGCTACGTGGCTTCCCTGTGTCTCTTCTATAAATACTTTCACAGCTTCTGCTCCGATGGACTTAGATCATTGGTACCCCCTAAATACGAATTTGCACGAGATACTAGATTAGCAACTAGATCCCAACCTTTTACAGTGAAACCGATAAAATGCAACCGCAACTTCTACTCCAACAGTTTCTTTCCTGGCGCTTCCCGACTGTGGAATTCCCTTCCACACGATTGCTTCCCCGACGGCTACAATCTCCAGGAGTTTAAATGTAAGGTCAATAGACACCTCCTAACACACTAATCTGCTCCCATTCTCTCAAACACTCTTCCCATCTGCCCAACCCTCATCCTCGGTATCCTTACTCATCTGTCACCTTCCTCCTGACATTCCCTATGTCTAACCACTCCTTCTCTTTACCTTCCCCTATATAGCCCCATGCACAATAGTGGCAGTGGAATGCCTTGCTTGGGGGTGAAATGATTAAATATATATATATATATATATATATATATATATATATATTTCAATAATTTTTTCTTTCTCTCAATCTACTCTGTAAGTATCAGATTCTCCAAGTCCTCCTTCCTCATTACATGTCCCAGAATCTTCAGTACGCTTCTCTTGTCAAGAAATAATAACGCATTGACGCTCTACCTATAAAATCCATATTCTGTTAGTAATAACTATCATTCATTACCGCGGATTTTCTCCATCTATATGGCTTTCAGTAGGTTTCTTTTGTCAAGAAATATTAACGCATCTACATATAAAATCCATATTTTGCTAGTAATAACTGTCTCAAGTACTAGCCACTGATAATCTCCATCTATATATATATATTAATACGTTTCTCTTGTAAAATAACATTGACACTATACATATAAAATACTTATTCCGCTAGTAGTCAGTCAGTTTAGGTGCCATACGTGATACACGCTTGGGCGATCATGTCTCGAAAGAGACATGACTGACTGGGCAGAACATTATCCCGCAGTAGGTTGCCATTGCTTTCTGCGGTAGACTGGTTGCCGACCAAGGCTATAGAACCCAATCTGTCCTGTTATTTAACCCATAACTGGAAAGAATAGACGGATTAATACCTTTCCCAAGGGTATTTGCGCGTAAGTGAATACAATGGATTCAGCTGGAATTTGAACTCGGCTGTATGTCTCTCAATTTCTGACCACTGATAATTTTCATCTATATGGCTTTCAATACATTTCTCTTGTAAAGAAATAATAACGCATCGACACACTAGATATAAAATCCATATTCTGTAAGTAAAACTGTATCAATTCCTGGCCACTGATAATGTTCATCTACATGACTTTCAGTACGTTTCTCTTGTAAAGAAATAATAATGCACCGACACACTGCATATTCAGATTGTAATAAATGTCTTATTTCCGGACCACTGCTAATCTCCATTTATATGATTTTCAATACATTTCTTTTGTGAAAAAATTACCAGTACTTAAAAATTGAAACTGATATTAATAGCGGCAAAATATGTATTTTATATGTATACACTCTTTGCATCGTTAATTCTTTTCTTAAAGTAATGCATTGAAAATCAATTTCATTATCAACTCTCAACAATTGAGATAGTTATTACTGACAGAATATATATTTGATATAGCAACACGCTACGCATTCTTAGCCACACGTGTACATCTGACTTAGAGTGGAGCGATTACATCGAATCAGTGGCTGCTTCTACTGCAAAGAAATTTGATTCACTGCGTCGTATCAAAAAATCTTTCTCGTCCATCTTGCACATTTACTAATCTACCATTCGTCCGTGCATTGAATTCAGTTGCCATATCTGATCTGGTGATTCTGCTGTTCATCTTGAAGTTCTTGTCAAAATCCAAAGAAAGATACATCATGTGATCTATCCTGACTTGACATCTCGAGTTCGGTCACTTTCTCACCGACGTGGAGTGATTTCTCTTTGGTGTTTATAGAAATATTTTCTTGGTAATTGCTCGGGCGAGATTTTTGCCCTAGTTCTATGACTAGGTGTTACATGTTTGGTATCAAGGTCTCATCTTTTAACTGTTTCTTTTCTCGCACTTCCCGCCTGTGGAACTTCGCTCCGTTTCCTTATTTCCTGATAAATACAACCTTCATAAATATAAATGCAACGTCAATCGCCATCTTGTGTCTTCTTGAATCAATGCAATTTTTCCTTTCTTCAGTTCTAGATATACTCAGTTTATTTCTTTCATTTTCATTCTCTAGAGAATAAAATGTTACATGTTTGGTATCAAGGTCTCATCTTTTAACTGTTTCTTTTCTCGCACTTCCCGCCTGTGGAACTTCGCTCCGTTTCCTTATTTCCTGATAAATACAACCTTCATAAATATAAATGAAACGTCAATCGCCATCTTGTGTCTTCTTGAATTCCATGCAATTCCATGTAATTTTTCCTTTCTTCAGACTTAGATATACTCAGTTTATTTCCTTCATTTTCATTCTCTAGAGAAGAAAATGTTATTTCTTTCATTTTCATTCTCCGTAACTTCCTGCGTACTAGTGATATTCGCGCTTTGCTTGGAGGGAAACAATCTCATTAAGATTTAGCTCTCTAGAGAAGAACATTTTAAAAAGTGTTTCCACTTTTGCGATATATGCATTACATTTCAGGAATGAATTGAGTTCTTTCTGTGTGTATACACTGCTTATACACAACACGTTAAAACTTCTGATTTTGTGAGTAACTAATCTTTTGTTGGATCTTTCTGGCTTGCTTCTAAGGGAGGAGTAAACAGTTGTGCCATCTTCAGTTGGAAACTGATGACATCGGGAAGGTCTTGAAATTACATAAAAGAAGATTCCTGGCGGATGAGAACATAATTGGCCCGATATAGAGTTTATATATAATACGTTATTACAAAAAAATGACTTCGAAAGTTTAATAAAATCAAATGCAAAGAAACAGAAACACATTCAACGGATAGGAAAAACTTCGAAGTTGATTATTTTAAGGTTGTTCAACTTGAATGCACGAAGCAAGAGCACCGTGACTATTTTCTCAGCGCAGTTTAGATGTGGCACAATGCTGAAAATATGGGAAACCCAGCGAGGAACGAACTCATTACTCAATTGTAATGATTTTAGCGAGTCAAGCTTACTAACGTCGAGGACGAGCACCTTGTAATTCCGCAATAAATGTCGAACTTGTATTCCAGTTCTTGCCACACTAAAATCAATTGATCCGTAGATATTGATTTTATAGCTTCAACAATTCGATGTCTCAAGAGAAGCATTTGTTATGTCATGAGTAAGAATAAATAACTCAACAACAGGAATAGGTTAATTGTTGTATTCCGTGAAAATAGTATTTACAAAGGTTATTAGTATCCAATACAAGAATAAGGGTTAATCGTCTCAACCGTCGTAAGACGTAGTATGAGCAATGGGTACTTACGGGTCATCACCGGAAGTCTACGACTGAATTGTCGATCGGCTGCTCGGCACACTCTCTCACGTAGATGCCACCATTACTTTACATAGTAATGGAATAGTCCATTATAGCCTAAATAATCGCGGGCGTCCCAACAGCATTTAAACATTTAAAAAAAAAAATTATTTTAATAACTTTAAAAAGTTTTTTTTTTATCTAGTAATGTGTTTCTATCTCTCTTAGCACTTGTTTTTATTACATTTTCGAAATCTGCTTTTTTTAAATAATTGTTGTATCGCCGATGTGGATACAATAAACAGAGAAAGTGTGGTGCAGAATTATTGTTTTGGGTTCTTGTTGAGAAACCACACAAAATAATAAATAACGAAAGCAGATATGGAGATAAAAATGTAAGTTATATTGAACATAAATATACAGACTGGAACACGAGTTAGTCAATTCAGGAATACTGTTAGTAGGAATCAATATATGTAATATTGTATTGAAGAAGTATGTCCGGGTAATGAGTCTATATTCTTACTGACCAACTAGCGACGATACAACTACTCAACTTATCTCAACAACTATATTTAGTTGTCCCTCCCAGTAAGGGCAACATATGACACATGGTCAGTTTTGACTGGGATTTCCGGGCTATATGGCCCGGCCAAAAAATGTCTGTCTATTTTTACCCAGTCATGCTTCTACCCTTCGGCGGAACCACGACTGGGTTATTGCTCTCTGCTCGGAAGCAGAGAGCGTCCTCTACCCGAAGGCAGAGTGCTGACACTGTTATAGTTGAAGAGTCTCAGCAACTCTAACAACAACTCATCTTGCTACACACTGTCGTTCTCTGTATAGGCATGATTATTTGTACATATCAGGCGAGTCCATTATTATGTGCAAAAAGGGGTGCTTCCCAACAATTATGTAGTACAATATCCGGTGCTTAACAGATATACACAAAAAAGTACAATAGTTACAATGACAGAGAGGAGGGTTTTAGATCGCAATAATCCCCGAAGTAACCCGTCGGAATATTACTCAAATGATACGCGAATATTATTATTTATTTTTGTAAAAAAAAAAAAAAATACAAAAACTGTAGCACAAGGCAGAAAATGGGGATTGGGAAAAGCTGGTCTTCAAGTGTCTTAAGATGACACTCGAATATTACACCTTGATTACTACTGTTCCTTACTTAAATAGATCATTTCAGCCATTCACCATTCCATCACTGAGAGTACTGTAGGGATGTCAGCCACTCTACGACAATAATCCTGTATTATGCCAATGTATCATTAGTTCTTTAACAATAAAAATGTATTGAATATCACAGTCAAAGAAAATATCACTGATTTTCATTTAGTCATTACTAGAAGATAGCTGGGGATATTGACTTCATAAATGGGGATATTAACTTCAACAATTCGATATCTCAAAAGAATCGTTTAAAAATGTTTGGAAAAAATTTAAATGTATTTGAATAACTTGGAACCTAGTCCCATCTAGCAATGTGCTGAATAGGTTTCTGACTCTTAGCACTTTTTTTATTTTTAGTAATTTGAATAACCCTGTATTATACCAATGTATCATTAATTCTTTAAGAAAAATATACTGAAAATCACAAACAAGGTGATTTATCACTGGTTGCGAATTCAGTCAGTTATTACTAGAAGAATATGGATTTTATATTATTGTTTCAATCAATGATTATTTTTTTAGCAAGAGAAATAACATATATTGAAAATTATATAGAAGGAAATTTTACTGTGGACAGGAATTGCACCATTTAGCAGAAGCAATATGTATTTTTTATATATATACTAGCATCAAGGCCCGGTGTTGCCCGTGCTTCTCAGAACATTTTAGTAGTAGAAAATGCCACTTTTTATTTTTTTTTACATATTTTGTTTTTGTTTGAAAAAACACTTCTTTAAAAAAAATATTTCTTTTATCTTAAAATTACGGGGAAAAATATTCACATTTTTTTGTTGACCAAATGAATTTTTAAAACGTCGGAATAAAAATTTAATATAAAGGCTTTTTTTTTTTTCAATAAAAAATATTTTAGTCGCGTTTGACACGTGTGATTTGATTTCTGTGACGTAATTCAGCAAACATCTTAGATCTTAAATGTTTTACGGAACAAATATAAACAATCGTGTCCATTGGCCAAAAAGTGCGAAAGGGAAAATTGCTGAACTTAAACTCAAAAAGTATGTGTCGACCTGGCATCCCTGTTGATATGTGTCCCTAGAAAGTTTGAATGGCGTAGCTTAAAAAATGTAGGCGTGCATAGGGAACAGTCACACACAGACTCACAGATTGCCTTTTATATATATAGATATCAGAGCATTGCGAAGTTTTTCATAATAGAAGCGAATTGAAAATCACATAGAAACAGACCAGGAAACAGATCAAGTGGTCAGGAATAGAGGCACTATAGTGTAATGATTGCACAAGAGAAATAAGTTAAAGTGTTAAAGACTGACTCTGTCAGAAATTAATGTATAATTATCGCTTGATTTTTTTCGTGCGTCTCGCTGCAGACAAAATGAATCTATGTCTCGAAGTTTCAGAACCTTTGTCCATGTTAACGCCATTGTTCTCGTTGTGGTAACTGCAGAAGTGAAATTGTTACAGATTTTTATTTTTATCTTTTTCGCAATGCAAATTTTGTTGGTCTTGTTATAACTTGTTCAGCTTTTCACTGCTACTAATACTAAATACTAATACTAAAAATACTACTACAACAACAACTACACAACTACTAATACTACTACAGCTATAATTACTATAACTACAACAATCTTGATTTACAATTTGCTTCTTATTTCGCAATTTATTTCACGAACTTTCAACTTATAAAAAATGATGTGTCTGGCGTTTATTCTTTGAAAAACATTATTTTAAATGTAACGAAAAACCAAACTACTTTTTTTTCAATTTTCTTGGGATTGAAGTTAATTTAAGTATGAAAATTGATTTAATTCTAATTTCTTCACAAACCAACTTTTGTTAAATCTTTAAAAACATTCAGTATCATTACGTATCATTGCATACTTTAGGCATATCAACGTTGTCTAGAACCTAGAACCTATTACAACTGAATAGTGAGTTCGATCCTCACTGGGCACGCTCTAATTTCGGACAATGACTTGTGTCATATCTAAGTTGCGCTGAGCAAACCAAATATCTCTATCTACTTTTCACCACCTTAATCACTCTTATATATATATATATATATATATATATATATATATATATATATAAAACAAATTCCGATGTTCAAATTCGTTCAATGGGTATTTCTACGAGAAGTTCCTCGAATCATCAGCAACGAATTTTATTTCAAAAAGCCAAAAGACAAAATGAACAAAGATATTTTACCGGCAGAAGTTAAAAGAAATTTTCGTCACTGAAAATTAAAGGGGGGGGATTAATAAGAAAGCAGACAGATATCTATGTCTATTTGTATTTTTAGATTTTTTGAAACCCCTACCGATTAACTGAGTCAAGAGTTAAATGTTGAAATTTAGCCTTGTCTGGTAGAAAGAAATGGTAGGGGGAAGAATAAAAAGAAAAAGGAAGGAAGTAAAGGAAGAAAGTAAAAAGCGGGGAAAGGGGTGGTTGACAGGGAATTAAGCTAAGAAAAGAAAAACATCTATTTCCATAGAAACAAGGGAAATTGTTATCAATCGTGTTGAAAAATAAATCATAGCGGTTTTTGGTTTAAATAAATGGGATAAATATTATAGAAAAATTTTTTTTAGGAAGATTTGACATCAAAATTTAAATTTAAATATAAGTCTCAAAATTAGATTTAAATTAAAAAATTAATAGAAAATTAATAAAAAATTTTAAAATTTAAAAAAAAATTAAAAAATTGAAACATAAAAAAAATTAAAAATATAAAATAATTAACTTAAGGAGTATATTAATTCAACAAGTGTACACAGACACACACACATATACATATATATACATGTATACATATACATACACACACACATTTATATATATATATATAAACACACAACACACACACACAGCCACATGCGTACAAAAGCCACCACATACACATACACACTTATATATACGCACATACACATTCCTGAACGTAGTTTACTTAAAAAGCTAAAGGATATTTGCAATTTACAAGTTAAATTCGATTCTAATTATATCTGAAAATTTTAAGAAACTAATTAAAGGCGGCTTAGTACGAAAGGAACGACAAATTTTATTATATTTCATTATATTAAATGTATTTATTGTAAGAGCCCTGGTAAAAGTTAATCAAAATTAATCTTCATGTGTAAACGTAAATCAGATTTAGTATTAAAAATTCCCTCACAAAGCGAGTAGTGGGGACGGAATCCCAATCATAGTGTTGAAGAAATGTACCCCTGAACTCTCCTCTGTTCTTTCTAAGCTCTACAAACTCTGCCTATTTTCCTCCTGCTTTCCTGCCTGTTGGAAGTCTTCTTCTGTGGTTCCAATATTCAAGAACACTGGTGAACGCTCGGACCCCGCAAATTACCGCCCTATAAGCCGTCTTCCGATCTTCGGCAAAGTGTTCGAAGCCATTATCAATGCCGAGGTCGTTCAGCATCTCACGGCTCACGGGCTCCTATCGGACAAACAGTATGCCTTCCGCCTCACCAGGTCTACTGCTGATATGCAAACGACCATCACCGAGTATATATACCAGGCTCTCGACAAGAATGGTGAAGCCCGAACTGTCGCCCTGGATATCTCTAAAGCATTCGACAGAGTATGGCATGCCGGCCTTCTACGGAAACTGCTAAGCTACGGCATTACTGGACTTTTGTTGGACTTAATCAAGTCATTCCTCTCCAACCGCACACTGAAGGTGGTTTTAAACGGACATGCCTCCCAGAACTACTCTACAAACGCGGGAGTCCCCCAAGGCTCTATCCTAGGTCCTACGCTCTTTCTAATCTATATCAATGATCTCCCCGATGCCATAAGATCACAAGTAGGCATGTACGCCGATGATACCACAGTAAACGCTCGCCTCGATCAAAAATCTGGTGTTGATGATAAGGCGAACCTCGTGGAGGAGCTTGAAAAGGACCTCCAATCCGTGGTGGATTGGGGTAAGAAATGGCACGTAAAATTCAATTCTTCCAAAACGAGGCTACTGTCAGTTAACCACCACAGACAACCGCACCTCCCTCCCATTAGAATGGAACAGACATGCCTCCCAGAGAGTAAAACACTACGCCTGCTTGGCCTGACACTCTCAGCAGACCTCAAGTGGAATGATTACGTCGAATCCATTGCTAAATCCGCTGCTATGAAAGTTGGCTCTCTGTGCAGGGCCCCGAAATTCTTTCCGCCTGAATCTATCCTGCACTTATACAAATCTACCATCCGCCCGTGTTTTGAATACTGTTGCCACATCTGGTTGGGTGTCCCTACTATTCCCCTCGAGCTTCTTGACAAAACACAGCGAAGAATCTGTAACGTGATTAATACCGACTTAGCTGGCCGCCTGCAGACACTCTCCCACCGGCGTGAAGTGGCTTCCCTGTGTCTCTTCTATAAATACTTTCATGGCTTCTGCTTTGATGAACTTAAATCACTGGTGCCCCCTAGGTGTGAGTTTGCACGAGATACTAGATTGGCAACTAGGTCCCACCCTTTTACAGTACAACCGATGAAATGTAGCCGCAATTTCTACTCCAACAGCTTCTTTTCTCGCACTTCCCGCCTGTGGAATTCCCTTCCGCATTCTTGCTTCTCCGACGACTATAACCTCCAGGAGTTTAAATGTAAGGTCCTAGCACACTAACCCTCCCATTCTCTCCAACTCTACTCCTATGTACATCCTAACTCGTCTATTGCCCTGTGTAACCCCCTGCGCTATAGTGGCAGTGGAATGCCTTGCTTGGGGTGACATGATTAAAAAAAAAAAAAAAAAAATGTAAAACATATTATAAAAAATATCTAAAATATATATAAAATATATAAAAAAAAAAGAAATAAAGAAAAAAGAAAAGAAAAGAAAAAAATCTATAAATAAATACTAAAATTAAAATTATATACAAATACATGCACATAAATATACATATACACATATACATATATATATATACATATATATATGTATATACATACACATACATATATATATATGCATACACACACATATTCACATACACACACATACACACAAACACACACACACACATATCTATATCTCTATATATATATATATATATATATAAAGTAATATATAAAAAGTAATATATAAAACAAAAAATAAAATAAAATAAAAAATAAAAAAAGTATATGTACACACACTCCCGATCAAAAATTTAAGACCACTTAAAAAAATCTTTAAAAATAATTTTTTTTACGGATAGATTTTAAACTCCTCCCACTTAAGGTTACCAATCCTACAATCTAAAAGGTTATGGAAACAAAAAGCTACATTCCAAACATTTTATTTAGAAATTTACATTTTTATAAAATAAGGCGATTTACACATGATCGAAATTATAAGACCAGAGATAAAAATTCTACGAAATTGTACAAAACATGTCTGAAAAGTGTATGAAAACATTCAAAAACCAAATTTAATAATGGGTTCTACCTCCACTGCTTTTGATGACTTCAAAAATTCTGTCGGGCATGCTAGAAATAAGCGTTTCCATTAAGGTGCGGGGGATGTTGCTCCAGCTTCTGAAGATGGCTTCACACAGTTAATTTTTTGTTGAATATTGTTTGCCATTTCGATAAACATCTCTTGTCATCCATCCTCAAAAATTTCAATTGGGTTCAAGTCTGGTGAGCATGCAAGTCCCAAGAGATGGACACCATTTTCTTGTAGAAAGGTCAAGGTCCATCTTGCAGCGTGGATTGCAGCATTATCTTGTTGGAATAACCATCCATCCCCACACAAACGATGGCCCTCCGTCATCAAAGATGCTTTTTGTAGCATGCTAACTTAACCAGCCACTGTCTGACGACCCTGCACCACCTGGAGCTCCATCGTCCCTCTGTAAGAAAAGGCACCCCATACCATTAGGGACCCTCCACCACTATGACGTGTGGAGAAAATTTCAGGAGGCATGTTTTTGTTATGCCAATATCGTTGCAAGCCCTCAGGACCATCTAGATTGAATTTTTTCTCATCAGAAAACAGGACTTTCTTCCACTTCTGAACGTCCCATGTTTGGTATTTACGACCAAACTTTAAGCGTGCACCTTGTGACGTGGAAGCAGCCGAGGAATTTGTTTCCGCTTTTTAATGACCATGCCTTTTGTCGTAAGTGTCGTCTGATGGTTACGGGACTGCAATCAGCTTCTGTTACTGCCTTAATTTGACTAGAAGAAAGTCCCTCGTCTTTCATAACAACCCGTCTTATTTTCCTACTCAATGCAGGAGAGATTTTTGGGGGCCTAACAATACTTAGTGCCAAAATTGCAGTTTTTTCAGTAGTTTCCTGGTAGAAAGGCATTTTTGGCATAAAATGCTAGAAATCGAGACAGATAGACTGTGAATAGAAATAATGTGTAGAAATGTGTCACTTAGCTGAGCAGCGTTGTTTAATTCATAACGACTTTGAAGTTTCGTGAAGTCATTATTGCGATGTTTTCACTCTTCAGGGTTTTCTGCATTGAAACCCGTGAACAGTGAAGTCATCATAATAAAAACTTCGAAGTCAGCATGACTGAAACAACACTATTCAGCTAAATGGTAAACTAGGACCACATTATATATATATATATATATATATATATATATATATATATATATATATATATATTTAATATAGAGAACTTAAACTTAAAATTTGTACAAAATTGGCTCACCAAATAGGGAAATTGAAATGAAATTATGGAAAAATCCAGACATAACGTGGAGTTCAGTGAAAACAGCCAAGTCTTACAATGGTGGCAAAATATGTAGACTGTGCCAGCAAGAAAGGTTAGCTATTATGTCATTCCCAAACAAAAATTACTGAATGAAAGAACATAAATTATGACTAAGTACAACCATACCATAAAATACATATTAGGTTCATACAATCATGGATGAAAACGTTATGATTTCTTTAATCTTAAAAATTGCGCGTTCAAAAATTCCCCGTCAAGTGAGCGTTCAAAAAAATCTGCGTTACGTGATCATTCTTAAAAACAAAATGGTAAAATCAGTTATTGCAAATCGCCTGAAGAAACCACAGGGTAGAAACCTAGATTGCGCATATATATAATTCTGGGAATAATATAGACATCTGTATAAAAAAGGATTATTATAAAAACATGTCTATATTATTTAATGAAACATGTATACATGTTTGAATGCTGCCTCAGTATATATATATATATATATATATATATATATATATATATATTTTAATCATATCACCCCAAGCAAGGCGGTAACGCCACTAATGCGCAGGGGGCTACATAAGAGTGAGAAGATTAGAAAAAAGAAAACCGGAAACCGCATCCTAAACAGGAAACAAGGGATGAGCCTCTTCACCTGTTCAATAAATGTGGGTGGAGTGTGAACCGGGCGATAGTTTGTGTGTGTGTGTGTGTGTGTGTGTGTGTGTGTGTGTGTGTGTGTGTGTGTGTGTGTGTGTGTGTGTAAGAAAGAATAAATCTAAGTAAGAGCCAACAAACCTACCTAGGTTTCACCCTACGGCTCGTCAGGGTGAGGTGGCTGATTAAAAAGATATAAAGCTCATGTACTGTTTGTTTTTTGTTTTTTAACTCCCTTCTCTCCCCTCCGAGTTTGTTCTCGGTGAGTTTTTCGAGACGAATTAAATTATAGTATAACAATTACTAGTATTAGCATTATTAGTTTTGTTATATATATATATATATATATATATATATATATATATATATGTTCTATTCAAATTGTATATATGAATTGCATTAAGAATTTAAGTATATTTCATTCGCCAAAAGAACGAAAGAAATTGACGGAAGAGTTTTTGTTATTATAGCCGCTTTTAAAGGCTTACTTAAAGTAAGACAGGCCCACGTAAACGTTGTAATTTGCAAAGAGAAAAAAATATCTCTTGCTTGAACTTAATTTGTCGACAATATTTTCGCCTTTAATACTTTCTTTGTTATTATGTTATTTGCGTCTTGTTTCCCTTCTGAGTGCTTTTTAGCATTTCCTTCGTAAAGATTTCAGTATCTTTCGCGTGTTGCTTTTTTTCCTTTTCTTATTGTATCCATTTAAATTCTTTTTTCATTCTTTCAGTTAGACTTCAGATTGATTCACAAAAGCCTGTCTAAGAATTTCCTTTTTTGTCGAGTCACTGTTTTTATCCTATTAAAGCTAATTAGTAAGAATGACTCAGAGTTCGTATTCTACATTCTGCTACACACACACACACACATTCATATATATATATATATGCTTACAAGATTATATACGTAGATACTAAAATATATAAACATTTGTATACATGCATATATAATATATACATGCCTATATATATATATATATATATATATATATATATTTATGTGTATGCTTAAGCCTATATATATATATTATTTTATTAGCACCTGCACTCAATGTGAGTAATTATGCATAAAAACACACTCGCGTGCGCGCACACACACACACACACACACACACACACACACACACACACACACACACACACACACACACACACACACACATATATATATATATATATATATATATATATATATATATATATATATACGGGTGAAGGGGACCCAAGGTTTTCCTATTTTATTTATTTTATTATAAACAGTGCTCAATGTAATAAATATTATAGAGCCAAATATAATCATGATCATATGAATATATATTATATATAAGGATTATTATATATATATATATATATATATATAACTGTATGCATGTATCGACGATATAGATATCCATAAGTATATACATATGTGCATAAGCCAATTTTATACACTTCTCTCTACCTCCTCCTCCTTTACTCTCTTTCTCAATATATATATATATATAGAGAGAGAGAGAGAGAGAGAGTCATTATTATTTTTATGATAATGGCATAATTATAGCATACGAATTCTAACATAATAATAGCATATAATAAAACCATACTGTAACTCAAAAGCTATCAATTTCGATACTCAATACACCATCATCTGGAATAGAACAAATCTGTTTTGCTATTTAACCCAGAGTTAGAGGGGCGATACCGATTAATACCTTTCCCAAATGTATTTTTCGCATAAGTGAATGAAACAAATTTAACGAATTCTCGAAATTTGTCGTTCGGAGCCCATATCCACCGCACAACACTTGACTTAAGTAAATTAGCTTCGTTGCTATAGTTTGCGTCTCTTTGTTAAGATCTGTGCAAACTAGGAAAAAAAATCTTCCGAAACAATAACTTACAACAAAATAACAAACATATCAATTAAAACTACCGAAAAAGGTGTCAGTAATAGGATATTAAAGTAAATAAACAAATTATTTTACTAATTGACACACATCTTCTGCCTGTAAAAATTTAATCCAATGAAGAGAAAATTTTAACCAAGACAAAAATAAAACATCGAGAAAGTTTTTATTTATTAACTTGAACGCTTAAATGCTTGTTTAGTTGCAAGTTTTAGATTTCCTTATGTGAGTATAGTGTGCGCGTGCGGGTGTGTGTGGGTGGGTGTAACAGTAGTAACGTTTATCGATGCGAAAGTCAAATTTTCTTGCCTGGTTCGAAATTCGGCCGATTTTGCCGTATTGACTTTTGAACAAATACTCTTCGGGAAAGGTATGAATTCATGTCATACACATTTGCCAAACTGTGGGTATATATATATATGTATATATATTTTATTTTTAAATGAGTTATTTCGCTACCTTGGTTTCTACCATGAGTGGTGCCTTCAGGGGATTTTAATAACTTTCTTAAAAATAATAATAATAATTTCGCTTGAAGAAACAACTCATGGGAGAAACCAAGGTAGCGAAATAACTCGTTTAAAAATGAAAAATATTCAAAGGTTCTACAATATAATTGTATCGAACACTTTTTAATACAAATGTGTACTGGTCTAACCCTATTAGGACCAAAAACTAAGTATTAAACAATCAATATATATATATATATATATATATATATATATATATATATATATATATATATATATCCAATTGAAGAGAACCCAAGGTTTTACTATTTTGAGTACCCCGGTATTTATTTTATTATAAACAGTGCTCAATATAATAATGGAGCTTGATATAATCATATAATTATGTATTAATTGTAATTCTATCATTCTATCGCTCTCTCTCTCTCTCTCTCTCTCTCTCTCTCTCTCTCTCTCTCTCCCTATATATATATATATATATATATATATATATAGGGAGAGAGAGAGTATAGTATAACAATTACTAGTATTAGCATTATATATATATATATATATATATATATATAACAAAAATAATAATGCTAATACTAGTAATTGTTATACTATATCTGTATTTATCCAAATGAATATGAACGAAGAACATAATTGCAATGTTCAAAACATTAATTTAAAGCAGTGATCAGTATAAAATAGAGCAATGAATATTATTATTAATTATTACGTCTCATCAGGTATTTAGTAATGATGGCTAAATTATTAAAGATTATTACCATTCTTGTTAACTACCTGATGAGACATTGTTTTTTCAATGTCGAAATAAAATGTACAGTTTTGTAGCAGTTTGTAGTTCTCTCACGTTATATAATAATAATAATAATAATAATAATAATATATATATATATATATAAAATTAATGTGGAAAAGTCGTTGGATTGAGCAGAGTCATGCCGACTACAAAGTTAGGACTTAGTTATCGACGCTCTATGTCGATCTCAATATCAAGCACTTTATGACAACAAATCTACTTGCCATAATATATTTTTATTAGTATAACAAATATCGTGGAAAAGAAACAGTTTACAAAAATATTACGAAACGACAAGCTTAAAAAGGCTGTAAATGCTGACCCCAACGGTAATCCGATTTTTTTCTGTAAAAATCATGACGAAAAAGACAATAACAATGGATGTTAACAGTCGATAAATCTTTTATCACTTTTATCTGTCTGTTAGCTTTTAATTTTACTAAACGCTTCTTTAGGAAACTTAAGCAATTGTTAGTAGCTAAGTCAGTGTCGAAACTGACCATGAATCTCTCTTTTAGTCTTTCGAAAAGGTCGTCGGATTTTTTTAATAGGTGAAGGGCTAATTGATCCGATTTTCACTATAGTTTTCGCCATTTTCTGGGCAGCACGTCAAATCCCAGATATGATCGGTTGCATTGAAATGACTGCTTTGTGTGTTCTTGGCAGGCCTTAGTATTATAGGGTGGCATTCGTTCAAGTTTGACAAAGTTTTCTCATTATTAGCTTTCTAATCGATTTGTTGAATTTTTATGTCTCGCAAATCATTTTATGTTTATTGATTTTTTCATAAATGTTCGTTTTTATCAGTGAGTAAAAGTCTTTTTTTTACCATTGGATGCATTCTTATCCATGGGAAAAATGCCACATCCTTTTTCCGAGGTAATGATCAAAATGTCCTTATCTTTTATTAAATTTTATTTTAAAAGTCTATATTATAAGTCTCTGACTCTCTCTCACTCTCTCTCTCTCTCTCTCTCTTTTTCTTTCTGTATATATAGTAACGTTTTGTAGTTTGATTGAAGCATTGTGTATATTAGGTATATGGTTAGGTTTTGAAGGCTGTCACAATGCGTTTATATTTATATATATATTACGGAAAGTTTCAGAGATTAACGAAATGGAATAAATAACCGACATATATATATTTGTTTGAACATTAAAAGTAACTTATATATATATATATATATATATATATGTATATATATTAGGCAATGGGTTAAATGTGACATGATATTAATTTATAAAAAGCTGCCCAACGTTAAGAAAATGTTATCAAATTCACGAAAAAATTTGCTGAATATATTTAATTAATAAAAAACATCGATAACACGAATTGTCACGTGAAGACGGGAATAATTTATATTTGAAAATGACGAAACCTACGTAGCAAAGACCAAAAAGCTCTTTAAAAATGGCTTCTGAAAGCCGAAAGTATTCATACATTGGGAAATTTATATTTCAACATTCTTTCGGGAGCCAGGAAAATTGGGAATATATATATATATATATATATATATGGTGGGGAGGGTGCAAGTTTTTATTAAAAATAACATACAAGTTTCTGTGGTTAAGTTTTTATGTCACTTTTTCATGTTATCATATATTATTTTTTGTTCAAGACAAATTATATAACAATTGTCCGAATGTTTTATCTATCGATGTTCTTTATCAAGAATGAATATTATTTTACTTTTAACTGAATATAGAAATTGTTTGTATGTGTAGAGACGGAAGAATGTTTTATATTCCAAACACGGTGACAATATTGTGTCTGCGTTCATCGTTAATATTTTTGAATATTTGCCTTTTTATTTTTTTACTAATAACATTCGCACATTTTTTTATATAATTTATATTCTTAAAAGAAAAAAATTATAAGATTATATGAAAGAATGAAAGATTATATAAAAATAATTAACCGTATCACCTTAGCTGTCATTGTTAACAAAACTTGCATAAAAGAGAGATTGCTGGCTAATAAACTGTATATATATATATATGTGTGTGTGTGTGTGTGTGTGTGTGTGTGTGTGTGTGTGTGTGTGTGTGTGTGTGTATTTTAATTCGGAAGTTCAGCCAATTGCGTTACCTTGGTTTCAACCTTTCAGTATCTTCAGGCGTTTTAGAGATCCGAAGGAGAATTGACATGGCAAAGGACGCGTTCCAGAAGCTGAAGAAAGTATTAAGAGACAGGAAAATTTCACTAGAAACAAAGAAAAGAGTCCTGGATTGCTATGTGATGTCAATTCTTCACTATGGCAGGGAATGCTGGACAATATCATCAAAGATGAAGGAAAAGCTTGAAGCGGCTGAAATGTGGTTCTACAGGAGGATTCTGCGGATATCATGGATCGAGCATGTGAGCAATGATAAGGTTTTAGAATGGATAGAAACGAAAAGGAAATAAATACTGAGCATCAGGAAAAGACAGATAAAGTTCTTGGGACATGCAACGAGGAAAGTGGGTTGGAGAACCTGATACTAACAGACCTGATAGAGGGGAAAGGAGACAAGGGAAAGCAGCGGATAACATATTTGAAAGGCCTGAGCAGGTGGATGACAAAACGGTGGTTGCGGGATGTAACATGAGAAAGCGTGTTAAGAGTCACCAGGGATAGGGAGACGTAGAAGGCCATGATCCCCAACGCTCTGAAAGGACAAGGCACACAGAAGAAGAAGAAGAAGAAGAAGAAGATCCTCTCAGACTTTTTAGAACGCCTAACAAGAATTATTGAAACGCATTATCAGGAGTTTAAAAAAAGGAGTAGCTGGTCAGGAATTGTAAACATTTTCATCCGGGTTAGTACGATACTCAGATTCATTTTCTGAGATGTTTACATCCAGATATTTCCTCGGACAATTCATTTAGTACCTTTATTCAAAAGCTCTCTTCCCGCTGTCTCTTCTACAAATACTTTCACAGCTTCTGCTCCGACGAACTTAGATCCCTGGTGCCCTCTCTTCATGAATTTACTCGAGATTTTAGAATAGCAACTAGGTCACACCCCTTTACAGTGGAACCAGTAATATGTAACCTCAACTGCTATCTAACAAATTCTTTTCTCGCATTTCCCGTCTGCGGAATTCCCTTCCGTAAACTTGCTTCTTCGGCAGCTACAATCACCAATTTTCCTATGTCTCTGATTCGCATCCTTTCCCTCATTTTCTTCTCTCCGTCCACTCAACTCTCATCAGCTCTCTTCACACCAGTATTCTCCGCCTTCTTTTACCCATTCTTTAATACCCCCTATAACTTGTTTCTCCTTCTAATCACTCTCCTCCTATGTAATCCCCTGCACACCAGTAGCAGTAATACTGCCTTGTTTGGTTTTAAATGTTTAAAAATAAGTACATAAACTGTTTACTGGTCTCATTTGATTCTGGCCAATAACTGGTTAATAATTATATATATATAAACTTATCACTATATTCGTTTCGAAGAACCCTCCGAGTATATACGCGGAAGAAAAAAATGGTTGTAAAAAAGAAAGAGCTAAGCACGTGAACATCACTCAAAGTACGTAGCCCAAAGAAAAAACCCGAGACGAGTAATCTATAATAAAAAAAAACGGTCAATACGTAAGCAGAGTTTCACCTAACCGGATCTTTAGGGGAGGTTGGCCAAGATCCGGTTAGGTAAAACCTTGGTAGGTTTGTTGACTCTTTAGGTCATTTACTTTGGCTCTTTAGGTCATTTATATATATATATATATATATATATATATATATATATATATATATTTGTGTGTGTGTGTTAAGTACATTGATATGTTGCATTGAATACAGTGAGGGTTTTGTTCGTTTTCACTACTACTGAGGATCACAATCATGTTCTGTTTAGATGTTCGTCTCATATCAAAGGCGTTTCATCATCAAGCTGTTCTCTACCTTCCCTCGGTCATGAAAATGCATAGATGAAAAAGCAAGCGTTTGTTCCTGCATACGACGCTCCAACGAGGAATACAATGTCTGCGTATAAATTCACTGAGTGCATGCGTGCATTTGAGGGCTGGAAATTACCAAGGTAATTTCCAGTGAAGATGTGACGATCCAAGTGTTGGGAATCGATATCGTTTTCACAAGGTTTCAATCCCTGTGATCAACAATCACAATTTTTATCCAAATGCATAAGCAAAGAAAGAAAGAAAAATATCCATCCATCTATCTTTTTTATTTTCTATCTTTTTTATTATCTATCTTTTTCTTTCCATCTTTCTTTCATTCTATTTCATTCTATCTGCTTCATTTTATCTATCTATCTATCTATCTATCTATCTATCTATCTATCTATCTATCTATCTATCTTTATACATGCCTCCCAGAACTACCCTACAAACGCGGGTGTACCCCAAGGCTCTATCCTAGGTCCTACGTTCTTTCTAATCTATATCAATGATCTCCCCGACACCATAAGATCACAAGTAGGCATGTACGCTGATGATACCACAGTTTACTCTCGCCTCGATCAAAAATCTGGTGTAGGTGACAAGGCGAACCTCGCTGCCGAGCTTGAGAAGGATCTCCAATCCGTGGTGGATTGGGGTAAGAAATGGCTGGTAAAATTCAATTCTTCCAAAACGAAGCTGCTGTCAATTAACCACCACAGACAACCGCACCTCCCATCCCATTAGCATGGGACAGGTTTGCTTCCCAGAGAGTAAATCACTACGCCTGCTTGGCCTGACACTCTCAGCGGACCTCAAGTGGAATGACTACGTCGAATCCATTGCTAAATCCGCAGCTATGAAAGTCGGCTCTCTGTGCAGGGCCCGGAAATTCTTTCCACCTGAATCTATCCTGCAATTATATAAATCCACCATCCGCCTGTGTATTGAGTACTGTTGCCACATCTGATCGGTTGCCTCTTCTATTCTCCTCGGGCTTCTTGACAAAATATAGCGAAGAATCTGTAATGTGATTGATACCAACTTGGCTAACCGCCTGCAGTATCTCTCTCACCGGCGTGACGTTGCTTCCCTGTGCCTCTTCTATAAATACTTTCATGGCTTCTGCTCTGATGAACTTAAATCACTGGTCCCCCTAGATGTGAATTTGCACGAGATACTAGATTGGCAACTAGGTCCCACCCTTTTACAGTGAAACCAATGAAATGTAACAGCAATTTCTACTCCAACAGCTTCTTTCCTCGCACTTCCCGCCTGTGTAATTCCCTACCACATGCTTGCTTCCCCGACGGCTACAACCTCCAGGAGTTTAAATGTAAGGTCAATAGACACCTCCTAACACACTAACTCACACCCACTCTCTCCAACTCTCTCCCTATGTACATCCTAAGTCGTCTATCACCCTCCTTCTGACATTTCCTATACCCAATCCCTCTATGTAACCCCCTGCGCTATAGTGGCAGTGGAATACCTTGCTTAGGGGTGACACGATAATATATATATATATATATATATATATATATATATATATATATATTACGAAAATTAACGAATTTTAACCAAACTTGGTTATAAATAACCGACGATTTGAAATGAATTGTTTGAACATTATTTTTTATCAATGAACAGATTGTTGCGATGAATCGGAAATTGTGTTATATAGGCTTGATTAAAACCTCGTTTAGACTTAAGGACATTCATGGTCGAGCGGTCTAAGACGGTGCCGGATCAAATGGTAGCTTTCCCTATGTAGATTTGTTATATATTCGAATCCTGCCGAATTATAGGTTCGAATCCTGCCGAATGACACACATTTTCGTCATACAAATGTATCATAAATAATCAGACCAGTAGATATAAATATATAATACTGTTTAATTAAAAACGGAATATCTACTTAAATACGAGTATCGATAAAAAATAATGTTCAAACAATTCATATATATATATATATATATATATAGTTGTTAGTTAAATATCCATGTATTAGCAGTCTTCTGTTACCGGTATGTGTGTATATGTCCATATTCAAAACTTTATGAAGAAACGAATCACCAATTATAATAATTTTCAGAAATGTGTCTAAATAAAAAATTCTGAAATCCTCCAGTAATTTTTTCTTTTTTCTAGCTTTCTTCTTTTCTTTCTTTCTTTTTAATTCTCTCTCTCTCTTTCTCTCTTTCTCTCTCTCTCTCTCTTTATGTATATTTTTTCTCGCGAAACATAACTCTCTATACAGATTTTCATTTTTAAAATTTTGAATTTTTTCAACATATCCTCCTCTCTCTTTTCATAGGTAGAGAGGTACAGCGAAAGAGAGTGACTGAGATAGATAGATAGATAGATAGATAGATAGATAGATAGATAGATAGATAGATAGATAGATAGATAAGAGCGGGCTTAGAAAGATATAGATAGGTATGAACAGGTTGAGATAGATAGATAGATAGATAGATAGATAGATAGATAGATAGATAGATAGATAATGAATAGAATTAGATAGATAGATAGATAGATAGATAGATAGATAGATAGATAGATAGGGGGTAAAGCGATGCATATGTAACTGATAAATGTACAATCTCGCAAGTGTAACTTGAATTTTCTAAACAAATATATGGACAGATGTTTTCGTTAATGTGCAATTGTTTACGTTTAGGTATATATATATATATATATATATATATATATATATATATATATAAAGTCATCCGCAGACAGTCTTGTTTCGCTGTATCACAGCTCATCAGTACAATTAGAATTTCGATTGAAACCTGATCGATTTAACATCAGCAGGCGATTCTACCTCTAAGCTCTCTCTCTCTCCCTCTCTCCCTCTATATATATACATATATATATATATTAATTTCAAGCACGCGCGTTGTTTGTTTTCGAATTTGTTGACTGTAAATATAGTAAGGACAATTGGGCATCTGAAAATGGTATGCTGTACTGCTTGGCATTGGCACCGGAAGTTTCATAAGGTTTGGGTACCAATCTGAAGACATTGCTGATGATTCGGTAAGTTGAGTGAGTCTACTGGTGATTATGATGGTGTTTGGAGTGATCACAAGTGATGGCGTCATTATACCTCCATTCATTTTCTTACAGGGTCTGACTCAACACGAAGGACCACAACAAGTGCTATGAGTTGGTAGTGTTGCCCTTGGTCAAGAGGTTAGCTGCTGGAAGACCCTATGTCTGGCAACAGATCTCTACACTATGACACACAAGCAGGAGAACGCACTCGTAGCTGTCAAATAATTTCT
The DNA here is from genome assembly GCA_037127315.1 of Ascarosepion bandense. Lineage (NCBI taxonomy): Eukaryota > Metazoa > Mollusca > Cephalopoda > Sepiida > Sepiidae > Ascarosepion > Ascarosepion bandense. The sequence goes on from JBBBDQ010002115.1 coordinate 577,004, forward strand.
ATGGCCACATCACATCTGGCCACCTCACTTCTTAATCAGCAAACCCCTTGATTGTTATAGTCGAGGGACCAACAAAACCCCTTGTAACACCAAAGATGTAGTGAAGGAAAGGATTATGGCAACATTCACCAACTTAAACAAGGATACCGTTCAGAAGATGCAAACGAGCCCGAAGTCCATGAAGTTCATGAAAGTGATAGAGTCCATGGTTGAAGATATTTCAAAATATTTTGTTGTAATTTTGGTAAATATATCTTTTAAAAGAGATGTTAGTATTATATACATTTTTGCGTAATCTAAACAACAATTCATTAATCCTATATATATTACAAAAAGTGAAAGAACACCTAGATTAAAACTCGCTTTCCAAGAAATTACTTTTACAAAGAGTGCTCGATACAGACTAGAGTAATTTTTCAATTACAATGGTTTATAAAAGCATAATATCACTACACAAAAATTTTCATTTTTCAGAACAATACTATTCTTCTTCAGGTGATATGTTAAAATAAATCTATTTTAAAATAAATTTATTTTAACATATCACCTGAAGAAGAACAACAGTATATTATTATGCTTTTATAAACCATTGTAATAACAAAATTAGAATATATATATACATGTATGTGTGTGTGTGTGTGTGTGTGTGTGTGTGTGTGTGTGTGTGTGTGTGTGTGTGTGTTGGCAATCTCATCAAGTTACTAGGGTTAACGTTTCTTGGAAACGTAGGATGCGCAATGTCGTGCAGTGGATATCGGCTCCGAACAAGAAATCGGAGAGCCAAGTTCGAATTCCAATTGAATTTACCCCATTCTCTTACTCGCAAATACACTTGGGAAAGGTATTAATCCGTTTCTTCCCTCCAGCTATGGGTTAAATAGTATAACTGATTGGTTCTATATCCTTGGTTGGCAACCAGTCTACTGCCGAAAGGAATGTCAACTTCCTGCAGGAAAAAAAATCTCTTTCGAGACATGATCACCCAAGCGTGTACCATGTATGGCACTTAACTGATCGACTGCACGTAGCCTTGTTGTAAGTTCAATTCTATGCTTTACACACGCTTACAGACACACTCAGATATACGTATTCACACTTGCAAAGACATTGACATACTAAAACACCACACACACACACACACACACACACACATATATATATATATATATATATATATATATATATATATATCGGCAGGAGAGACAGTGTGAGAGTTTCTATGGTAACTGTCAACTTCATGACTTAAGCGATCACCAGACTATGCCTACACACACACACACACAAATATACGCACATGAACAAAGGTGCATACAAACACACACACACACACACACACACACACACACACACACACACAGACACACACCTATATATATATATATGAAAGATATTGACAAACAGAATGAGACTGATACATATAAGTTAATATAAGTGAAGCAATTAATTGCTATTGTATCATTGACTCAAATCCATACTCATATGATATTGAGCCGCAATCGGTTAGATACAACAGCCATATTGGTATTTGGTTTGGCAACAACAGTTTTGTTTGTCATAAACTATATTTAAATAATTATTTATTCCTGTTGTACGTATATTTCAAACGTATAACCAATCGTTTGCTATTCCTTCTGTGAGTAACTTTAAGTCGTATTAGACCGACTTCTGTCTTTGTAAATAGCGAATGAGTTACGTTGCGTCTGACACAAGGACAAAATAGATACTATCGATCGAACACGTTTCACCATCTAGCTTATTCCATGAACCGATTCTCAAGCTTACCCCAACATTAGAATTTTAACTGATCAAGTCTAGAGTTATCTGCATTAATTTCTGTATATGTACATAAACTATTCCTCTTACACAGTAACTTACTAACTCGAGTGGCTCTCGGACCATGTACAGGATGAATATCGTTTAAAAAAAAACAATGTGTCTGCAAAATCCATGGTTTTTGCTATTGATCTCGCGACAATGTAGTTTCACGACACTGCTGAACTTTTCGAAAATGTTTACAAAAGCAAGAATTGAAAAGATCGATACTGTTAAAAGCTAGAATATGATAATAATGATAATAATAATAATAATAATAATAATAGTGAATTCTAACTATCACTCAATCTATCAGTCTATCTGTCTATCTATCTATAGAAATGTGAATCATATCTGAAAGGCTTCAAGAAAAAAATCCATTTCACAATCCACTTGTATATATATAACAAAAAGAAAGATTTTACACACATTTTTATAAAACAAAAATATTTTTTATTGCCACTTAAGAACTAAATAACATTAATAAAGCAGTGTGATGACAATATATATATGTGTGCGTGCGTGTGTTTATGTGGCTGTGGCTGCCTGCACGCACGTGTGTGTGTGTGTGTGTGTGTGTGTGTGTGTGCGCGCGCCCGCGCGCAGTTGTAAAAGACAAAAATATCTGTTCAAATGTGAAGTTAGTGTTATTTTCATTTTTGCGTTATTTAAACGACAATTCATCCATCACACCCTGATAGGTAGCTAATTAGATAAATATGTATATGTATATATATTTAGATAGATAGATAAACAGACAGATAGATAGATATAGTTATATATATTTAGAGAAAGAGAGATAAATATGTATCTAAAGTGATAGAGACAGATATGTATATCAATATATATAGAGAGAGAGAAAGAGAGAGAGAGACATATATCGATTAGAAATGTAATTTGATCTACGATTATATAAGCGCCACTTCAGATCGACCAATGCGTTTGAATTATTGACTATACCTTGGAAGACAAGTAACGCTTCCTCATACGTGATTTTTATACGTGTTTGTATAGATTTGAGCATTTCCTATGCCTATGAATCTTCCTGGTGATTTGTTTATTTGTATTTTAAATTAATTCAGTCGAGCATTTCTTTCTTTCACCCTAAATAATTCTTTTCCTACGTTTGGGATATGCTTGGCGTGTTTATCATGGTTTTACGTTGAGGTGTGTGGCCATCTTTTTACAGCTGGCTGCGTGGATATAGATGAGAAGCACCGCATCCCTGTCGCTACACGTTTCCAAAGACACCGTGTTGTCCACTGGACTCGGTACAGATATATTTCCATTGTTTTGTTTTTGCACATTTGTTCCTGGGTACCTGGTATAAATTTAAGTTTTGGTTAAAAACAACAAAGAACATAGGCGCAAAAGGAGAAAAAAAAAGAATAAATGAAAAGCTTTGATTTAATTTAAAATTAATTATTAACACCTTCCGAAATCTGTTTCTCTCTCTCTCTCTTTCTCTCTCTCTCTCTCTTTATCTCTCTTGTTCACACTCTCTTTTTTACTTTTTTTTCTTTCCCTTCTTTTTCTATTGATTGACCGCTTTGCGTTTGTGTGTATGCGTGTGACGCAGTCTGTTTTTAGTGTTTCATGTGTTCAGAGGTGAAAAAAAAAAAAAACGGGAAAGAGAAAGACAGTGAGAAAAAAGAATGAGAAGGGAAAGTTAAAAGAAAAAAGAAAAGAAATACAAAGAAAGAGAGAGATATATAATTAAAAAAAATAGTAAGAAAAAACAGAATAAAAGAGAAACATATCCAATTCACCTCGTCTTTGGCACATACTGTTAACATATACATATATACGTACGTAAAAGCATAGCAGGTTACATTTTCATTTTTGTTTAAATGTGCATTTACCACTTTTTAATATAACTGTTTACTGGTCTAATTTGACAATAACAACACTTGTTTAATAATTAGTTTAATATATTAAATATCTATATATACATATATGCGTGCGTATTTACGTATATATATATATATATATATATATATATATATATATATATATATATATATTGCCTTTAGTATATATTTCTGAGATGAGTAATTTTCAATATTATGGTATATATATCAACCAAGATGAGAACAATAGTTCGAAATAATAACAACATATAAATGTTGCTATATGTATGGGAAAGAGTGCTAAATGTTGAGAAACTCTTTGTAGATATAATCAATAAGAACAAACGAATCATTACTGCATTGTGATTCATACACACACACGCACACACACAAATATATGTATGTATATATGTATATTTAAATATACATATTTTCTTACGTCTATTCGGAGTTTCATGCACCTGATGATTGCATAGGGCATGAAACCCCGGATCGTGCTACAGACGCAGGATAATATGTGTATTTATTAATATATACTTAATAGCACTGATATATTATATTGAACACTGTTTTATTAAAACCATAATATATATATATATATATATATATATATATATATATATATATATATATATATATAATTATTTCTTATACAGAGAGAGTGAGGGAAGCAACAGGGGATTTTGTGAACGGTTTTCATAAATTTAATACGTTTGTAATTGTAAGTAGTATATAAACAGTCAAGTCAATCCGTGTGCGCGTTTGACCATATTTATTTCTGCATTTAAAAATTGTTAGCACGTGGGAGAGTCTATTCATTACTTACTTTGAGAGACGGAAAAAACCATAGCAAAGCATATAACTTCCCTTTTCGTCATAATAATGAAATCGCGCTAAAAAAAAAAAAAGTAAGAATATATATATATATATAATTCTAATATATATATATATATATTAGAATTATATACATATATATATATATATATATATATATATATATATATATATATATATATATATTAGAATATCATTTAATCTCTGATACAATTAAACGTGTGAAAAAGTTTTCAGCAAAAACAAAAAATCAAAACAACATTTCATTCTACTCTAAATAATTATCCATATCGGGTGGTAGGAATTTCAGATATATTTTAATGTAGATCTTTGCTTGGCGATTAAGTTAAATTAATCAAATGATGAGATCCATTGCTTGCGAGATTCGAATACCATGCAGAAGTTGACAAACGATAAGAAATGCATTATATATATATATATTTATGTATATAGAGAAATACGGGGATAGACAGAGAAAGAGAGAGAGAGTGCTGGGCATGTATGTATGTGTGCATTTGTGTGGGTGTTCGATTTCTAAATGTTTGTGTTCGAAATTACTCTTATGGAGGTGATTCAGAAATTTATTCCTCATCACACTGTCAGTACATACATATATATATATATATATGTGTGTGTGTGTGTGTGTGTGTGTGTGTGTGTGTGTGTGTATACGTTTGTTGACTAACTTACGCAAATGGTCAGATCCATAGCTTGTGATATTCCAAGTGTATGCACAAGTTGACAAAGGATCAGTTAATCATTATATAGAGAGAGAGAGAGAAAGAGAGAAGGAGAGATATGAATAGACCGATATATATATATATATATATATATATATATATATTGCGTGTTGTCTATGTACGTTTATAGGCATTTGTGTGGGTGTTTTATCTTTCAATGTGTGTGTTCGTAATTACTCTTTTGTAAGTGATTCATAAGTTTCTTCAACGTGAAAATGTAAGTACACACACACACACGCACACACACACACACATACACATATATATATGTGTGTATATGAATGGAAAAGGTGCGTAACAATGATTTATTGGCGTTTTTTATCAATTAAGTCCCGCTTTTTGTGAATTTATTTGACTTAATAGACATGCGTTAATAATTTGTGTTCGGTAGGCATACTGTTGACTGCGTTTTTTTGTGTGCTTCAGTTTGCGTCTTTTGTTCAACGTATATTTGTTGCGTTTTGAAAATGCATAAAATCTTGTTTGTATTCGTAGAAATGTGTCTATATAACTTTATATCCACAACACAACATACATATGTCTATATAGGCACACAGAACTATTTATACAGCATATAACATGAAGAGTCCGTAGTGGCATGGGGGATGGGTGTGAAAATGTGTAGTAAAACTGTTTACACGAACCGCCGTGGACTTGCGTAGGTTTATGTTTAAAACTGAATTTTACGAGAGACTAATGGACTGCATCAGATTGATACTGTGATTGATATGAGTTAGCTGAGAGAGATAGAGATGAATAAACTGTTTTCGATAGAGATAAAAACAGACAGCCACAAATTGACATAGATAGATAGATAGATAGATAGATAGATAGATAGATAGATAGATAGATAGATAGATAGATTGGGGAGGATATATATATATATACATGCGTGTGTGTGCGCGTCTGTGTATGCGTAAAGAGATTGACAATGTTTAATAAGAACATATTCATTTCGATCAAAAGAAACAGGTAACTAGTTAGCTTATTAGATAGATATAAATAGACTTACAACATATATATATATACATACATACATACATACAGACAGACAGACAGACAGACAGACAGATAGATAGATAGATAGATAGATAGATAGATAGATAGCTAAATAGATATGAATAGACTGAAATAAATATATACCGAGAAATATACGACTAGTAGATATGTATCGAAAGGTTGAGATGCATACTTATCATCAAAGATAGATAGATAGATTTCACCCAACTGTAATAGATAGATAGATAGATAGATAGATAGATAGATAGATAGATAGATAGATAGATAGATAGATAGATAGATAGATAGGGAAAAGAGAGAAAGAGATTTGAACCTCTACTTAGTGGACATTTGAATAGGTAACAATGTCTTGTAAGTAAAGTACGTGGGGTTTTTGATTGATCTGGACGTGTACATTTATATGGATGTGTGTGTGTGTGTGTGTGCGTGTGTGTCGCTGTCTGTGCTGTTGTTGTTGTATTCCGAGATCAGAAACTAAAGGAACTTACTTTTGTCCTTCCACCCGGGTCTGCGAGATGGAACTACCCTATCCCAGCAGACACGGTACCCGCCACTCTCTCTTTTTAAGATCCTGTCTTTATCTCCTCTCGCCGTTGTACACACCGTAAAAGCGAATGTAAGACCTTTGCGTACTTCCTCTGTGGATTAAGCTTCTCCTCGTTTTCCGCTGACGCTTCTTATTTTCTTGTTCTTTCTCTTAAGCACACATTTTTCAGAGATCAGTACTAACTTAATAGATATACATATGCGTATATACATATATAGAGGTATGTGTGCGTGTTTGTATGCGTATTCGTGTGTTTGCGTGTGTTTGTGCGTGTTGAGATATACTTAGATATTATTTATATGAACTTAGCAAAAATAAGCGTACGTAACGATTGTAAGCTTTCTATATATGTACGTGATGGAGTTTAACGACTCTGAGTTGAATATACTGAGACACACACACACACATATATATATATTTATTTATACATATATATATGTATCCTCAACACAAGAGAAAAAATGAAATCACAGATTGTATATAATTTTGTTTGATTACTCCACGACAACAATTCTAGCCGAACCGACAGTCTATATACACAACACACACTTCATCGGTGGCTGCTTTTGCCTGTCTGTCTGTGTGCTTAACGGAGAGGCTGGCTGACTGCATCACTTAGAAATTTTCATCTGTTGCGCGCAGTTGTCTCATCAGTCCGATAACTTGCAAGACATAACGTTCGCTGAACATACACACGTACTGAATCGGTCCTAGAAAGCAGCATGTGCCTGCGTTTAAAATGCACTCGGAGGCTCTTCCTTCATTCATTCGCTTGTCTTTCTTTTCCTTTCGCTCTATTTCCCGGTTCCCTCTTCTCCACCCTTATTTCGTCACTTAAACCTATTGTTGCGACCCTTTCTTAGTCCACTTACGAACAGGTGCGTCACCCCTTTGAAACCCAAGAAAAAAAGTATTCAAAAAATAAAAAATGAAAAATAAAATAAATAAATAAAATAAAATAAAATAAAAATAAATAAATCAATAAGTATAATCAATAAAAGTGATTGTTTTCCTTTTTACCAGCATTTTTGTTAATTTTATTTTTACAAAAAAAAAAAGAAAATCTTTGTCCTATTTTTTTGTTTTTGTTTCCTAAACATTGTATATTTAGTGGTTTTGAAATCAAGTGACAACAAGCCATCTCAATCCTCCATTCGTCCTCTCAGTGATTCTTAATCATTTTTACAATGCTGTAGTATGGATTGTTTCAAGTCATCAAACATTTGTTGAAAGGCCTGTTGAGACTGTTACAAGTACGCCAGAAATAATGGGTAAATAAGTCACTTTCATATTCTACCGAACTGTGCACATCATTGACAAAGTTGAAATATTCTTTGAGCTTTCTACGATCTGGGGTCTGCTGGAAAAGCGACATTCTGGAATGCGTTCTACACTTTGTTTTTACGATGACCAGATTTGGTCATCTGGCTTGAACTGTGTGTTGCGTGAGAAATTCCAAGCCACGTAGAATTTTACTTTATCAATTATTGTAGGCGGTTCTTCTTCTTCTTCTTCTTCTTCTTCTTCTTCTTCTTCTTCTTCTTTGTCACCGTTGTCTTCCTCTTTTTCTTCTTCTTCTTTGTCGCCGTTGTCTTCTTTTTCTTCTTCTTCTTCTTCTTCTTTGTCACCGTTGTCTTCCTCTTTTTCTTCTTCTTCTTTGTCGCCGTTGTCTTCTTTTTCTTCTTCTTCTTCTTCTTTGTCGCCGTTGTCTTCTTCTTTTTCTTCTTCTTCTTCTTCTTTGTCGCCGTTGTCTTCTTTTTCTTCTTCTTTGTCGGCGTTTTCTTCGTCGTCGTCTCTTTCTTCTTTATTGTCATCGTCTTTTTCTCCTCGTCGTCGTCGTCGTCTTCTTCTTCGTTGTCGTCATCTTCATCTTCTTCACCGTCGTCTCCTCCTTCTTCTTCTTCTTCTTCGTCGTCGTCGTCGTCGTCGTCTTCGTCATCGTTGTCTTCTTTTTCTTCTTCGTCGTCGTCTTCTTCTGCTTAGAAATTTCTTCTTTCAGTTCTCTTCTCCTTTTCTTTTAATATCGTCATCCTTATCGCTTTTTCAACAAGTCTCTTCAAATCCCAGCACCTTCCTCACTACTGTCGTTAAGGAGAACGCTATCTTGTCGTAAATAGTTTGAACAGTTTAAGCCATATCTTCTATTAATTGCACATTCTCATCAGATGTCTGATTATTGCCGTCTTAAATATCCTGCTCCTTCCTCACGATTTATAATCTGGACAGCCCCGACAATTCATGGAAACACCAATTATTATTTTTTTTTAAAGCTACAAAACCAATATTTTAAAATAAGAAGAAAAAAATGAAAAAAACAAAAACAACAAAAAACAGAGGTAACAAAAATAACATTACCGTAAAGTGGTAATAGCGAGATACAATAAAACTTGATCAAAAAGGGCACGCTATATTACCACTTCACGGTAATGTTATTTTTTGCTATATTTTTTTGTTATGTTTCTTTTTTTTTTGTTACATTTTTATCACTTTAATTAAATTTTTTGCCCATGTAAAAATTGTCATTATTATTATTATTATTAATATTATTATTATTTAAAGCTACAAAACAAATATTTTAAAACAAGAAAAAAAACAGAGGTATCAAAAATGACATTACCGTAAAGTGGTAATAGCGAAAATACAACAAAAATTGATACAAAAAGGCACGCTGAATTACCACTTCACGGTAATATTATTTTATGTTTTTTCTATTTTATTACTTTAATTAAATTATTTATCCCTGTAAAAAATATTATTTTTATTATTATTAGTAGTAGTAATAGTATAATCTTAGTTTTGTGTTTCACATGGAGGAAATGAAAGGGAAGTGGATCATACTGCATTTATTTCCTGAATGAAAAGAGTCTACCTTCCATGCAAATCACCATTCGAAATCGTGTCTTTTTTCCTTAGTTTGAACACCGCCAACTGTGGCGCCAATAGTATATACACAGCTATTTTAGATCATCAGGCAGGTTCATTTCCTATCTGATGTTGATGAAGAAGAAAAAGAAGGATAGAAGAAAGAGGAAGAAGACGATGAAGAGGAGGAGGAAGAAAAAGAGTGGAGGAAGAGGAGGAGTAAGTAGAAAAAGAATGGATAGAAGAAAAAGAATAGAAAGAAGAAGAAGAAAAAGAAGATACCGCTTATTGTTATTGTACTTATTCTATGACGGCTGATCCTGCTTCTTTCCTTCATTTTCAACCGATACTTTTGCTATTTCTTTAGCTTCTTAATCATCATTCTATTTATTTTATGATCATCATACTTTTCTTATTCATAAACAATCTATTTATGGAAACAGGACCAAGCAGGATACTCGAATTCTTAAAAGAAATCAGAATGTACTCAAAAAATATGACTGGTTGAATACTATTTCACACGCACATAGATATATGTATTTCTACCAACTTGCTATATATTTCAAAACTTAGTTCTACCGAATGTGCGTTTGCAAATCTTGTATATTTACATACAATATATGTAGGCTGGATTTGGCTTCAGATAACCCATGGTCGTTAATATACCATAAAATCTAAAGAGCCAAATTAAATATATACATTTTTATAAAATATTTTATTAATTTAAAATGTTTTAAATATATAAATTTGTTAAATGTATTAATTTGTTTAAATATATATGTCTGTTATATATATTAATTTGTTAAATATATAAACTTCTTAAAATTGTTCTTAACTTTTTTCTTCTTCTTAATAATTTGATTCGGCGTTAAATGACCCAAGATGGGTTGATACACCGTAAAATAAAACAATCAAATATCATAAACATCATGGGCGTGCGTTGTGGTGCAGTGGATATTGGAACGAGAAATTAGGGAGCCGAGTTCGAATTCCAGTTGAAATTCTTGCATTCATTTTACGCGCAAATAACCTTGGTGAAGGTATTAATACGTCTTTTCCCTCCAGTTATGGGTTAAATAACAGAACAAATTGGGTTCTATAACGTTGGCTGACAACCAATCTATTGTAGAAAGTAATGGCAACCTATTCAGGATAATTTTCTGGCCAGTTAGTCATGTCGCTTTCGAGATATTATCGGCCAAGCGTGTATCACGTATGGCACCTAACAGACTAACATAAACATTATAATTTTTTTTAATCATCATAATTTTCTATTTATTCTTATTTATTGTCATGATATTTACTTTTTTTTTTATTTGGATCTTCATTTTCTTTGTCTTGTTTTTATGGCAAATCAACCTCGGCGGGTCATTTATTGCCAACTCAACATTATTTATTTATTGCTGGTAATATCTTTTTCTTTCAACAATTTATTGTTGTTTTTTATATAAGCTTTGTGTCTAGTGATACTTTTCCTTTTCGAGTATCAAGATTAATTGGAATTTGTTTTTTAAGAGCAGGAACCCCAAGTCCTACCCTTGTTATTTAACCCATAACTAGAGGGAAGGGATGGATTAATACCTTTCCCAAGAGTATCAGTGCTTAAGTGAATGCAGGGTATTCGACTGGAATTCGAACTCGGCTCACCGATTTCTCTTTCCGGGCCGATATCCACTGCACCACAACGCACATCCGTCACTAAACGCTTACAGCACCTGGTATTCCCAAGCGCTCACCCATCTAAGTACTGACCAGGCTCAACGTTGCTTAATTTCGGTGATCGAGCGAGAACCGGTGTATTCAACGTGATAGGCCATAAGCCTTTTTTCTTCTTTTCTAATAATTCTCCTTCTACTACTACTACTACTACTACTACTATCACTACTACTACTACTACTGTTCTCTCTTTTTCTCTTGTTTCTTGTTTTTCTCTTTTTGTAAGAAAAAGATGAAATGAGTAAAAATGAAAAAAAAAGTATAACTAGGCAAAAAAAAAAAAAACAAGAATTAATTATGCTCATGTAGAAAAGGAAAATAATAAAAAATATATAATATTGAAAAAAGAATAAAAAGGAATTTTTTAAAAGGTGAATAGTAAAGAAACAACAAAAAGACAGTCTGAGAGAAAGAAAAAGTAAAGAAAGAAAAAGAGAAAGAGAGAAAGAAACGAAAGAAGCCAAAAACGAATAATGAAACGGAAAAAAAAAGGACATATATAAAATCCCGTTAAAAATAAAAATAAAAGAGAAAATTAAATTAAAATATCAAGAAAAAGGTTATAAATTAATAGAAAGATGATAAAAGAAAAATTGCAAATTAGAAACAGATTTTGAAAATGAATAATATAATGAATAATATAATGATAATATAATGAATAATATAATGAATAATATAATGAATAATATAATGATAATATAATGGATAATATAATGAATAATATAATGAATAATATAATGGATAAGATAATGGATAATATAATGATAATATAATGAATAATATAATGAATAATATAATGGACAATATAATGATAATATAATGGATAATATAATGAATAATATAATGAATAATATAATGGATAATATAATGAATAATATAACGATAATATAATGGATAATATAATGAATAATATAATGAATAATATAATGAATAATACAATGGATAATATAATGAATAATATAATGAATAATATAATGGATAATATAATGGATAATATAATGATAATATCATGAATAATATAATGAATAATATAATGAATAATATAATGATAATATAATGGATAATATAATGAATAATATAATGAATAATATAATGGATAATATAATAGATAATATAATGGATAATATAATGATAATATAATGGATAATATAATGGATTATATAAGGAATAATATAATGGATAATATAATGAATAATATAATGAATAATATAATGGATTATATAATGAATAATATAATGGATAATATAATGGATAATATAATGGATAATATAATAGATAATATAATGAATAATATAATGGATAAAATAATGAATAATATAATGGATAATATAATGGATAATATAATGAATAATATAATGATAATATAATGGATTATATAATGAATAATATAATGGATAATATAATGAATAATATAATGGATAATATAATAGATAATATAATGAATAATATAATTAATAATATAATGGATAATATAATGATAATATAATGGATAATATAATGGATAATATAATGAATAATATAATGGATAATATATTGATAATATAATGAATAATATAATGATAATATAATGAATAATATAATTAATAATATAATGGATAATATAATGATAATATAATGGGTAATATAATGGATAATATAATGAATAATATGATGATAATATAATGGATTATATAATGAATAATATAATGGATAATATAATGAATAATATAATGGATAATATAATATAATATATGAATAATATAATGGATAATATAATGATAATATAATGAATAATATAATGATAACATAATGGATTATATAATGAATAATATAACGGATAATATAATGAATAATATAATGGATAATATAATAGAGATAATATAATGAATAATATAATGGATAATATAATGAATAATATAATGATAATATAATGATAATATAATGAATAATATAATGATAATATAATGAATAATATAATGAATAATATAATAGATAATATAATGATAATATAATGGATAATATAATGATAATATAATGAATAATATGATGATAATATAATGAATAATATAATGAATAATATAATGGATAATATAATGAATAATATAATGAATAATATAATGGATAATATAATGAATAATATAATGGATAATATAATGGATAATACAATGAATAATATAATGAATAATATAATGAATAATATAATGGATAATATAATGGATAATATAATGAATAATATAATTAATTAATAATAATAATAATATAATGATTATATAATAATAATATAATAATAATATAATGATAATATAATGATAATATAATGAATAATTATAATGAATAATATAATAATAATATAATATAATATAATTAATAATATAATTAATTATATAATAATAATATTAATAATTATATTTATATAATAATAATATAATATTAATATAATATAGATAATATAATGAATAATATAATTATTAATATAATAAATAATAATATATGATAATAATATAATAAAAATAATAATGGATTATATTAAATAATAATATATGATTATAATAATTAATAATATAATGATAATATAATAATAATATAATAAATAATATAATGATAATATAATATATTATAATTATTAATATAATTATTAATATAATTAATAATAATAATTATATATAATAATATATAATATTTATAATATTTAAATAATATAATTATTATATATTTTAATATCAATATAATATAATATATTAATAATATAATAATTAATATAAATAATAATATAATGGATAATATAATGATATTATAATGAATAATATAATGGATTATATAATGAATAATATAATGGATAATATAATGAATAATATAATGGAAAAATATAAAAAAGATAATATAATGAATAATATAATGATAATATAATGAATAATATAATGAATAATATAATGGATAATATAATGGATAAATATAATGACAATATATTGAATAATATAATGAATAATATAATGAATATATAATGATAATATAATGGATAATATAATGGATAATATAATGAATAATATAATGGATAATATAATGGATAATATAATGAATAATGTAATGAATAATATAATAGATAATATAATAATAATATAATGATAATAATAATAATGAATAATATAATGGATAATATAATTATAATATAATGGATAATATAATGAATAATATAAATGTATAATAATAATGATAATATAATGGAGAATATAATGGATAATATAATAAATAATATGATGGATAATATAATAAATAATATAATAATAATATAATGGATAATATCATGAATAATAAAATGAATAATATAATGGATAATATAATGAATAATATAATGATAATATAATTATTAATATAATGAATAATATAATATAATATAATGAATAATATAATGGACTATATAATGAATAATATAATGGATAATATAATGAATAATATAATGAATAAATATAAAGAATAATATAACGGATAATATAAATGAATAATATAAATAATAAATATAATGAATAATATAAATATAATATAATTAATAATATAATGAATAATAATTAATAATATAATGGATACAAAATTGATAAATATTATAAATGAATAATATAATGATAACATAATGAATAATATAATGAATAATATAATGAATAATATAATGGATTATATAATGAATAATATAATGGATAATATAATGATAATATAATGAATTTATATAATGATAATATAATGAATAATATAATGAATAATATAATTAATTAATATTATATTATATATTAATAATATAATGAATAATATAATGGATTTATATATAATGAATAATATAATGGATAATATAATGGATAATATAATGAATAATATAATGAATAATATAATGGATTGTATAATGAATAATATAATGAATAATATAATGAATAATATAATAATAATATAATGAAAACAAGATATAATGAATAATATAATAGATAATATAATGAATAATATAGTGGGTAATATAATGATAATATGATGAATAATATAATATTAATATAATTAATAATATAATGAATAATATAATATATATAATAATAATATAATGATAATAATTAAATATTATAATGGATAATATAACAGATAATATAATGGATAATGTAAATAATTAATATAGAATAATATAATGAATAATATAATGAATAATATACTTGATAATATAATGGATAATATAATGATAATTATAATGAATAATATAATTATTTATATAAATTAATAATATAATGAATAATATAATGATTAATATAAATGGGATTATATAATGAATAATATAATGGATAATATAATGATAATATAATGAATAATATAATGGATTATATAATGAATAATATAATGATAATATAATGATTAATATAATGAATAATATAATGAATAATATAATGGATTGCATAATGAATAATATAATGAATAATATAATAATATATAATTAATATATAATATTATTATAATGAATAATATTACGAATAATATAATTGATAATATAATGAAATAAATAATAAGTAATATAAATGATAATATGATGAATAATATAATGATAATATAATTAATAATATAATTGATTATATATTAATAATATAATGAATAATATATAATAGATAATATAATAATAATATAATATTAAATATTAAATGAATAATATAATGGATAAATATAATAGATAATATAATGGATAATATAATGAATAATATAATAATTAATATAATGAATAATATAATGATTATATAATGAATAATATAATGGATAATATACTGGATATAATATAATAATTATTAATAATAATATAATATTATAATATAATATATTATAATGAATAATATAATGAATAATATAATGAATAATATAATGAATAATATAAATTGATTATATAATATTAATATAATGGACAATATAATTGATAATATAATGGATTATATAATGAATAATATAATATAATAATAATTATTATTATAATAAATAATATAATGATAATATAATTATTAATATAATGAAGAATATAATAGATAATATAATGAATAATATAATGGATAATATAATGATAATATAATGAATAATATAATGATAATATAATGAATAATATAATGAATAATGTAATGGATAATATAATGATAATATAATGGATAATATAATGGATAATATTATAATAATATAATGGATAATACAATGAATAATATAATGAATAATATAATGGATAATATAATGGATAATATAATGAATAATATAATGGATAATATAATGGATAATATAATGAATAATATAATGTAATATAATGAATAATATAATGAATAATATAATGAATAATATAATGAATAATATTATGGATAATATAATGAATAATATAATGGATAATATAATGGATAATATAATGAATAATATAATGTAATATAATGAATAATATAATGAATAATATAATGAATAATATAATGGATAATATAATGGATAATATAATGAATAATATAATGGATAATATAATAGATAATATAATGGATAATATCATGAATAATATAATGGATAATATAATGATAATATAATGGAGAATATAATGGATAATATAATGAATAATATAATGGATAATATAATGAATAATATAAGGATAATATAATGAATAATATAATGGATTATATAATGAATAATATAATGAATAATATAATGAATAATATAATGAATAATATAATGAAAAATATAATGAATGATATAATGGATAATATAATGGATAATATAATGAGTAATATAATGGATTATATAATGACTAATATAATGGATAATATAATGGATAATATAATGAATAATATAATGGATTATATAATGAATAATATAATGAATAATATAATGAATCATATAATGAATAATATAATGAATGATATAATGAATAATATAATAGATAATATAATGAATAATATAATGGGTAATATAATGATAATATGATGAATAATATCATGATAATATATGAATAATATAATGAATAATATAATAGATGATATAATAATAATATAATGATAATACAATGAATATTATAATGGATAATATAACAGATAATATAATGGATAATGTAATGAATAATATAATGAATAATATAATGAATAATATAATGAATAATATAATGGATAATATAATGGATAATATAATGGATTATATAATGAATAATATAATGGATAATATAATGATTAATATAATGAATAATATAATGAATAATATAAATGGATTATATAATGAATAATATAATGGATAATATAATGGATAATATAATGAATAATATAATGGATTGTATAATGAATAATATAATGGATAATATAATGGATAATATAATGAATAATATAATGAATAATATAATGAATTTTATAATGGATAATATATTCAATAATATAATGAATAATATAATAGATAATATAATGGACAATATAATGGGTAATATAATGATAATATGATGAATAATATAATGATAATATAATGAATAATATAATGGATTATATAATGAATAATATAATGAATAATATAATAGATAATATAATAATAATATAATGATAATACAATGAATAATATAATGGATAATATAATAGCTAATATAATGGATAATATAATGAATAATATAATGAATAATATAATGGATTATATAATGAATAATATAATGGATAATATAATGGATAATATAATGGATTATATAATGAATAATATAATGGATAATATAATGGATATTATGATGAATAATATAATGAATAATATAATGAATAATATAATGAATAATATAAAGGGATTATATAATGAATAATATAATGGATAATATAATGGATAATATAATGGATAATATAATGAATAATATAATGGATAATATAATGGATAATATAATGAATAATATAATGAATAATATAATGAATAATATAATGGATTATATAATGAATAATATAATGGATAATATAATGGATAATATAATGAATAATATAATGAATAATATAATGGATTATATAATGAATAATATAAAGAATAATATAATGAATAATATAATGAATAATATAATGGATAATATAATGAATAATATAATGAATAATATAATGAATAATATAATAGATAATATAATGAATAATATAATGGATAATATAATGATATTATAATGAATAATATAATGATAATATAATGAATAATATAATGAATAATATAATGGATAATATAATGATAATATAATGAATAATATAATGAATAATATAATAATAATATAATGGATAATATAATAATAATATAATGGATAATATAATGAATAATATAATGAATAATATAATGGATAATATAATGGATAATATAATGAATAATATAATGGATAATATAATGGATAATATAATGAATAATATAATGATAATATAATGAATAATATAATGAATAATATAATGAATAATATAATGGATAATATAATGGATAATATAATGAATAATATAATGGATTACATAATGAATAATATAATGGATAATATAATAGATAATATAATAATAATATAATGATAATACAATGAATAATATAATGGATAATATAATGGATAATATAATGAATAATATAATGAATAATATGATGGATAATATAATGACTAATATAATGAATAATATAATGGATAACATAATGAATAATATAATGATAATATAATGAATAATATAATGATAATATAATGGACAATATAATGAATAATATAATGAATAATATATTGAATAATATACGATAAAAGAGAAAAAAAATCAGAAAAAAATACTGTACAAGAAAAAATCAACCAAGAAAGAAGGAAACACACAATAAACGAATAAAAATGGTAATAAACAATGGCTGACCACCCGTATTCTAGGTTGCCCGTCTACCAGGGTAGTTAGCTAATCCCCACTGTAAACACCCGCTCAGGTACACCTATGTTTTTTCAACAACCACAAAGCACACCTGTGGTTAATACTGCATCTATGCTGAGCGGACCTTAGTTACAGTTTTTGGGAGAGAGCGCGTTATCTATCGTGAGCAACAGTCTGAACAAGGCCAGGTAGCTCAAAGCCTCGATGACTTGTAACTTCAAGCTAGCACAACAAGCGACCACTTCTCAAGGAAGCCATCTACCCAGTTTTACTCAAAAGGCTTGGGTCAATGGTATGGTTTTCAGTCACTTTCCAAATGTGCCGCATGCTGGGATCGCCTCCCCAAAACCGACAACATTAAGAAATCACCTTCATGACAAATCGAGCGTGGTGAGATTCGAATCCGGCTTCACGGTCAAAAAGCGAAAGATTGGCCACGCGCCCATGATAAATATAATAAATAAATAAATAAAATGGTACAGCCATGTTAAATTAAAAACATCTTGAAGGAAACAACAACTAAAGATAAAAAAAGGTAGAAAGTCAAGGAGAAAAATAAGGAGAGAAATAAATGGAACAGAAATAAAAAGAATAAATAAATAAAAATTAACGACAGAAAGAAAAGAAGAGATGTAAGAAAAATACTGACATCTTCTAATTTTCACGCCTTCGGCAGGCTTTCAGAGTGTTTAATTCTCTAGGCCTCTTTTTCTTACTATGTGTCCCATATTTTTCAGCTGTCTCTTTTTCATTGAATGTATAAGCGACATTTAATTTTTATCTACCTTAAATTTTCCTCGTTACCTACATTTTAAGTCCATTTTATTCTTCATATTCTTTATCTTTACAGACACCGTCCAGCACTCACTGGCGTAGAAAAGGAGAGACATCATATAGTTTAGTACGCTTTTCCTTGTTTCTAGTGAAATATTTCTATTCTTTAGTAGTTTGATTAGCTTTTGGAATACTTTCTTGGCTATTCCAATGCGTCTTCCGTTTTCAGTGTCGTATTTTCCACCCTCTTGTTATACACTACCGCTGGAAAGTTGTACGCCTTCTTCAGATGCTAGGAATTTCGAATCGAACCCTATATTACAGTCAATGGGGTATATGAACTTTAAATGGCTAACTTTAAACTGTTAATACAGAATGCACGTTTATCAGTAGAAGAGACAATCCAAAAGAGTGTAATATATTACCTTGAATGGTGGATGTAACTGAAAGATACATCTGGCCGTAGGTAAGGTTAGCAAAACTGCCAACTATCTTTAAATGTATGGACCATAAGATGTGATTAACAGATACATTTGGCCGTGGATACAGTCAATAAGTAGCAACCTGAAAAAGCGAAAATGCGTGGGTGAAGAGGCGTGAGAGTTTTACGACTATGTAAAGTCTAGAATGGACTTTTATAGAGAAACATACATTTTTGAAGGAACAATATTACTAAGAAGAAAAAATTATTACCATAATACATTTTTGAAGGAAAAAAGTTTATTCTCAGCAAAACATTTTTTAATACAAAACTAGAAGACATTTTCAGTTTTCAAAAATAAAAAAGAATAAAAACGAACAAGCTCATTAAATTCTAACTAAATCAACCTTCTCACTATAACTGAACATTAAAAAAAATACCTTAAATCTCCACTTTTTTGACGTTAAATAACCCACAGAGGCTGATATGTCAGTAAACAAAACTCAAACTCAGAACAAGGATAAAGAGAAATAGTGAGATAAAAGTCCCTTAGTAAAAACAATAAACGACAGGAATTTATAAAGAGCGGTGTTCAGCCAACGCCTTAAAAGACACTCCACACTGAAGAAAAACATTCCTAACCACGTAATCCAGTACCTAAACATGAATAACACCGGTAGCTTTTAATAAAAGTTTCTAGCAAATAAATTTTAGAGAAGTAAAAATGAGTGTTAGTGAAGGCATACATACATTCTTTCTTTCTTTCTTTCTTTCTTTCTTTTTTCTTTCTTTCTTTCTTTTAGGTAGTTCCTCTCGTTCTGATGAAAACATTGAACTTCTTTTGACGCTACATCCAAACAAGAACTGATCAAGCGTAGCCAAGATTGTATTCATTCGGACGTAAAATATTAAGAGTTTTAGTGGAAATTTGGATTCCCTATATATATATATATATATATATATATATATATATATATATATATAAACTTTAGGCCATAGGATTCCGTTTAAGCCTGAAACAGATTGTCGCCGCCGGGTATTGATCTCAGTGCCCACTTTTATGTTTACATACGCTCTATCCCTGATATTGAGTAGTTCAACGCATGAAAATTCTAAATATTTATTAACTGTGTCCACACAGGACGTAGGCGATGAAAGATCTTCAGAACTACCTGCCCGTTGTAACTCTTAATAAACTTTTTTTACTCCATTTATTTACTCAAACTCACTATATATATATATATATATATATATATATATATATAATAAAATAAATTTTCAATATTCAAAATTGTTGAATGAACATTTCAACATGAAATCCCTAAGAGAGATCTCACATCTCCTCAGCAACGGTACATATTTCAAATGAGAATAAAAATAAAAAATGAGAATAAACATAAAAAAAAAAATAAAAAATAAATAAAAAGGGGAATATATATATATATATATATATATATATATATATATATATATATATAAAGACATGGAACTTTTAATTTATTAATCCGATCCATTTTTATTATTTAAACTTTATTTTTAGTGGATAAACGTATTTGAGTAGATGCTACGTGTATTTATTAAAGAGTATATTTTTTCTATTTTAGTCTACCGGTATGAATAGAGAAATATTATCAAAGAAAAAATCTGCCCTTTCAGGCTGGATTCGATCCTACGAAAAGAAATAGATATATTGAATAAATGGTTTTCTGCAGTTTATCAACATTTTCAGGCTATTTAAAGATACAAAATATGTGCGAGATTTTTTTAAAATGAGATGTAAGTACTCTGTATATATTTATTGTTTCTGTATATTATTTTTCATGTGATCTTATACAGGTTGTCCATAAAGTCCACGTGCACTTTAAAAAATTATAACTTTATTTGTATTTGTGATAAAAATAATCTGTAAAAATAAGCTTGAACAATTAAACTTGAAAGATAATAGTGTTTCAAAAAGATGGAGCTTCTAGTAACTTTGCTCTGCGTGTTAGTTTCTAAATCAGGAATTTCCTAACAAATTGATTGGAAGGAATAGGCCATTGTATTGGCCTTCATGTTCGCCACATTTGACTTCATTAGATTGTTTTTCATGTGAAAACAATTGTTCATTAGACGATTTGAAAGCTAAAATAACTAATGTGATTTCAGGCATTACTCTAAATCAGTTGGCAAATGTTTTCCGTGAACTGCAAAATCGTATTGCCCTTTGTATTGCTAATGATGAAGGACATGTGGAAACTTAAATAAAATTTCAATAAAACTTTAAAAATATAAATTTACTTCTTTTTGATCTTTTAAAAATTATTTCTATCGCCAATACAAATAAAGTTATAATTTTTTTTAAAGTGCACACAAGCCTTATGGACATCCTGTATTTTTTAAGTAAATAAATTGTATAAAAAATTGTCCGAATGTTTTATTTATCGAAGTGCTTTCGGCTGTATTTTTAGCCATTATCAGGATTAATTTTATTTTAGTTTTATCTGAATATATAGATTGTTTTATTTTCCAAACATAGTCAGTACATTGTGGCCGAGTTTATAGTTTATATTATCTAGTGTTGAGTTTTTCTGTTTTATTCAGTCAGTTAAAGTGCCGTACGTGATACACGTTTGGGCGATCATGTCTCGAAAGAGACACGGCTGACTGGGCAGAAGATTATCCCGCAGTAGTTTGCCATTGCTTTCTGCGGTAGACTGGTTGCCGACCAAGGCTATAGGACCCAATCTGTCCTGCTTTTTAACCCATAACTGGAAGGAAGAGACGGATTAATACCTTTCCCAAGGGTATTTGCGCGTAAGTGATTACAATGGATTCAGCTGGAATTCGAACTCGGCTGCCCGGTTTCTCGTTCCGAACCGATATCCACTGTACCACAACGCGATGCTATTATATTTGTATCGCAAAGTATGTTACGGATGTGGGAAGGATGTGCGTTGTAGTACAGTGGATATCGGCTCGGAACGAGAAACCGGGGAGCCGGGTTCGAATTCCAGTTGAATCCATTGTATTCACTTACGCGCAAATACCCTTGGGAAAGGTATGAATCCGTCTCTTCCTTCCAGTTATGGATTAAATAGCAGGACAGATTGGGTTCTATAGCCTTGGTCGGCAACCTGTCTACCGCAGAAAGCAATGGCAACCTACTGCGGGATAATCTTCTGCCCAGTCAGTCATGTCTCTTTCGAGACATGATCGCCCAAGCGTGTATCGCGTATGGCACTTAACTGACTGACTGATGTTACGGATAGAGTTTGGTAGGTCTTCATATTTAAAATAACATCTAATAGAGTTGTGGCAAGAGAGATGTAGCGTAGGGAGATGGTTAATGTTTCTTGGTTCGTCCCTCTGTCTTACTTAACCAAACTCCCTACAGTTTACAAGTTTTATGCAGAATTTATCATCGTTATCAGAAGGTTGGTTGGTAGCAGGTTGAAATATGTGGAATTGTGTGGAATAGTATAAGAATAAAATATACATTTTTATGGTAAATAGAAATTTATTAAAAGGAAATGAATAACGAGAATTTGTAGAAATTAATGTTCATTTAGGAAGTTTAGGGTATCAAGAGTTGTAGAAAATGTTCGTAGTAATAATATAGGTATTTAAAATGTTCGCAGAAGTTTAAAGTTCATGGTTGTGTAGTAGCGGAATGTAAAGTCTTTGTTCCTTCCTCTTTTTAGTCGGTCGCGACAGGTTGAGAGAAAGAGAAGGCAAACAAATAAAGGCGTGGTACTTAACACGTGTCCATTTTGTCGTTGTGTTGATCTCTTTAGCGGCGTGTTGTGAAATAAAAAAAGGACGTTAAAAGAAGAGGGCGAATGAAACTGTGGCGTTCCCTGCGTCCGGGTCGGCTTCTTGAATTTTCTTTCGTTACATTACCATGAGTTCCCAACTAACCGCTCCCATGTCGACTGCCCGTGACAGGTTAGCGTCGTGGTTTTTATAGTCAAGCTTCTCATGATGCCGGCTCCAGCGAAGCCTTTTCACATCTAGGCGTGAAAATACGTAATTTATAAATTTGCTGTTTTTAATACAATCAGCATTCAGAATTAGCTTTTCACACTGACTCGTAAAATTGTTATATGGTTAATTTACCGAAAAGAAATACAAAAAAAATATAAATAAGATGAAAAACTATATAAAAAACCTTAAAAACATAGAACCTTGTCTGTAATTTTTAACGAAACTTGAATAAAAGAGGAATTACTGCCTAAATAGAAAAAAAAATCAAAGTTACTTTTAAAAAATTACCTATTTGATTATTGTGTGGCCCCATTATTATGTACCTTACTCAGACAAAATAATTTTCTTTAAAATTACACCAATGAAAAATGCATAAATTCTTTTGTAACTTAATTTAAAAAGGAACAATAAACGAGAAAATAAGCAGGCAGTTGCTTATATCTCCTCACGAGTGAACGGAGCGACAACGACGAAACTTTAGAATCAAGATGTTCAAAATACCATCAATCAGCTAAATGACACATTTTATATTTGTAGTAATCTTACACACACACACACACACACACACACACACACACACACACACACACACACACACACACCTATATATATATATATAGAGAGAGAGAGAAAGAGATAATATATATACATATACATGTATATAGCATTCATGTAAAGAAGTTTGTTACTCTCCCTTTTGACAGAATCCCTGAAGAGTGGACGCAATACAATAATGCCTTCATGGAACTTCAAAGACTGCATGACTGAAATAACACTGCTGACATAAATGACAGACTTCTCTGCATTAATTTTATTAACGCTCTGACTTTATCTTGATATAGAGTACTTCACGACAAAAAAAATCTCTTTACCTAAAATGTCTTTCTCATGAAAAAACAGCAATTTTGGTGCTAAGCATCATTACAATTTAACGCACTATATATATATATATAAATAGAATTCTCTTTTGAGATATACTAATTGATTCAAATAAGGAAACATCTATAAAATCATCATAAATCAAATCTCTATGCTTTTACAGTGAATGCCGACAGAGATACAAACTAGACATCATAAATAATTTAATAGCATAGATTTAATATCCTCTACACGCACGATATTCTATAACGAATTCAAAAACATAAAGCAAGCATTAATTGGTAACGATTTCCCTAACCACATAATTGATAAACAAATTAATCTAATCTTAGAAAAAATAAAAAATAAATAAAAATAGGCAATAACGCTCACCACTACTTCCTAGCTTTAGCCCTTGACGTTGATATTTTCGAGTCTTTTTACCTTAAGTGACAATTAGTGGGAATGAAAGAATGACGAGTCTTGTAAGGAGAAAGGACAATAGAATAACGGTTGGCCGAAGATGGTGATTAACGTTGCATTTAATTTTTTGTAAATTGTGGCAGGTAAGCATGAAATCGGAAGAGATTTCTACAGTGCTTGGAAAAGAAATATTAGGACAGAATTTAGCTAATTCAGCACTAAAACGAGGAAACTTAGTAGCCAATCTTGTCAGTGAGTTAAGAGCCATACGTGATATACGCCTGGGCGATCATGTCTCTTTCGAATCTTGGCTGACTAGGTACAAGATTTATACGCAGCAGTTTGCTATTTCTTTCTGTGGTAGACTGGCTGCCAACCAAGGCTGTAAGAGCCAGTCTGTCCTGCTATTTAAGCTAATCTAGGAGTACATGTAAACCCATGCGACCGAGAAAAGAAGCTCATTAGAACAATTGCCATGCAAATATTTATAGAAAAGACAGAGGGAAGTCACGTTACGTCAGTGGAAACGTTCCTGAAGTCGAGATGCGAGATTACAGAGCAGCCCCTCTTGGGATTTTGTCGATATTCTCGAGATATATAGCAGGAGCGTCTCACATAATCTATAATCACTATAATTCAGAACCAGTGGTAAAAAAACAATATGATAATTATGTATAGATATGTCACCAATGTTGGCAATAATGATAATATTAACCGTCCTCAAATAAGGGAATATTCGGCATTCATTGACCGAGCAATAAGTGGTACTTTTGTTTGGAGTTTCATGGACAGGAGATATGGTAATTCTTAACTCTTCAACTAATACACTTTTGTTCATTAAAACTTTGAAATTTTTTCTTATTATACCCCCTATAAGTTTGAAAGTAGACATTCAAATACAAATCATTTTAAGGACAACGTTTTGTTGATGACGGTTAAACAACGTTTCAGTTTATCCAGTCTACAGTTAAATTCTATAATATAAAAAAAGATATTGTTATTAGTATTCGAAAAGATTTTATAGATTCTTTATTTATGCTGGTTGTGTTTAAGCACAGCGTTTTGTCCATCAATTCTGCACCTACCATTTTAACTTTGAACATGGCTAATCAAAATAAAAGATTTGTTCAGACAATAGAACTCTTTGTGTTGTTACCACAATATATCGTCCCATTCATTCTGCATTTATCTTCTATAACTTTGAAAAGGACTATGGAACTTTTTATTTGTGTTGCTGATCTTGTAACCACACCGTTTCGTCTCATCCAATCTACAGCAATCTTCTATAACTTTGAAAAGGACTCATTAAAATAGAAGATTTGTTCAGATAATTGAACTCTTTGTTTGTGTTGCTGATGATGTTACCACAATGGTTCGTCTCATTCAGTATATATCTACCTTTAACTTTTAATAGATTTATTAACATCTCAAGATTTATCCATGGAAACTAAACATCTCTTTTGTCTTGTTCATATGTTTGTCCCAATATTGAATCGTTATTTCTTTGTAATTGATATTCCTGTTTTGTGTCTTTATCTAAATCGTTTTCTCGTTTTTCTTTCATTTTTTCTTTCTTTCTTTCTAATTGTTATTCCTCAACTTTGATTTAAATGATTCTTTCTAATTTCCACTGTTTCTTTCTTTCAAATTTGTATTCCCCTTAGCTGTGTCTTTGCCTAAATCCTTCTTTCTCTTTTTCATTTCAATTTGAAAATTCTATAATTTAAATTATAATTTCGCAAAACGAATTAAAAAATTCATTTTATTTCTACAGGGAACTAGCATTTCAAATATGCAAACATATTTTTTCTAATATATAACATTTTTTCGTTTTTACTTAAATCTTTCTTTCTAATTTATATTCCTTTTTTTTTTTTTTTTGCACCTTACCTTAATTTTTTCTTTTTTTCTTTTTCTTTCTTCTTATGCAAGCTTTTGTTTTATCACGAAAATCAAACCACGTTCCTGGTATTTTTCTTCTATCGTTCCTTACAGTCAAAATGGAATAAGTCTGTATTTATCTGGGGCAATTCTATGGCAGTAACGAACGTATTAACTTACTCAAAAGTCTTACTAACTAATGGAGTAACATGAATAGTTATAATATGAAGAATTTGGAAATTCTCTATTGTAATTTCGCAAAAAGAATTAAGAAATTGATCTATTTCTACAGGGAATTACCATTTCAAACATATAAACTTATTCTCGATAAAACTGAGTTTTAAAGAGATTTCTAAATACGGGATTATTCATATGAAAGCATAAACATTTCTTCTAGATTTTCATTTGCAAGCTAATATTTTTAAAAATAATTTCCCCAAGTGATACAACAAATATAGAAATGTTAATAATGTCACCACATGATTAACATGCAAAAGTATTTGACATTCAAATTCAATTTTCAGTGCTGAATATTTTTATGAATTAAAACTTCTGGGTTTTAGGAATTACCATTATTTACACTATAGATAGACTAAACTATCGCCCGGTTCACACTCCACCCACGTCTATTGAACAGGTGAAGAGGCTCATCCCTTGTTTCCTGTTTAGGATGCGGTTTCCGGTTTTCTCTTTTCCAATCTTTTTACTCTTACGTAGCCCCCTGCGCACCAGTGGCGTTATCGCCTTGCTTGGGGTGATATGATTTAAAAAAAATACGAACGAACTATTGTCCTCGTCTTTGTTATCGTAACGTTTCATTCATTGCATTTTTCGGCCTTCATCAGGTATATGTCAATCCTGGTGACCTACACGGAATTCAGAACTGAACCCTTTATTAAATCTACTGTTCTTGTTCCACTGCCCATGTCCACTCTACACTCTGGTGAACTGGGGTAAGAAGTGGCTTGTAAATTTCAAAGCTTCTAAAACGAAACTGCTGTCAACCATCACAGGCAACATCCTGTCCCCGCCTATAAGCATGGTCCAAGCGAGTCTCCCTGAGAGCAATATACTGCGCCTCCTCGGCCTTACGCTATCCTCTGATCTCAAGTGGAATAATTACATTGAGTCAATAGCGAAATCCACTGCTAGGAATGTTGGGTCACTGTGTCGGGCGAGGATATTTTTTCCGCCTTAATCCATCTTGCACATATACAAATCAACCATCTGTCCGTGCATAGAATATGCCGTTCATCTCAGAGTTCTTGACAAGGAGAATCTGTAATGTGATAGATCCCAACCTGGCAGCTCGACTCTAGCCACTTTCTAACAGGCGGAATGTGGCTTCCCTCTGTCTATTCTACAAATATTTTCATGGATTCTGCTCCGACGAATTGAAGTCACTGGTGACCACACCACAAGAATTTACTCGTGCAACCAGACTGGCAACACGGTCCCACCCATTTACAGTTATATCAACCAAATGCAGCCGACAATTCTACTCCGTCAGCTTCTTTTCTTGCATTTCCCGCCTGTGAAACTCTTTTCCATATACTTGATTTCCTGACAGCTACAACCACCAGGAATTTAAACGCAATGTCAAGACCCATCTCTTGTCCACTTTGTTCCAGTTCTTTCTACATCACCCCGTATATCTTGTTTTTTTTCCTTCGCAGGTGTCTTCACACCTGTGTTCCCATCCTTCTCTTGCCCTTTCTCTGACACCCCCTGTAACTGGTTCGTCTTTCTCTTTACTCTCCTCTTATCTAAACTTTTACTCTTATGTAGCCCCCTGCGTATCAGTGGCAGTACCACCTTGCTTGGGGTGAAACGATTAAAAAAAGGTATATCTCGTCTAGGCCTTATTTTTTTTGTAGTGCTCAGTTGTTGTTGGCCCTGTTTTCACTGAGTTCATGTCCATAGTGCCTGGCCTAGAAACTGAACTCACAATTACTATATCACTAAATTCACAAACTAACGCTATAATATACATGGCTATTACCTTGTGGGACAATTCTCTGTCTAAAGATTGGCTCGGTTGTATCTTCTTTAATGTGCCTTATCCTTTCAGGACGTAGACGATCATGGCTTTCCACGTCTCCCTATCCCTTGTGACTCTTAGCACGCTTTCTCCTGTAACATCTCGCAAACCCCGTTCTGTCATCCACCCGCTCAGATCCTTCAAATATGTAATCCGCTGCTTTCCTCTGTCTCTTTTCCCCTCTATCTGGCTTGTAAGTGTCAGGTTCTCTAAGCCCTCTTTCCTCATTGCATGTCCCAGGAATATCAGTTGTCTCTTCTTGATGCTCAGTATTAATTTCCTTTTCGTTTCCATCATTTCCAAAACCTCATCGTTGCTCACATGCTCGGTCCAGGATATCCGCAGCATCCTTCTGTACAACCACATTTCAGCTGTTTCAAGTTTTTTCTTCATCTTCGATGATATTGTCCAACATTCACTGACATATTGAAGAACTGATATCACATAGCAATCTCGTAGTCTCTTCTTTGTTTCTAGTGAAAGTTTCCTGTCTCTTAATACTTTACTCAGTTTCTTGAACGCGTCCTTCGCCATGCCAATTCGCCTTCGGATCACGGTGTCGCACTCTCCATCTTCTGTTAGAACACTTCCCAGGTATCTAAATTTTTGTACCTGATTGATTTTAGTATCTCCCACTTGTATTTGGCCTTTTAGATTACTCTTTTTATTGATGACAATGCATTCGGTTTTCTTGCAGTTTATTTGTAGTCCTTTCTTGTCACTCTCTTCAAGAGGTCTTGTAGTTTATTTTCCGTGTCTGCAATCAGCACTGTATTGTCTAGGTATCTTATGTTGTTCAAATTGTGGCCTACGATGACAAATCCTGGCATAAGATTTCTGGTACTCAAAATAGTCTCGCTGCACAAGTTGAATAGATCCGGTGAAAAGACACATCTTTGTCTTACGCCTCTTTCTATTTTTGTAAATCTGCTGAATTCGTCACCTGTCCGTATGCAGGCAGTTTGCTGCCAGTAGAGATTCTTAATTATTCTAATGTCTTTCCCAAATATGCCGACGCTGCTGACAATTCTTTGTGGCGTATTTTGTCGAACGCCTTCTCATAATCGATAAAACATAAGTTTTATCAAAGCATATAAATATGAAACAAGCGAACCGCAAAAATGAAGTTGAAAGAATATCAAACAGCGGCAGTGAGGTATGTGACAAAGAAATCAGGGTTGTACAAAGAGAGGTTAATCATCATTGGTCATGGAAGTTGGAGCATTAAACCTAACTTACCTGCTGATGAGTGCTATTGCCGCTACTACTTGTTACACTTGATTTCTATCACACTAGACTTTCTCTTTTTGTTACCCTTGTGGTGCAATGAATATCGACTCGGAACGAGAAATTGTAGAGCCGAGTTCAAATTCCAGTTGAATTTGTTGCATTCACATACGGGTAAATACCCTTAGGAAAGTTATGAAACTGTCGCTTCTTCCGCCATATATGAGTTAAATAGCAGGAAAATTTGGATTCTATATCCTTGTTTGGCAACCAGTTTACTGTAAAAAGTAATGGCAACGTACTACTGGAAAATCGTCTGCCCAGTCAGACATCTCTCAAAAGAGACATGATCGCCTAAACGTGTGACACGTATGGCACTTAACTGACTGACTGATTGACTGCTGTTTAAGACACGCCATCTTTATTTATCAGCGTCTCCGCTATCGTATTTAATTCTATGCTAGGTTTCATAACTAGGTTCTCATAACTGATTTTTCTGACGTTTAAAAAATCCTCAAACGAACTTATGTCAAGGAAAATAACTGAAATTTATAATAACAACCAAGATGTATCTCCCACACACAGGTTCTACGGCATTAAAACAAAACACCTTGGATCCGTTCACGTGTTTCTCATTTTTAACAATGATAAAACAGTTCTGAACACATCACTGGATAATGTTTATCGTTCGACCAAAATAACAGTAGCTTAAATGCATATGCCATAGGTTAAATTACTCGAAATCAAAGCGGACATTCAACTGGGAATAGTGTACAGATATTAAAACTACTTTTATTTCAATACAGCCAATACGATAGACCCAAAAGTGCCGCTCTCATAAAAGTGTCGCTTGGGGTAGACAGCCCTTTCTAGCTAGATTACTGGTTACTGATGACGGTTATCGCCTCTTCCACGTCATTCAAACCTCAAAAGCTTGATAAGCCGAGAAAAAAAATTGATCTGTCAAATTCATGTCATTCAAATCAACAAAAAATTGTTGGCTAGAGCTGATCAGTTAAGTGCCATACGTGATACACGCTTTGGGCGATCACTTCTCGAAAGAAACATAATTGACTGGGCAGAAGATTATCCCGCAGTAGGTTGCCATTGCTTTCTGCGGTAGACTGGTTGCCAGTCATAGCTATAGAACCCAATCTGTCTTATTATTTAACCCATAACTGGAGGGAAGAGACGGATTAATACCTTTCCCAAGGGTATTTGTGCGTAAGTGAATGCAAGGAATTCAGCTGGAATTCGAATTCAGCACCCCGATCTCTCGTTCCAAGTCGATATCCCCTGCACCACAGCGCACATGATCAGCAGTTTCAAACTGGAATATGAGGCATTTTTAAACAAACTCAGGCTTAGTGTTATTCGTAAACACATTTGTTCATAGCAGCGGAAGCTAGCGAGATGAAAGAAATAATACCTGAAAAAATTTCGAGGGAGCATCAGTTTGTCGATTCGATCTTGCTTCAGTAGAGTGTGCTGACAGATAAGATAAGCTTGTACATGGCTCTTTTTTATTTCATGTCCCTTCAAGGCGTAGGTAATCGTGGTTCTTCACGGATTCAATGTCTTTATTTAATATGAATTTCCATAATTTCTTAGGAAAAATTGTAGATTAGTTTTCCGTTCATTTTTCGTCTCGTATAACCGTTCTTCTAGACTGGCTAGCACCCAAGGCTAGAAAAATCCATACTGCTATTTAACCCATAGTTAAAGGGGGAGAAGAAGTGAATTCTTATTTTCCGAAGAGCATTTGTACAAATGTGAGCGCCACGGAAAAGGCTGGAATTTGAATTCGGCTCGTTGATTTCCCTTTCAGTGCCAATAACTTACTCTACCTGTACAACCTACACTACTCTTTACGATTATGAAATTTAAAAAAAAAAATATTCAAATTTTATAATGAACTTTTGATTGCGAGAAAGAACCTATTTGTTATGTACAATGATTACAAGATAAAACCTCAGATAGAATGATTCTGATCAACAGAATTGACTGATTTGTGTTTTTTACGACTTATCTACCCTATGTGGGTTATTTAATGACGAAATATATATTGGATTTTGAGAATAATTTTTTTAATTTTCTTTCCAGTGAATATTGCACAAAATATTTTTTAGGATAACAATTATTGTTCCCTTTTATTCCTCCCACACCAAGTGGATTGTAATGAACCCGACATGAATTCGAACTCAGCTCTCCGGTTTCTCATTCCAAATAGCTATCTATTACATTATTCGCACATTAGGATTGATTGACTGTTTTGTTGTTTGCGGCTTAGCAACCTTTTGCTAGTTATTTAAAATAAAATAGGTTGATAGAAATATTTTTACAATGTAGGATTTTTTTGAGATCATAAGGATTTACTAATAGAAATCTTACTAATTAACCTATATCTGGAGAAGGTAGGTAGATTCATGCTTTTCCCAAGTGTATTTGCGAATAAAAGAATTTATCGAATTCGATTTGAATTGGAATTCGGCTATCTGATTTCCAGCTACCAGCCATTATCTAATACACAAACGGCATATCTAAGTTCACAGCACCTGGTATTCCCTAGCGGTCACCCATTTAGTTGCTCACCAGGCTCTACATTGATGATCGTACGAGAATTACCAGACTAAAAATAATTAAGACTAAAAATAGAAAGAATGGAAGTTATTTGGGTAGATCAGCCTAGAGAGAGAGAGAGAGAGAGAGAGAGAGAGAGAGAGAGAGAGAGAGAGAGAGAGAGAGAGCTAGAAAGAGAGAGAGAGAAAGAGAGAGAGAGAGACGGACGGACGGACGGACTGACTGACGTGAAAAAGGGGATTTCAGTTGTCTCAAGGTAAAAGGATTTACATTTGTGATTACATAAGTTTTAATTTGAAGTAGTAGAAAGATGGTTAATGGTTATTAAATTGGCCTTGTGTCAAACGTAACCGAACTCCCTTCAACTTGGGGTTGAGGAATCATCAGAAGGTGGATTTGTGGAAAAATAAAAGTAATTTGTTTGTTAAAGTAAATTTTATTGACGAAACAGTATAACATCAGTTCTAGTAATTAAATGTTCAATAAGAATCAGTAACAAAGAAAAGAGTACTGGATTGCTATGTGATGTTTGTTCTTCAATATGGCAGTGAATGCTGGACAATATCATCAAAGATAAAGGAAAAAATTTAAAACAACTGAAATGTGTTTCTGCATAAGGGTGCTGCGGATACCATGGATCGAGCAAGTGAGCAACGATGAGGTTTTCGAAATGATGGAAACGAAAAGGAAATTAATACTGGGCATCAGGAAGAGACAGCTGAAGTTCCTGGGACATGCAATGAGGAAAGAGGGCTTGGAGAACCTGTTACTAGCAGGCCAGATAAAGGGAAAAGAGACAGGGGAAAGCAGCGGATAACATATTTGAAGGACCTGATCAAGTGGATGATTGAACGAGGGTTGAATGGTATAACAGGAGAAGGCGTGCTAAGAGCCACCAGGGATAGAGAGACATGGAAAGCCATGATCGCCTACGTCCTGAAAGAACAAGACACATAGAAGAAGAAGAAGAAGAAGAAGAAGAAGAAGAAGAAGAAGAAGAAGAAGAAGTTAAGGGTATCAAGAGTTCGTAGTTGTAATTTGTGTGTATGCAAAGGTTAACAGGATAGAAATTAAGTCTGTATTTCTTTCTTTTTTTTCTGGCAGGCAAGAGAAGGAAAAGGAAAATGAAGCAAAAAAGGAAATTGTACTTATCGGAGTTTAGTTTTTAGGAGTGAGTCGAAGTATTTCGTTTTGTTGTTGTTGTTGTGTCTTTGACGGCGTTTAAATGAAAACGAAGAAAGAAAAATTGGAAGGAGAGGAAGAACGAATGTATGTCGACGGGACATGGCAGGGTTGGCGTCTTGAAATTTCTTTTGATACATTTTAGCGTGTCTTCTCTATGCTCATAACTGGCTGACTGAGCTTGACTTCCCTCTTCATTTTATACCGATTCCCCTATTTCACACTGGATCTCTAACTTTTCTCTCACTTTTGCAAATCGCTTCCTTCCATTGGTTCAAAAATTGATTTAACATCTGATAGCGAAATCCGGCTTCGCCTTTTTCTGTTAGTACGGGGTCAATCCTTTTTCTATTCGACAAAATCAGGATTTCACACGTAATTGTGAATTATTGTAAAAGAGAAGAAGAGAAGGGAGTTGCTTTTAATTTCATGTTCACCACAAATCCTGGGCCATTATTCTCATTTCTATATCTATATTTATAGGTCAATTTTTAAAGTTACGCATTTTCTAATACAACTGAAACAGAAAACAATACAGGATTCGATGTTTTAAACATAAAGTAATAAGATGTCATTGCGACACAAGTCTTAGAGAGTTTTAAATTACTTTGTCTACGGGGCGTGACATACGCCAACATCCTCCTACCCATGAGTGAAACATCGAACAGTGTTTACACACCTGGTGAACACTCACTGACAAGAGTATAAACTAGTGTTTGGGTTTTCGCCTCTAGCGTAAAACAGGGCTATATATTTGCTATATTTATAGAGAGGTGAGTGCACGGTATTGGAGATAGAGCATATGCAGATGTAAACAGTGTAGACATATGAATCAACACTGCATAACGACTAGTAGTTTCTTAAGCAAATCATCATCACGTGGGCTGATGATTGATTTTTAGAGTGATTTTTTCCGACATAATTTCTTATTTCCATAAACTTTAACAATGTTTAACAATGATTAGAAATTTGTTGAAATTTTAAAGTTTAGCAATGATTAAAACATTTATTTTAATAAGATTGATAAATTAATAATTAATTCTTATTTCCATGAAAATTATTTTTAGAGATTACGAATAACTAAAAGTAGCAGCATCTCACGGTTATATGTCCATTAAGGCTGAAACTTCGGAGAATGAGAAAGCATAAACAGCTCGACTGCAATACAACATACTTGGGAATAACCTGAACTTTTTTTTATAATCGTGTCGCTCCAAGTAAGACATTTTACTGCCATTGTTGAGCAGGAGGTTACATGGGAGGTAATTTATGAGAAAGAGTGACAGGTTACTGGGGGTATCAGGGAGAGAGTAGAAAAAGGATGAGAATACTGATGAGAGTGGAGTGGACGAAGAAAGGAGCATAAGAGAGAGAGAATGCAAGTTAGTAAGATAGGAGATGACTATTGACTTTAAATTCTTGAAGATTGTATCTGCCAGGAAAGCAAGTAAACGGAGGTGAATTCCACTGGCAGGAAGTGCGAGAGAAGAAGCTGATGAAGTAGAATTTGCGTTTACAATTTATTGGTTTCACAGTAAAAGTTAATAATCTTGTGGCTCGAGCAAATTCATGTATGGCGGGTACCAGTGAGCTAAGTTTATCTGAGCAGAAGCCATGAAAGTATTTGTAGAAGAGACACAGGGAAGCCACATTGCGCCGGTGAGAAAGTGACTGTATCCGAGCTACCAAGTCGAGATCGATCACATTACAGATTCTCCTTTGGATTTTGTCAACGACACCTAGGTGGATATCAGGAGCACCCTACCAGATTTGACAGCAGTATTCAATGCATAGGCGGATGGTAGATTTGTATATGTGCAGGATTGTTTCAGACGGGAAAAACTTCCTGGCCCTGCACAGAGAACCGACTTTCTGCAGGAAAAATACACAATGAGAAAAGTATACGAGAGACAAATTGAAAACGGAAACACGAAATAGGACGCACAAAACGAAAGTGTTACTGATATCAGCAGATATTATCTTAAAGGAAAGCATACGTAGAAGGAAAATGAGTAGATTACAGATGGAATTTTCGACATGATGCAAAAGAGACGAAAAACAATTCCAATACATGGAACCAAGAAAAGAGTAATGGACTGTTATATGGTATCTGTTCTCCTATACTGGCAGCGAATGATAGAAAATCTCATCAAAGATCTCGAAGCAACAGGTCCTGGGTATGGCGTTAAACTGCATCCGGCAGCAAGGCCTCTGATTGGGAAGTTGTGATGAGCATGGGACAAACCCTTAATTACTGTTGTTCCCAGGTCCACCATGACTAGGAGTGATATCCCATGTTATAGTCCCAGCTATGGGCAAATAGTTAAACCCTAAACTGGGGTCAAAACCATGATGCATTATGTAGTCATATATAGCCTTAAAGTAGATATTCACGTCTATTGAACAGGTGAAGAGTCTCATCCCTTGTTCCTTGTTTAGGATGTGGTTTCCGGCTTTCACTTTTCCAATCTTTTCACTTTTTTTCTTTTTTTTTTCAATTGGAGTAGATAGACTAAACTATCGCCCGGTTCACACTCCACCCACGTCTATTGAACAGGTGAAGAGGCACATCCCTTGTTCCTTGTTTAGGATGTGGTTTCCGGCTTTCTCTTTTCCAATCTTTTCACTCTTTTCTTTTTTTTTCAATTGGAGTAGATAGACTACACTATCGCCCGGTTCACACTCCACCCACG
Source organism: Ascarosepion bandense (assembly GCA_037127315.1). Taxonomy (NCBI): domain Eukaryota; kingdom Metazoa; phylum Mollusca; class Cephalopoda; order Sepiida; family Sepiidae; genus Ascarosepion; species Ascarosepion bandense. The sequence continues at coordinate 614,257 of JBBBDQ010002115.1, forward strand.
TCTATTGAAGAGGTGAAGAGGCTCATCCCTTGTTCCTTGTTTAGGATGTGGTCTCCGGCTTTCTCTTTTCCAATCTTTTCACTCTTATGTTGCCCCCTGCTCTTCAGTGGCGTTAACGCCTTGCTCGGAGTGATATGATTAAAAAAAAAAATTAAAAAATACTTTGCTATGCTAATATAATTCCATATAGTAACCTTATAGTAGGTGAACATTCGCAAAAAAGAAAAAATGTATTACCAGCAATACGTTTTAGAATCCCATACTAGAAGACATTTTCAGTTTTCTATAATAAAAAAAAAAATTTTTTTTCATCAAAATCTTACTAAATCAAGTTTCTTACTATAACCGAACATTCAAAAATACATTAACCCCCAATCTTTTTGGCATTAAATAACACACAGAGGTTGATCTGCCGTTAAACAAAACTCAAACTCAAACTCGAAGCAACAAAAATGTGGTTCTACAGAAGGATGCTGAGGATACCATAGACCGAACATGTGAGCAACGACGAGGTTTTATAGAAAATGGAAATAAAAAGGAAACTTATACTTAACATCAGGGAGTTTCTAGGACACATAATGAGGAAGAAGGGCTTGTAGAATCTGATACTCACGGGATGGATAGAGGGAAAGAGAGACAGAGGGAAACAACGCGTGGCATACTTGATAGGTTTAAGTAAATGGATAGCAGAGCAGAGTTTGGGAGAGATACCAAGAGAAAATATGTTAAAAGCTACAAAGTATAGGAAGATATGGAGAGCCATGATCAACTACGCCCTGAAATAATACGCAGATAAAAGAAAGAAGGCAATAAAGTTTAATGCGAAGACAAAGGTGAATCTCCACAACCAACTCCAAAATCTGAGATCAATGGAAGAAAAGTAATGTTTTACGTCTGGTGAGTTCATTGGGGTATTATACATTTTGAGTTGTTAAAACTTAATATCCATAAAAGTTTGTTCGAAAAGTGCCTGTCCTTATTTAGAAAAAAAACTTCCATGACAAGGCAAGGTCACATACTTCTTCAATGTGCCCTGTCTTTTCAGGACGAACGCGATCATGGGCTTCCACGTCTCCCTATCCCTGGTGGCTCTTAGCACGCTTTCTCCTGTCACACCACGAACCCCTCGTTCCGTCATCCACTTGATCAGATCCTTCAAATATGTTATCCGCTGTTTTCCCCTACCTCTTTTTTCTTCTACCTGGCCTGTTAGTATCAGGTTCTCCAAACCCCCCTTCCTCATTGCATGTCCCAGGAATTTCAGCTGTTTCTTCCGGATGCTCAGTATTAATTTTCTTTTCGTTTCCATCCTTTTCCAAAACCTCATCATTGTTCACATGCTCGATCCATGATATTCGCAGCATCCTTCTGTAGAACCACATTTCAGTTGCTTCCAGTTTTTCCTTAATCTTCGATGATATTGTCCAACATTCACTGCCATATTGAAAAACTGACATCACATAGCAACACAGTACTCTCTTCTTTGTTTCTATCGAAATTGTCCTGTTTCTTAATACTTTACTCAACTGCTTCTTCCGCCATGTCAGTTTGCCTTCAGTTCTCTGTGTTGCACTTTCCGTCTCCTGTTAACACTTCCTAAGGATTTAAATTTTTGTACCTGCTTGATTTTAGTATCCCCCACCTGTATTTGGCATTTTGGGCTGCCCTTTTTGCTGCTGACCATGCATTTGGCTTTCTGGCAGTTTATTTGTAGTCCTTTTTTGTCACTCTCTTCAGCTACCTTCTGTAGGAGGTCTTGTAGTTTACTTTCTGTGTCTGCTATCAGCACTGTCTTATCTGCGTACCTTATATTGGTCACATGCACATGTAACAAATTCACCTGATTTAGCATAGCACTGTAGCACAGACTTTGCAAAGATTCTTTACCAAGGCGCAGATTCGCCCGTGCATTGAATATTGTTGCCATATCTGGTTGTGTGCTCCTGCTATTCACCACGGGGTTCTTGACATAATCCAAAGGAGCATCTGCAATATAATCGATCCCGACTTTGCAGCTCGACTTCAGTCACTTTCTCACCGACGTAACATGGCTTCTCTCTGTCTTTTCTACAAATATCTTTAGGGCTTCTGCTCCGACGAGCTTATCTCACTAGTGTCTCGTCTGCACGAACTTACTCGAGCTACTAGATTGGTAACTAGTTCTCACTCTTTTACAGTCAAAACAATCAACCGTAACCGCCATTTTCTATCCTATTAGTTACTTTTCTTCCACTTTCCGCTAGTGGAACTCCCTTCCGTATACGTCAACTGCCAACTTCTTGTTTCCAGCACCTGAAGAAAGGCCGCAGTGTACAACGGCCGAAACGTCATACAAATGGAATCAAAGATGAGGACAATAGTCCGAATAATTTAAATACTGTAAATACTATCTCTTTCTTTCATTCTTTCTCCGACACCCACTGCACCTTGTTCTTCATTTTCCGCTCTAATTTTGATGGAATCGTTTGTGTATCAGTGGCTGTACTGTCTTGCTTGGAGTGAGACAATTATAAAAAATTTATAAAAATAAAATAGCCATTTAACCAGCTCATCATCCACTAATTTAAGCCATGATAATTTTTAGCAAGTAGATTTTATTATCAGGTTGTTATCTCCTACTATAGACAAGCGAAGCCGAGATGAGGCGTAGGTGATCAGTTGGGAATCGTTTTGCGTTGAGCATTGCTCTCTCTCTCTCTCTGACATTTCGTGAACAGTGAACACTTTCTTATAAAGTCCATGACTCTTTGTCTAGACAACTTCATCTACAAATGTAATTTATCTTCATTTAATGACTCTCTTTGTCCATGTTACTTTATATCTACTTGTGAAACGACTTTACTTACTGATAATCGTCGGGAAAATAAAAATTCGAATTGTATCAGGTCAGCTGTTTACCAAATAACCAGATATCAACTGACACTGATATCGCCACAATTGCATCAACCAAATTTTAACTTTTTCGATCAATGCAAAAAGTTTGAATGTAGAAAAACCTTTACTAATAAAAAAATAAAAAAATAAAAATAAATAAAAGATTCGTTCGTTGAAAAAAATGTTCACATCAAAACCTGCTTAATTTTATGCAAAACATATGAAAGAGCTGCTTGGTACGTGGAAAGAATCAGTTGCAAATAATAGTAAACTAGCAGTATAGCCCGGCGTTGCTCGGGTGTAATGAAAGCTTTAAAACTAATCCATGGTTCTGGAGCTCAGACTTTTTGGATGTTGGCACGAAAGACTAAAAAGCAATAGTTGTTTCCAGTTAAAGCGAAACCGTAGACTGAAAGAAAAATGAATGGATGTAAGCCAAATTTTGATTTCCTAGTATCGATATCAAATAAGTTTTTTCGTCGTAAACTGAATTTTGAAGGCTAAATAAGCCCACTGAGTAAATGGTATCATGGCTGAGACTAAGAACTACAATTATACCTACTTAGAGCCATACCCGAAGCAAAACCTAAAATAAAAGCGCTGAAAAAAATACAGACATACAGGCAGATAAACAGACACACACACAAACATCTTGCCTTATATATATATATATTATCGATTTTCTGCACTATTGTAAGAACTGCAACCTTGAAATTTCTGAATATCGTTTCTTATGTCTTTGTCTATGAGTGTATCAAATTTGATTGAAATCGGACCACTCCTTCTATAACCCGATTTTTCGATTATCAATTTTCGATATTTATCGGGGGTACCTCGACACAAAAACGAGCTAAGAACACTCGCAGACGCTTATAGTACAACTGTAAATTTTCAAGAAAATCGGTTCAGCATTTTCGGAGTTCATAGGTAACAGACACACACACACACAGACACACATCCGCACAGACAAAGTTCCATTTATAAATAAGTTTAGATATATAATTTGATAAATTGCAATTATTATTTATTTTTGAAAGAATGATTTTGATAAACGAAAACGGAAATTATATATGCCTTAACTTTATTAAGTTAAGGTATAAGTAATTTCCGTTTGGAACATTTTATGTACTTTAAGAAACTCAAGATTTTGCCAACGGATAAATTCACATTTCAGTAAATGAGCGTATATAGAATCGCTTCAAAAATAATGTGTATGAACAAGTCTAAGACTCCTTATTAATATGCTGTAAATCCTCCTTGCGGGTTAACTCAGGCCTGCATTCGTGCATGAATGCGGTCTAACAAATGTCGAACATTATTCTACCAGTCTTTATTCCACGTGACTTGCAGCTTTCTGTGGATGACGTTAAATCCGACAGCAAGGTCTCTGATCGGGAGGTATTGAACAAATTGATATTGTTCCCAGGTTCACACTGACTGGGTGTTAGCACCACTTAGGGCCCCAGCTATCAGTAAATATTTAACCCTCAAACTGAACTCAAAGGACTATTAAAGTATAAAAATAATTTTTATTGTCAAAATTACCAGCAATAAATTTACATTAAAAATAAATGCCAGCAGTATCAGTCAGGTGCCATACGTGATACACGCTTGGGCGATCATGTCTCGAAAGAAACATGACTGACTGTGCAGAAGATTATCCCGCAGTAGGTTGCCATTGCTTTTTGCGGTAGACTGGTTGCCGACCAAGGCAATAGAACCCAATCTATCCTGTTATTTAACCCATAACTGGAAGGTATAGACAGATTAACACCTTTCCCAAGGATATTTGCGCATAAGTGAATGCAATGAATTCAGCTGGAATTCGAAATCGGATCCTCGATTTCTCGTCCCGAGTCGATATCCAATGCATCGCAATGCACATCCGATATTTAAGTAAAAACAAACAAACAAACAAACAAACAAACAAACAAACAAAAAAAAAAACTACTAGCAATAGATTTTTGAAAAATAAATTAGTAATATTCGTCTATATTTCTAAGATGAGGTAGTATTTACAGTATTTACATTATTCGGACTATTGTCCTCATCTTTGTTGCCATTTGTATGACGTTTCGGCCGTTGTACGCTCCGGCCTTTCTTCAGGTGCTAGTAAATCTTTAGTGATTGTAATGAAGAGTTCGGTTCGAAATTCCTAGCAACTGAAGAGGGCCAGAGCGTTCAACAGCCGAATGGTACAAATGGCAACAAAGATGAGGACAGTCGTCCAAATAATGTAAATACTGTAAATTAATAATGCCCCCAAGAAAATGAAACTTCGGCATAAAATGACTTATGGGTTGATATGCCGTAAAGCAAAGCAAACCAAACGACTATTGACGTAATATGTAGTTGCAGTAAATGAACGAGACAGGCATTGACCTTTCACGAACAATAAGTTTTCACCCGAGGAAAACACTGGCAAGCGTTGAAAGGTTGTAGTTAATAATAATAAGATCAATAGTCTGAGCAGCTTTTGAGTTTAAGTAACGAGTCTCCTCGTTTAATCAGATAAATGATGTTATTGATGTTTGATATTTTTCCGCAGTGATGAAATGCAGCCAAATATATATATGTTTTTAACTTGGTGACAATACACGTTTGTGAAGGTCAGCACATAAGGGTTGAGTCTGTGAGAAAACATTTCAAACAGGCGAGGTTAGGTTAGGGGGTTTACCATTTCAAACCATCTTGAGTTATTTAATGTTGAATATACGAATTAATTACAATGAATAGATAGACAGGGGTCTGGTTTGCACGAGCAAAATGATAAATATCGGTCCGTTTATCACTAGAATCAATAAGAAAGGGCTACACCCGATTTACACTTGAGAAGAAAAGCACACACACACACACACACACACATAGATAGATAGATAGATAGATAGATAGATAGATAGATAGATAGATAAAATATCCCGTATTCCGTAAAATACACCCTAGTAAAAATTAGTTGATACAACTGTTTTAGCTTCCTTTCTTTTATCAAACAGTCAATTTTAGACCGACTGGAGTAACAGGGTGTAATCGATTTAGTTTTTTGTCCTCTCAGATGAATTCATTTGCAGTGGTGTGCAGTAATATGAACCAATTTTCGGGGTGTATGATGAAATTTCTTTAGCATTGAAATAATATTGTGTCATCCGTGATTGGAACAGATTTTTATCATACCCAGACACTATTGTTTCGACTATCGATTAGTTGTCCTACAGGCATTGATTGCGGTAGATTTTACTTCAAGGAAGCGTACGAAAATTGTAACTCTGCACAAACACACTGGTAAGCCTTACGTAGAGATCGTGGGCATTGTTAGTGTCAACTGTGAGTCGTGTCAAGACGAGGAAACACACTGGATCCATCAGTCTAAAATGTAAAGAAAAATGCTGTCGGAAGCGAAAGGAAAATGGTAAAAGACAACGTATGCATGAGGAAGTAAAGTGTGAAAGAGCCGAAGAAGACATTATTCCTTTTTTCTCAATTAATTTGCTCAAAAATGTATAATTCTCTAACTTTTTGGCCTTGGACTCTTTGTCTTCGAGTGTGATTGTATGTTGGTATTGTTTTATTTTGGGTCGTCATTTTATGTACTTCTTCGGTAGATATTTTCGTGTCCTCTCTATATCTCTCTCCCCCCCTCTCTCTCTCTATATATATATTTAGCTATCTCTCCCCCCTCTCTCTCTCTATATATATATTTCTCTCTCTCTCTCTCTCTCTCTACATATATATATATATATATATATATATATATATATATTGAGCGTGTATAATGATAATATACGCGATAAAAAGTCCGCCTTCATCTACCGAGAGCCCATAGTCCAGTGGTAGAATCGCCGACTGACGCCAATTCAGTCGGGTTTAAATCCTGGGTTAAAAAGCAATCGGAGTCTAACTGTACTGATGAGCTGTGATACAGCGAAACAGACCTGTCTGCGGATAACTATATATATCTTACACTCTCTGTTGATTGTTTTTTTTTTTAATGCCAAAAAGGTGGGGTTTTAAGGTATTTTTTTAATGTTCGGTTATAATGAGAAGGTTGATTTAGTCAGATTTTGATACTTCTTTTTATTATTATAATTTTTTTTATTTTAAAAACTAAAGATGTCTTCTAGTTTTTGTATTAAAATTGTATTGCTGGTAATAATTTTCTTTCCTTCAAAAATGTGTTATAGTAATAATTTTTTCTTTCAAAAAAGTTATATTTTTCTTTAAAAGACTATTTTTTATACTTTCATAATATTTTGAACCCAATTTGAGGAGTTTATTTTTTTGCCCTTAGCTGATACCACTCCGGATCAGGATGTACCTGAGAACAACAGCAATTAAGAGGTGGTTCCATGCTCTTCACAAGCTTCCAGTCAGAGGCCTTGCTGCCGGATGCAATTTATAGTCATACCCAGGACCCTCTGTCTGTCTCTCTCTCTCTCTCTCTATATATATATATATATATATATGGCGTGCTAAAAGTACTTTTAGAAAATTTGGGAGCGGAATCTTTACACCAAAACAATGACAAAAGTTCACATAAATATATATTCGCAAAACCTATGTTTTTGAGTAATTAAATGGGTAATATTTTTTTGGTACGCCGGTACGCCAAATTTCAGTCCGCTATTTTGGTACGCCAAAATTTGTTAGGTATCATGTGACGTATTCAAAAAATTTTTTTCTACAGGAAAAAAATAAATAAAATGTATTTTTACAAGTATGTTTGTATAATATACATTCATCTAGCGAATAGACATGAAATTAGATACAAAAAACTACTATAATTATTTTTAAATTCCTTCTTAATATGTTCATATTCCAGTATAATAAAAATGAAATGGCGTTCTGGCGTACCGAAAAAACATTTTTTTTAAAGAATAAAAACGAATAAAAATTATTTTTATGAGAATCTTTATTCATTTATCTAGCGAATAAACATAAAATTACACATGAAAAACTACTTTAATTATTTTTAAATTCCATCTTAATATGTCCATATCCAGTATAATAAAAATGAAGAAATGTTTGTTTGGGTGTTGTGTCGTTCCGGCGTAGGGAAAAAATATTTTTTCTAAAGAATAAAAACGAATAAAAATTATTTTTATGAGAATCTTTATTCATTTATCTAGCGAATAAACATAAAATTACACATGAAAAACTACTTTAATTATTTTTAAATTCCATCTTAATATGTCCATATCCAGTATAATAAAAATGAAGAAATGTTTGTTTGGGTGTTGTGTCGTTCCGGCGTACCGAAAAAAATATTTTTTCTAAAGAATAAAAACGAATAAAAATTATTTTTATGAGAATCTTTATTCATTTATCTAGCGAATAAACATAAAATTACATATGAAAAACTACTGTAATTATTTTTAAATTCCATCTTAATATGTTCATATTCCAGTAATAAAAATGAAGAAATGTTTGTTTGTGTGTTGTGTTGTTTGGCGTACCGAAAAAATATTTTTTCTAAAGAATAAAAATGAATAAAATTATTTTAACGAGAACCTTTATGCATTTATCTAGCGAATAAACATAATATTACATGTACGCATATGTATACATGGATATAAGTTAGTGTAAATGGGTGGGTTAGTTTATGGGGTCACACATACACACGTATCCATGGAATTTGAAGTTTCTTCAGAGATCGACTTCTTCACGACTCGTCTGAACACTCCCAGCCAAATGCCGAAGTCCTGACTCTCTTTCCCTTTTTCTCTTTTCCTTCTTATTTTTATTTTTATATTTTTTTATACTTCTCTTGCTTAAAGAAAATACTTATTCCAGCAAAATTTTTTTTACCAAATGGAAGGAATACTGTGTGGTCTGATAAAATGAGCTAATTAAGCTCATTGATATGAATTATAATTTATAACCAATTTAAATGACGTGTTGAGTTTTCATTTATAATTATATTGCTCTGGATAACATCCACTGAGCTCTCTATATAGATAAAACACTTAGTATTTTATCTTAAGTCAATCTTGTTTGATTATCTTCACCGTTTACGGACTGGACATCTATATACTATTAAATATATGAATATCTATTATGTTTAATCATGAACCGTTCTAAACATCCTATTTTGGCATTAATTTTATATGAAAATAAAGATAAAAATTGACCAACATTTGGATACTTTTTATTATGCTGATTTTAAGCTTTCGGCTCACATGAGCCATCTTCAGAGAGGTTACAGGGGCGTTAACATAAAGACACCCCCAACAGAGATAATTTTATCTTGTGTTGACATAAAACATTGCTATGCAACGATAACAGAAGATGGCTCATGTAAGCCGAAAGCTTAGAAGCAGCGTAATAAAACTATCCAAATGTTGGACAATTTTTATTTTTACTTTCATATGAAATTAAAGCCAAAATACGATGTTTAGAACGACTCATGATTAAACATAACAGACATTCATTGTCTTATATTTAACAGTATATATATATATATATATATATATATATATATATATATATATATATATATTAAACAGTTATTGATCAGGGACGTATTAAACAGTTGTATTAAAAAATTTAAAAGAAAAACGATTTAAAATGCAGGGCTTTTAAACCTTAAAACTAAGAAGATCAGCAGATTACGCTACCATGTTTTCTACTCTTCGATTATCGAAATAGAAAACTGATTTCCTAATGAGCTGACCTGCCTTTTGGTGAGTTTGTGGGATCGGTTAAGACAAGCTTAGACATGCTAAGACAAGTTTAGATATGCTACAAGGGGCTTTATACTCAATTACCGCGTAAGCGAGGGATAGCTGATATTTGACAAGCTTAGTCATGCTAAGACAAGTTTAGACATACTAAGACAAGCTTTGTACCTAGCTAAGCATATAAAAAAACGACCTTGTGTCATAGCTCACTCCACTGGGGAGCAGGGTAAATAAAAACGGATTTTCCAACGCTTTATCTTTTGGCGCACAACAAGAAATTTAAAAATTAATCACAGGAAGTTTAAAATAAGCGAAGGAGTTAGTCAAGACTAGCGAAATATTATTGTACATACTTTCACCTGGGTTTGTACGAACCCAAAAAGTATTTTCTAATGTGTATACATCCAGGGATTATTTCAGGCCTTTCATTTAGTAACCTTTCTCGTTTTGGAAATTACATTATAGCCAACGCTTCTTCTTGGTACGATCTGCACGCGTCACCACTGCTGCCAGGTCTGGAATTTCTAACTATATACCAGCTCGCATTAGGATTTTTGCCAGTTTTTTTTATTTTAATTTTCACACATAGTCGGATAGTTTGGTATTATTTTAAAAGCTTTCTCGCTTGAATAGGGTCCTGGGTATGACCGTAAACTGCATCCGGCAGCAAGGCCTCTGATTGGGAGGTTTTGAGGAGCATGGAGCCACCTGCTATTTGCTGTTGTTCCCAGGTTCACCCTGACCTGGAGTGGTAGCACCTGTTAGGTTTCCAGTTATGGGCAAATAGTCAACCCCCAAACTGGGGTCAAAACACTATGAAAGTATAAAATTCACTTTTATAGAAATATATACATTTTTAAAAAAAAATATTACCAACAATAAAGTTTTGAAGAAAGAAAGAAAATTATTACCATAATACATTTTTGAAGGAAAAAATATGACCAGCAATACATTTTTGAATACAAAACTAGTGTAAGATAGCAATCTAGCCCCCACCCGAAGAAGGTTGATGCAATCGATGATATTTCCCGTCGATGAAGGGGTCAGCGAATGACAAGACAGGTGTTTGAGAAATACATCCTGTCGGCGTCTGGAGCGGATGTCGCAGGGTTATGAGTCGGGCTCGTTTGACCTTATTTCCGACAGCGGCGGAAATGACTACGGAAGTAAACAAAACAGGTGTCTCTCTGCTTCCACTGGCCGTTCTCTGCTGGCGAATCTGTGTGTCGATTTCTTTTTATAGTCTTCTAGAACCGGGACTTTTCCTTCCGGTTTGTCTCGCCTACGCAACGCCCACGTAATTCCAAGAGACACCTGTTTTGTTTACTTCCGTAGTCATTTCCGCCGCTGTCGGAAATAAGGTCAAACGAGCCCGACTCATAACCCTGCGACATCCGCTCCAGACGCCGACAGGATGTATTTCTCAAACACCTGTCTTGTCGTTCGCTGACCCCTTCATCGACGGGAAATATCATCGATTGCATCAACCTTCTTCGGGTGGGGGCTAGATTGCTATATTACACTAGAAGTCATCTTCAGTTTCTAAAATAAAAATAATTTCATCAAAATCTGATTTAATCAACTTCTCACTATAACTGAACATTAAAAAATTACTTTAAAACACTACTTTTTGGCATTAAATAACCTACAAAGGTTGATATGCCGTTAAAGAAAATTCAAATTCTAGCTTGAATGATAGTTTGTGATTATGGCATTGTTTTTTAATTGCTTTCAGTCCACTCAACACACATGTTTCTCTGTTCATTTATATCTTGACTTCTGCTTTGTAAATAACTTCTTAGGTTTTACAAACTCCATCAAGAAGACATTTACTTTATCTCCACTGTTACACACGGTGGTTATGTATGCAGATCGCCGTTGAGTCTATTATGTTCGCATTTTCCACAAATATGTTGCAGACAGCGATTGGCAGACATCCGTGTGTATTTAAATGTATCCTAATGGGGCTATGAACTGAGAGATACAAAGTAATCCTTCTTAGAATTAATGCGGTGAAACTTGTCACTTAGCTGGATGGTGTTGGTTCAGTCATATCGAATTCGAAGTTTCGTGAGGGATTTATACATATAATGTACGTATACTTCATAAATTTAATCTCTGGCAAAAGTGATATTTGCCAAAAACAATACTTAAAAAAGAAAACCTATAGACTGATCAATAACATTTTCGAATGTAGGGCAATTTTAGATATAATATATGTGAATTACTGACCTTTATGCTATCACGCTTTTTACAGAATGGTTTCACCACGCCACGCGCCACGCAGTATATATATATATATATATATATATATATATATATATATAGAGAGAGAGAGAGAGAGAGAGAGAGAGAGGGGAGGGGGGAGAAATACTCGATGTATAATACTCATGAGACTATGCATAGTAACATTTCCTGTTATCTTTGGTGCAGATGTGCTGTATGTTTGGCCATTTTTGCTGACTATCTATGATTACTGTAATTTTTGGCCTGCACTTACACAGCTGAAAACAATACAAATCAATTCCTAATCCATGAAAATACACTACAGGTAGGTGTTACATATTTAACGTTCTTCTCTTTCCAATCTGTATCAATAAAAGTAAATTCAGTATCCCCTGAGAAAAGAAGCGGGATGGATATGAACATCTCCGCTATTTTTGTAAAATCACAATTATCAAACGATTAATGCCTGTAAAATGCAAAGGCGAATTGGCATAGCAAAGGACGCGTTCCAGAAGCTGAGTAAAGTAATAACACACAGGAAAATTTCACTAGAAACAAAAAGAGTGCTGGATTGTTATGTGATGTCAGTTCTTCAATACGGCAGTGAATGCTGGACAATATCATCGAAAATGAGGACAAAACTGGAAGCAGCGGAAATGTGGTTCTACAGAAGGATGCTGCGGATATCGATGACAGATCATGCAAGCAACGATGAGGTATTGGAAAGATTGGCAACAAAAAGGAAATTAATACTGAGCATCAGGAAGAGACAACTGAAGTTCCTGGGACATGCAACGAGGAAGGAGAGCTTGGAGAACCTGATACTGACTGGCCAGATAGAAGGAAAGAGAGACAGAGGAAGGCAGCGGATAACATATTTGCAGGGCCTGATCAGGTGGATGACGGAACGGGGTTGCCAGGAGTAACAGGAGCAAACATACTAAGAGCCACAAGGGATAAGGAGACTTGGAGAACCATGATCGCCTACGCCCTGAAGGGACAGGCCACATAGAAGAAGAAAAAAACGGTAATAGTGAGATTAACTGTTTCCATATATATATATATATATATATATATATATATATATATATATATATATAAAACATTCAGTATTTAGCGGTACAATCGGTTGAAATTCATCATGTCTTTCATTTAAAACATTTTTTCAAGAAAATAGTCTTTTTCAAATCCAGTCTTTTCTGTGTTTCCTTCATGAAAGTTGTTTACGAGCAAACCACGTTGAAAACGGTTTCCGTACGATCTCCAAAGCTATCCTGGTCAGTACCTAGATGGGTCAGTCAGTTAAGTGCCATACATGATACACGCTTTGAGCGATAATGTCACGAAAGAGACATGACTGACTGAGCAGAAGATTATCCCGCAGTAGGTTACCATTGAATGCTACGGTAGACTGGTTGCCAGCCAAGGCTATAGAACCCAATCTGTCCTATTATTTAATTCATAACTGGAGGGCAGAGACGGATTAATACTTTTCCCAACGGTATTTGCCCGTAAGTGAATGCAAGGAATTCCACAGGAATTCGAATCCCGACTTGTCGTTCCGAGTCCATATAAGTAACCACCTTTTATAGAAGATTCGCTAAGATTCGTTAATTTACGGGTAATGTAATTGATAAAGGCTCGGGATTGTTTATTTAAGAGACGAGTTTCAATTCCAGTTAGTCACGTTATATTCGATTACGCGCAAATACCCTTAGGAAAGTTATAAATCTGCCTCGTCTTCCTCCTGCCAATTAGTAAGGTAATTTACTAAGAGCCACTTAGACGTGACACAAAGCCGAAGGTGAGGATCGAATTCACCACTCAGTTTTAGTAGGTTCTAGCAAGACAATCGTTCTAACACTTACACCATGTCGAGGTGCCCATCTTGCCAATTAGTAAGACGTGTATTACTAAGCCATTATTATCTCCCTTCACGAAAACAAATTAAATTAAAAATTAAGAAGGTAAATCTTACAATCTAAAAAAATATTTTCTGGCTTTGAATAATTTGCAAAGTGTTGATAAGCTATAAAAAAGACGAATCATTCAATAAATCAAGCACTCCACATCAAACATATCTTTTTTTTTTCTGTCTATATTTCTGAGATCGGGTATCGTAATTATTTACACTATTTACATTGTTCAAACTGTTATCATCTTGATATTTGTCGATATTTCTGAGATCGGGTATCGTAATTATTTACACTATTTACATTGTTCAAACTGTTATCATCTTGGTATTTGTCTATATTTCTGAGAACGGGTATCGTAATTATTTACACTGTTTACATTGTTCAAACTGTTATCATCTTAGTATTTGTCTATATTTCTGAGATCGGGTATCGTAATTATTTACACTATTTACATTGTTCAAACTGTTATCATCTTGGTATTTGTCTATATTTCTGAGAACGGGTATCGTAATTATTTACACTGTCTACATTGTTCAAACTGTTATCATCTTGGTATTTGTCTATATTTCTGAGAACGGGTATCGTAATTATTTACACTATTTACATTGTTCAAACTGTTATCATCTTGGTATTTGTCGATATTTCTGAGATCGGGTATCGTAATTATTTACACTGTTTACATTGTTCAAACTGTTATCATCTTGGTATTTGTCTATATTTCTGAGAACGGGTATCGTAATTATTTACACTATTTACATTGTTCAAACTGTTATCACCTTGGTATTTGTCTATATTTCTGAGATCGGGTATCGTAATTATTTACACTGTTTACATTGTTCAAACTGTTATCATCTTAGTATTTGTCTATATTTCTGAGATTGGGTATCGTAATTATTTACACTATTTACATTGTTCAAACTGTTATCATCTTGGTATTTGTCTATATTTCTGAGAACGGGTATCGTAATTATTTACACTGTTTACATTGTTCAAACTGTTATCATCTTAGTATTTGTCTATATTTCTGAGATCGGGTATCGTAATTATTTACACTATTTACATTGTTCAAACTGTTATCATCTTGGTATTTGTCTATATTTCTGAGAACGGGTATCGTAATTATTTACACTGTCTACATTGTTCAAACTGTTATCATCTTGGTATTTGTCTATATTTCTGAGAACGGGTATCGTAATTATTTACACTATTTACATTGTTCAAACTGTTATCATCTTGGTATTTGTCGATATTTCTGAGATCGGGTATCGTAATTATTTACACTGTTTACATTGTTCAAACTGTTATCATCTTGGTATTTGTCTATATTTCTGAGAACGGGTATCGTAATTATTTACACTATTTACATTGTTCAAACTGTTATCACCTTGGTATTTGTCTATATTTCTGAGATCGGGTATCGTAATTATTTACACTGTTTACATTGTTCAAACTGTTATCATCTTAGTATTTGTCTATATTTCTGAGATCGGGTATCGTAATTATTTACACTATTTACATTGTTCAAACTGTTATCATCTTGATATTTGTCGATATTTCTGAGATCGGGCATCGTAATTATTTACACTATTTACATTGTTCAAACTGTTATCATCTTGGTATTTGCTCATATTTCTGAGAACGGCAATGTAATTATTTACACTGTTTACATTGTTCAAACTGTTGTCATCTTAGTATTTGTCTATATTTCTGAGATCGGGTATCGTAATTATTTACACTATTTACATTGTTCAAACTGTTATCATCTTGGTATTTGTCTATATTTGAGAACGGTATCGTAATTATTTACACTATTTACATTGTTCAAACTGTTATCACCTTGGTATTTGTCTATATTTGAGATCGGGTATCGTAATTATTTACACTGTTTACATTGTTCAAACTGTTATCATCTTATATTTGTCTATATTTCTGAGATTGGGTATCGTAATTATTTACACTATTTACATTGTTCAAACTGTTATCATCTTGATATTTGTCTTTCATTTTCTGGAGAACGACGTAATTATTTACACTGTTTACATTGTTCAAACTGTTATCATCTTAGTATTTGTCTATATTTCTGAGATCGGGTATCGTAATTATTTACACTATTTACATTGTTCAAACTGTTATCACACTTGTATTTGTCTCATTTCTTGAGAACGGGTATCGTAATTATTTACACTGTCTACATTGTTCAAAACTGTTATCATCTTGGTATTGTCTATATTTCTGAGAACGGGTATCGTAATTATTTACACTATTGTATATTATTAACCCGTTATCATTCTGGTATTTGTCGATATTTGATTGGTATCGCAATTATTTACACTTGTTACATTGTTTGAAACTATGTCATCTTGGTATTTGTCTTATTTCTGGAGAACTTGGTATCGTAATTATTTACACATTTACATTGTTCAAACTGTTATCACCTTGGTATTTGTCTATATTTCTGAGATCGGGTATCGTAATTATTTACACTGTTTACATTGTTCAAACTGTTATCATCTTAGTATTTGTCTATATTTCTGAGATTGGGTATCGTAATTATTACACTATTTACATTGCTCAAACTGTTATCATCTTGGTATTTGTCTATATTTCTGAGAACGGGTATCGTAATTATTTTTACTGTTACATTGTTCAAACTGTTATCATCTTTAGTATTTAGCTATATTTCTGAGATCGGGTATCGTAATTATTTACACTATTTACATTGTTCAAACTGTTATCATCTTGGTATTTGTCTATATTTCTGAGATCGGGTAATGTAATTATTTACACTAATAGCATTGTTCAAACTGTTATCATCTTATGTATTTGTCTATATTTCTGAGATCGTATCGTAATTATTTACACTATTTACATTGTTCAAACTGTTATCATCTTGTATTTGTCTATATTGTTGGAGAACGGGTATCGTAATTATTTACCGGGTTACATTGTTCAAATTAAGTATTTACTAGTATTGTCTATATTTCTGAGATCGGGTATCGTAATTATTTATAGCACTATTTACATTGTTCAAACTGTTATCATCTTGGTATTTGTTCATATTTTGGAGAACGGGTATCGTAATTATTTACACTGTCATTCACATTGTTCAACTGTTACTACTTGTATTTGTCTATTTTCAGAGAACGGTAATTGCAATTATTTACACTATTTACAATTGTTCAAACCTGTTAATACTTAGTATTTGTCGATATTTTGAGATCGGGTATCGTAATTATTGTACTGTTGCTTACATTGTTCAAACTGTTATCATCTTGGTATTTGTCTATATTTCTGAGAACGGGTATCGTAATTATTTACACTATTTACATTGTTCAAACTGTTATCACCTTGGTATTTGTCTATATTTCTGAGATCGGGTATCGTAATTATTTACACTGTTTACATTGTTCAAACTGTTATCATCTTAGTATTTGTCTATATTTCTGAGATTGGGTATCGTAATTATTTACACTATTTACATTGTTCAAACTGTTATCATCTTGGTATTTGTCTATATTTCTGAGAACGGGTATCGTAATTATTTACACTGTTTACATTGTTCAAACTGTTATCATCTTGGTATTTGTCTATATTTCTGAGAACGGGTATCGTAATTATTTACACTATTTACATTGTTCAAACTGTTATCATCTTGGTATTTGTCGATATTTCTGAGATCGGGTATCGTAATTATTTACACTATTTACATTGTTCAAACTGTTATCATCTTGGTATTTGTCTATATTTCTGAGATCGGGTATCGTAATCATTTACACTATTTAGTATTGTTCAAACTGTTATCATCTTGGTATTTGTCGATATTTCTGAGATCGGGTATCGTAATTATTTACACTATTTACATTGTTCAAACTGTTATCATCTTTTTGTTGCCGTACTCAAGAAGAGACAAATGAGGTTCTTGAGTACGTAATGAAAAAAGAGGGTTTGGAGAACATGATACTCACAGGACGGATAGAGGGAAAGAGAGACAGGGGAAAGCAGAGGCAGGAATATTTGATGGGCTTCAGCAAATGGATGGCGGAACGGGGTTTGGGATAGATATTAAGAGGAAAAATATTAGGAGCGATAAAGAAGAAGGTCAAGGTGACGTTCATGATCGCCTACGTCCTGAAGGGACATGTTCCATAAAGAAGTAGTAAAAGAATATTCACTTTTGCGCCGATACCCTTGAGAAATGTATAAAATCACCTCTTCTCCACCAGTTATGGGTTAAATAGAACGACTTGTATCACTAAATCATTAATATCCCAAAAAGAAATTCTTATAATTTAAAAATATTTTCTGGTTTGGTTTGGTTTGGTTTGGTTTAACTTTAACGACCCATCAACCATTTTGGTCATTTAAGGGTCAGTCTTTGAATATTGGGATCACATTTTTTTTTGTTGGTAACATTTTTCATTCAAAAAAGGTTTTGTTGGTAATATTTTTCATTCAAAAAAATTTTGTTGGTAATATTTTTCATACAAAAAAAATTTTGTTGGTAATATTTTTCATTCCAAAAAATTTTGTTTGTGATATTTTTCATTCTAAAAGTTTTGTTGGTAAACACTTTCATAGCATTTTGACCCCAGTTTGGGAGTTAACTATTTACCTATAGCTGGGACCCTAACAGGTGCTACCACTCTGGGTCAGGGTCGACCTGGGAACAACAGCAATCAAGAGGTGGTTCCATGCTCCTCAGAACCTCTTAATCAGAGGCTTTGCTGCCGGATGCAGTTTAAGGTCATACCCAGGACCAAAATTTTCTGGTTTTAAATAATCTGCAAAGTCGCAAAAAACGAATTAATAAAATATCTACTTAAACTTTTGTTTAAAGTATTATTGAAAGTTACTATGTAATTATATAGTTATTTTTTACTAGTTATCTATGCTATCTGTTTTAGTTATTGCAGCTGTTGGAATTTTTAAGTGATGTGAGTTTTAGTGATTTGCTAAAGCTCTTTATTATTCTGTAACGCCAGATTGCAAGATCTGATGAAAGGTTGTATATTATAACCTAGTAGGTTTTTTTCACTTGAGTAAATTTTTAATCCTTGATCTGAGAAAATGGTGGTATATAGCTGGTTGTTTAGATAACTCACATGGACATCAGTCATGGCGTCCCTCTTGTTGAGATAGACGTCATGACTGATGTCCACATGAGAGTCTAAAGCTATGAATATGACTGAAACTTTGAGGTTAAAATTTTGGTTTTGTTGTATCTTTTGGTATTAGATGAAACTAATCTATGGCAACCTATTGTGTGTTCAAATGAGTAACCAGTGGTTATTATAAGGATTTTATATAGAACTTTGCATTAAAGTTTTCAATATTTTAGTTCGCAGACTTAAACTAACGGACAAAGCGAGCTGTCTTCCGTTGTAATATATTAGGTTGTCTCAAAAGTTCGTAAACACTTGCGAAATGGGTCTATCTGGTCCAGCACAATCGAGACAAGCGATGGGTTCAGAAAGAGCAAGAGACACCGTCGATTCCAAAACAAGATCGATTCGGCAAGAAAGTCATATTGTGCGTTTGATAGAACTTTGAAGGAATCGTGCATTTTGAGTTGGTTCCGAATGGTCGTGCCATCAGTGCCGAACTTTACTCTCAGCAACTTGAGCGGGTATACGAAAAGTTGAAGCAAAAGTACCCGGCTCTGATCTACCGAAAGCGCGCTTTGATGCAGTAAGACAATGCTAAGCCACACACCGCCAGGAAGACCAAAGACAAGTTTGAAGAGCTGGACGGCGTTGAGGTTCTGCCACATCCAGCCTACAGTCTTGACTGTGCACCATCAGATTACTGCCATTTCCGCTCAATGTAACACTTTCTGAAGGGCCGCCGATTCGACTCGTTTCATGAAGTCGAGGAGGCGTGTCAAGAATTCTTTGATTCAAAGCCGGTTGAATGGTACTTTGACCAGATCTGAAATCTTGCAGGTCGATGGCAGAAAGTCTTGGAAATTGATGGTCTTTATTTTGAGCAATAATTTTTATTGTTTTTGCGAGTAAAATTTCAATTTTTGCAAGTGTTTTCTCGTAACCTTAGATTACTTGGCGAGTAAAATTTCAATTTTTTGCAAGTGTTTACGAACTTTTGGAACAACCTAATAGCTCAAAATCCGGTTGTACTGACTTGCCATAACTTGGCAACCTGTCAGAGAGAACATTTACCGTGAAAGCACAAACAGATAGACTCCCGGTAGTGTTACTCAATTAACAGGAAAAAGTCACCGAACACTGACAGAGTGATTAGATCTTTCGCTCTCCCTCTCCGTTTCAGTCAAATGACCAGGTGCTGTCGTAGGATATTCCCGTGCTGCTGACCACCTATCAAGTTTCCTCCACCTATCTGTATTAAAAGCCTGAGAGGTATCCATTTATGCGTAGCATGTTTTGGGAAAGTATACCTGACGGAACCCACCCCTTTCCAGGTCAAACTGAAGTCGATGTCCTGCAACTTGTAAGCTCGATTTTGTTAAGGACATGTCGTGGTTGGTTCCATCGAGGAAGCTTTTCTCCCTGAAGTGAGGGGAACACAGCGTCATGGGATGACATGTCATCATCGCATAAGCTACATATATAGCGATGGTGCTCAGTCTAATTCACTGTGATAGATGGCTGTTGACCCTACAGCAGGTTTATCTAAATTTTGACAGATCTTTTAATCTTGCTGGGTCCCTAACTCCCTGCCTCGCAAGATAAGCTGAGTAGAGAACCAATTTACTAACATAACCACGCGGCAAGGAGTACTGAGTTATATGATATCTGCAGCACATGTAGATTGAGCTGAAAAGTATTTTCCACGTCTTATTTTCTGAAAATATTAAAATTAAACAAGTTATTCAAGCCATTTTTAACAATGAATATTCGATTCTAATAATTATCATAAAAAGAAAAAAGGTTTCAAATAATGTACGAAATTAAGTCGATACTGTTGATGGCAACCTCGAAAAGATCGAAGGTGCCATTGCCCTAGGTAAACTATTTTTTATACAATATGAGGAATCAAAATACGAACCTTGATAAGCTTATTCACAATTTCTATGCCAATACAACATTTTATTCGATATTTTGAAAAATACAATAGAAATTATACTTTTCAGTTGAATTTAAAATAACTTAACATTTTTTGTCTATATAAATTTACTCGTTTCGACCCAATATTCACTGTACTACAACGCACATTCATATATATATATATATATATATATATATATATATATATATATATATCACAAACAGGAATCCGTCTAGTAACACTAACCTATTACCCGTAGTTTCACACCAGCTGCGATCATCGAATGAGAACTAACGATAACGGTTAAAAAGAAAATAAAGCTAAAAAACAATTACCCATACGGGGTGGGGAGATGAGTAAATAATGACCCCACCCGTATTCAGAGCAACCAAAAGAAGTCACAATAAATGCTTATTTATACGCAAAAACACACGTGTACTTGCGTGTGTCTTTGTGTGTCCTTGTCTTTGTCTTTGTGTGTGTGTGTGTGTGTGTGTGTGTGTGTGTGTGTGTGTGTGTGTGTGTGTGTGTGTGTGTGTAACATTATGAATGGTACACCCACGTAGAAAGTGATGCTACGTGATTTTATTTCGGTTTTAGGTATTTCTGTTTTATGACCAGCGACAGTGCCTGTAAGATGAAGTCGTCAAATCGGCCAGCCGCTTGACCAAAAGTGAATAAAATAATATATAAAAGAAAATTTGAGTAACATGTGACAACAAAATCCGGCATTCAGGAATTTTAACTACAGGCTTATATCAAAAGTCTACTTTCATTACAGCCAGAAAGTTGCGAATCGCTCATAGGAATGACTTCTTCTGGTTTTACCGAAACCACGAGCCTGACTACGTAGGCCCCTTTTTTGTCTGCTCGAAATGAATGCAAGCGAATAATGCTAAGCTGTTGTTTGCTGATAGAATAAAGCAGCGTATACCATCCCGTAAATTTGGCTCCAAAGACTAATGTCAGCTCTATAAAAGTGTGTTCAACAACATCAAAACATTGGATTCTTCCTTTTTCAATATATTGGAGGTCCTCACAGCCACAATAGACAAGGTTGACTGCTAATTTTCCTCCAACTCCACATTTCACTGGTTTTGAGTATCCACACCCTATTCCCACCTGAGCTGAGTGACATATACATAACTATTCTTTTGTCTCTAACATAATTTCTAAGCTTGACTGCCATAAGGAAGCAGAAATGTGCCCCTGAATTCTCTCCTGTCTTTTCCAAACTCTAAAACACTTGTCTACTGCTACTTGCTTTCCTGATTGTTAGAAGCCCTCCTCAGTTCTTCTTCTTCATATGCCATGTCCCTTCAGGACGTAGGCGATCATGGACATTCACTGGGGTCTGTCTCTTGTCGCTGTCAATATTTTTCTTTTTGGTATCTCACTGAAACCCCGCTCCGCTATCCAGTTGCTTTCTCACTCTCTCATCGGCGAGATGTAGCTTCCCCTCTGTCTTTTCTTTAAATATTTTCACGGCTTCTGCTCTGATGTGTGTATCTCCCTGGTGCCTGTTTACACGGTTTTACTCAGGCTTCTACATTGGCAACTAGGTCCCACCCTTTTATAAACAAGACAGCCAAATATAACCGCCAGTTCTACTCCCACAGTTTCTTTTCTCGTACTTTCCGCCTGTGGAACTCTCTTTCGTATACTTGCTTCACTGATAGCTACAATCTCTAAGAGTTTAAGTGCAACGCAAACTGCTATCTTTTATTTCATTGATTCTTTTTTTCGCTCTTCTCTTTTGTTTCTTTGTGAGCTTGCAACGGTTTTTTTCCAGTTTTTGCTGCACATCAGATACGAACGAGAATGAGAATGCAATACCGGACTTCATGTGAAATGTTGTGAGGAGGCTCCGTTAAATATTGGGATGCCACAAAGCCTCTAAACAATTATAAAAAAAACCATTACGTCAAAGTTAAAAGAATTTGTTAATTCAAGATTATTTAATGATAACAAAGAAAGGACAATAAAAAACAATTTGTAAGAAGATGGCAATTGACGCCACCTTTAAATTTTTGAAGATTGTAGATTACAGAAAAGCGGATAACACGAGGTAAATTTCACAGGTGAGAGAAAGGAAACACTTAGAATAGATTTTAGTCGCATCTACCTATTTCAACAGTATATATATATTAGCCATCCACATACAAGCCTGTTTCGCTGTATCACAGCTTATCAGTGTGGCTAGATATTCATTTGGTTCCAGCCGGGATCGAAACTCGACCAATTTGGTATTATTTGGAGTGCCTCCTCCCTAAGCTCTCGACGTCTGACTGAAGAGGAAGGAAATTTTATGATATATATATATATATATATATATATATATATATATATATATATATGTACACATCACTCTTCAGTAATGAATTGAGTTCTCCCGGCGGCTGGTGTGTGTATACACTATATATATATATATATATATATATATATGTGTGTGTGTATATTACAACCATCAGATAGACTCTATGATGACAGTTCTGAATGAGAAATATTGAGTGAGATCAGAACAATCAAATAGATTTTCCTGACATTAATGTTGCTTTAGGTAAAAAGAGACCATGATAAATTGATACTGTGTAATATAATATGTCGACTGATAAAATGATGTGAATTCCGTTAGTATGTCTGTTCGTCACACCCTTTCAAATAGCCATACATTGACCGATCGAAACCAAATTTTTTGCCGAGATGGGCAAACAATTAATGAGTTACAAAGTATAGTGTTTTTTACTACAGTATGTACCTTAGTACAATAACTTTTAATTAATTCTGTTTTGAAAAATTAAAAATATAATTACTTACCATGCAAAATACTCCAACTATTTTAAAAACTGTTTAATGATTAAAATAATAAATACTTATTTAATAAAAATGCAATATTTTTGCATATATTTTCTTTATACTTTATATATTCAAGAATCTAGTTTCAAGTTCGCTCTGCATTTGCGAGAGCTATAAACAAATGCCAAGACCAAAAGCTTAAAAATTTGGAATTTAACTCCAGAAAGAAATGTTTACGAATGACCAGTTTTACGTTGGATGCTTAAGAGTAAGAAATCATAAGAATTTATTCTTCGCTGCTAAAAAGAAAAAAAAATTCCTTAAAAAAATATTGTTTATCATGAAGTTTATAAAATGTAATTAATTTAAAGAAATTATTAAACGGTGAAGTAAGATTTTTGTCAAAGAATGTTTCCAAATAAATCAATTTATTCAAATTTCATTGATTGATTTGCGAAATTGTGCGAAACTTACAATTTGCAAATCTCGACAAAAAATATTAACGATATCTTCAACAATAATAAATATTGTGAGGATTTGCAAGAAATTGTAGCATATAAAATTCCTCAAATCAAATCTGGTTATTATTAATGATAATGATAATATATAGCCGTTTCCCTACAAGGAAACATCTGGCGTTCATAAACAGGACAGCAAGTACAACTGACGGTTAAAATTTATACAATTCTTTCTCTTAAAACAATTTTTCAGAAAAATAGTTTTTTCTTGTCCAGTAGCTAATTATCACTCTTTCCAATATTGACGGGTTTTTTATTACTAACCTTTTATTAGAAGTAGGGTGGAATGCGAACTTCTTGACTATGTCATTATTTTCTCTTCGGGTTAAATTTACTATCCATTTTAGTTGCTGCTCTTGCTAGTGGTTTTCAAACGACGCACATTCTATACTGTTCTTTGTGAATCTGTATTGCTAGTCAAGAATGTTCAAAGAAAGTATGATCTTTGCCAAGAACCTCAGGCTTTACTCGCTCAAAGCCTTGAACAGACCAAGAGAGAGATATGGTCGCCAATACTGGGAGAGTTATATCGTTTCTAAATAATGTGTTATTTCTCTTAATAGACTGAGAAATATAAAACGAAATACATTAACAAAGCTGTTATCACTCTAGGTAGATCTAAGTTTGTTCAATGTATTTGGCCGGTATGTGATTGATGGATATCGACTGACCGATAATGGTCAGACGAAGATTGATATAAACAGAATAAGAACATTTTGGATTCTTGCAACTATACATCAACGATCCGTCAAAATACAGGAAACATCATACAAATTTTGCTCCAGACATTATATTTTCGTCTGCTAAAATAAAATAAAATCGATAAATACAAGGTCTGATCGGAATCTATCTAACTATTTAATATTAACTAAAAAAATATTAAATCATGGCTATTTAATTTTATTCAGAGGTCTCCGGTTGGCACTTCTATTTTTTTACAAAATAAGTTTGTAAAATCCTCTTTTGGGATAGTCATCATTTACTGTAGAAAAATACAGTTATAGCACAATGCCGAAGTGGGATGATGTTAATTGTCACTGACTATTCTAACCTAGCTAAACTGCTTCACGACCTATTCATTCATTGCAATTCACTCAAATCCCACAAGCATTCATTCATTTTCATTAAGCCAATGTGCACCACAATACCGCATGCTCAGAGAGGTGGATTTTGACTAAGAAACACCCATGACATAATTTTTTGCAATATATACAAATATCTTTTTTGTTTGTTTGCTATATTGTATGAAATGGAGAGCGAGGGGATGTACCCAATGACAGAAATAAAATATATTAGTAGGATCCGTCCATCCCACTGAAAAAATTGAGAGTGGCTGCTGTATTCTGATGATTGGCAAAATCCAGACGCTCGATCACTAGAGTTGGGGAAAAATAAATTGTGGCGAGGGAAAATCAAATGCTTTAACCATTCAAGATGAAAAGATGGAATAAAAACAAACCAGAGCGGTTGAGAATTTTGATATGGAACAAAAGAGAATTTTGATATGGAACAAAAGAGAATGCCGGGAACAAAAATTACTCACATTAACTAGGTAAACAAAGAGTCTAGCTTAATCAAAGGATGGATCAACAGTTGTCTCAGAAATGATACTACAAAAAGAAAATCCAGGCTGGCTCCATTCACGCAACGAAAGCTCGCCGCATTCATCCGCATTTAAGCATTCGACAAAGTACATCACAAAGACATGATAGAAATGCGCAGCAACCTAGACATACGGGAAAGACGTTAGAGTAATCAAGAACCTCTACTGGCAGCAAACAGCCTGTTTACAGACAAGTAACGAGTTCAGCAATGAGAGAAAGAGGTGTAAGACTAGAATGTGTCTTTTCACCGGACCTATTCAACTCGTATAGCGAGACTATTTTGAGGGCCATAGAAGTCATGCCAGGATTCGTCATTGGTGGTCACAATCTGAACAACATAAGATACGCAGATGATACAGTGCTGATAGCAGACACGGAAAGGAAAATACAAAACCTCCTACAGACGGTAGTTGAAGAAAGTGGAAAGATAAGATTACAAATAAACTACAAGAATACTGATTAGTATTACTAATTAATTACTAATAATAATTACTAATTTACTCATTAGTAAAAAGAGGAGCCGAAAATGCCAACTACAAGCGGCAGTTAAAATTTATCTAGACATAATAAAAAATTTTTAAAAACTGCTCCAAAAATAATAAGAGAATAATTATTTTCTACCTTCCAACCTCTCTCTCACAGGCGGGATGTGGCGAGATTCTCACAGCTCTATCGCTACCACATAGAAAGTGTTTCGGCGAAATAAATTTCTAAGTTCCGCCTGGTCTACCCTTCAAGACTAGGACTCTTCATATCACTTAAACAAAAGTAAAACACCCAGATTTCCTCCGTATATTTCATCGGCAAAAAGCATGTTCAATTCAAATTGCTTTTCCTGCAAACCACTTTCTTGTGGAACAGACTCCCAAGACGATGTTTCCTTGATCAATACAATCTTAAGCTGTTAAAGTCCAGACTTAAACGTTATCTTGCCCTTCTATCCATATAAACTGCACCTTTTGTAGCCCCCGGGTCTTTTACAAAGGGAACCTTACTGTAAATATAAAAAAATTAATTATATTGTTCAAACAGTTGTCTTTATGACTATATATATATATATATATATATATAGTCATCCGCAGACAGATCTGTTTCGCTGTATCACAGCTCATCAGTATGGTTAGACCCCGATTGAAATTTACCCAGGATTGAAACCCGACCGAATTGGCGTCAGTTGGCGATTCTACCTCTGGGCTATGGGCGCTCGGTAGAAGGAGGCAGACTTTTTAGCGTGTATATTATCATTATACACGCCCAGTAAACTGTCACATTCACGATGTTTCAGCCGTTCTAGGCTCCTGCCTTCTTCAGGAGATATTTTTGTTAGAATTTCACTTTTATTTGATAAACAAGAGTATATTGTTCTAATTCTATGTACCATGCCTTTGTGTGTGCCGGTTTTAGTTAAATCGTTTTGATAAATTACGCTGAGGTCAAGTATTGAACTTTGGGTCAACTCTTTTTTTTTTTTTTTAGCTAAATCAATCAACGCTTTTATCCAGTAGTCATGTAGAAATTTTATGAATGCGACAGCAAAAATAACAACAGTCTGAACAATGTAAATAGTGTCACTAGTTACAATACCACATCTCAGAATTATAAACAGGTAAATAAGAGATTTATTTAACGCAGAACAATAACATAAAGCCTGAATAAGAATTTATACAATAGACATATGGATGTGCGTTGTGGTGCAATGGATATCGACTCGGAACAACAAATCGGAGAGCCGAGTTCGAATTCCAAATGAATTCCTCGCATTCACTTACGTACAAATACCCTTGAGAAAGGTATTAATCCGTCTCTCCCCTCCAATTACGGGTTAAATAATAGGGCAGATTGAGTTCTATAGCCTTGGTTGGCCACCAGACTACCGCAGAAAGCAATGGCAATCTAGTGAGGGATAATCTTTTGCCCAGTCAGTCATGTCTCTTTCGAGACATGATCGTCCAAAGCGTGTATCACGTATGGCACTTAACTGACTGATTATAGACAAGAAATACGTCACATATGTCAATTTTCTAGGAATTAATACACACACACACACACACACACACACACACATATATATATATATGAATGTATATATAGTCATCCGCAGACAGATCTGTTTCGCTGTATCACAGTTCATCAGTACGGTTAGACTCCGATTGCATTTTACCCAGGATTGAAACCCGACCGAATTGGCGTCAGTCGGCGATTCTACCTCTGGGCTATGGGCGCTCGGTAGAAGAAGGCAGACTTTTTTTAGAGTGTATATTATCATTATACACGCCCAATTGCTGAGAGTGTTCTAATTCATTGCTGAATGAACGATGCGTAGATGCTAGAGTAGCTACTGTTTTTTTCAAAGTCTATAATTCTTCCAGAAGGCTCAATCCGTGTGTAAGAGCGTAAATATATATATATATATATATATAAATGAACATTGATCTCTTACAAAACAATAGACTTAATGCATTAGTCGTTCATCATAATAGGCCTAACCCTTATTTTGCCTTAAAGAATGCAGTATTAATCAAAAGCGAAATTATTAAGGCAAAAAATCTATTAAAATTACAGTAATTTCAGAACCTTCTATCGTAAATTTATCCGAAG
The DNA here is from genome assembly GCA_037127315.1 of Ascarosepion bandense. Lineage (NCBI taxonomy): Eukaryota > Metazoa > Mollusca > Cephalopoda > Sepiida > Sepiidae > Ascarosepion > Ascarosepion bandense. The sequence continues at coordinate 642,486 of JBBBDQ010002115.1, forward strand.
GAGATTATATACCAATATACGCTGAACATAAAAAATAAAAATAAAAATTTTAATTTAAAGCTAAGCGCTCTTTTATCTTTAGAGTTTTCGATGTAAAATTTTAGTCGGCATTTGTTTTAATCGGCTCGGAATGAGAAGTCTGAGATCCAAGTTCGAATTCCAGTTGAATTCGTGGCATTCATTTACGCGATAATACCCTTGAGAAAGGTATTAATCCATCTCTTCTCGCTCCAGCAGGGCAGATTGGGTTCTATAGCCTTGGTTGAAAGAAATGGCAAGCTACTGCGGGAAAATTTTCTGCATATTCAATCATGTCTGGAAAGAGACATTTTCGCCCAAGTGTGATTCACGTACGGCAATAAACTGACTAACTGACCTATACATATATGGTTAACTATGTCGATAAAAATATAACTTACTGAACATTTGATCAAATTATTGACTGACTCTCCATAGCATGAGATGTGCGTTCAGCTTCTAAGGAATGTTTTCCATTTGAACGGATATCACGCTTTGTGGTTCCAAACTTTCCTATCAGAGGAGTAATGGTTGAGAGATCAAAAAGATCCTGTTTTAAATTGTCCTTCTTTTAAAAGATTCCTTTTTTTTTTTCAATGTTTTACTGGTAGTCTGCTGGTACATTGTACAGTGGATATCGGCTCGAAATGAGAAATCGGAGAGTCGAGTTCGAATTCCACTTGCCTTCACTTATGCGCAATTACCCTTAGGAAAGCTATTAATCCTTCTCTTCCCTCCAACTATGGGTCAAATAACAGGACAAATTTGGTTCTATCGGCTTGGTTGGCAAGCAATCTTCTGCAGAAAGTAATTGCGTGACAATCTTCTGCCCAGTCAGTCATGTCTTTTTTGAGACATGATCGCCAAAGCTCGTATCACATAATATTTTTTATAATATTTGTTTCTTTATTTTCTTCTTTTTTTTTATTTCCTACGATTTTTGTTCCTGATCCACATTCTTAGTTTTGGTATAAACCTAAGTAAATTTTAATTTACCTAGATTAATTTGGGAATATCAGGTGCTGTAAGTGTAAGGAATGGTCCTCCAGGTTTAGGGGTTGGGTGCAACCCTGCCCCATAAAAATCAGTTTGTTACAGCAACAAAAAGTTGCAACCCTATGCACAATCTGGGCGTGATGGATAAATGATGATACCTAAAATATAATTAAAATAATCGAAAAACCGTTTGTTCATACGTTTCACTCTGTTTATGGATATATGTGTGTATTTATTTATTCCGCTACACTTTCCATTTTCTATTTTTTTTTAATTATTCTTATCATAAAAAAGAACACAAAAGGATGCTGTTTTAAATTTATATATATATATATATATATATATATATATATATATTCAAAACAGGATCTTTTTACTTTCAAAATCATAAAATTTAAAACAGGATCCTTTTACTCTCAAAAACATAAATTTTAACACAGGATCCTTTTACTCTAAAAAACATAAAATTTAAAACAGGATCCTTTTACTCTCAAAAACATAAAATTTAAAACAGGATCCTTTTACTCTCAAAAACATAAATTTTAAAACAGGATCCTTTTATACTGAAAAACATAAAATTTAAAACAGGATCCTTTTACTCTCAAAAACAAATTTTAAAACAGGATCCTTTTACTCTCAAAAACATAACATTTAAAACAGGATCCTTTTACTCTCAAAAACATAAATTTTAAAACAGGATCCTTTTATACTCAAAAACATAAAATTTAAAACAGGATCCTTTTACTCTCAAAAACAAATTTTAAAACAGGATCCTTTTACTCTCAAAAACATAAAATTTAAAACAGGATCCTTTTACTCTCAAAAACATAAATTTTAACCAGGATCCTTTTACTCTAAAAAACATAAAATTTAAAACAGGATCCTTTTACTCTCAAAAACATAAAATTTAAAACAGGATCCTTTTACTCTCAAAAACATAAATTTTAAAACAGGATCCTTTTATACTGAAAAACATAAAATTTAAAACAGGATCCTTTTACTCTCAAAAACAAATTTTAAAACAGGATCCTTTTACTCTCAAAAACATAAAATTTAAAACAGGATCCTTTTACTCTCAAAAACATAAAATTTAAAACAGGATCCTTTTACTCTCAAAAACATAAATTTTAAAACAGGATCCTTTTATACTCAAAAGCATAAAATTTAAAACAGGATCATTTTACTCTCAAAAACAAATTTTAAAACAGGGTCCTTTTACTCTCAAAAACATAACATTTAAAACAGGATCCTTTTACTCTCAAAAACATAAATTTTAAAACAGGATCCTTTTACTCTCAAAAACATAAAATTTAAAACAGGATCCTTTTACTCTCAAAAACAAATTTTAAAACAGGATCCTTTTATACTCAAAAACATAAAATTTAAAACAGGATCCTTTTACTCTCAAAAACATAAAATTTAAAACAGGATCCTTTTACTCTCAATAACATAAATTTTAAAACAGGATCCTTTAATACTCAAAAACATAAACTTTAAAACAGGATCATTTTACTCTCAAAAGCAAATTTTAAAACAGGGTCCTTTTACTCTCAGAAACATAACATTTAAAACAGGATCCTTTTACTCTCAAAAACATAAAATTTAAAACAGGATCCTTTTACTCTCAAAAACATAAAATTTAAAACAGGATCCTTTTACTCTCAAAAACAAATTTTAAAACAGGATACTTTTACTCTCAAAAACATAAATTTTAAAACTGGATACTTTTACTCTCAAAAACATAAATTTTAAAACAGGATCCTTTTACCCTTAAAAACATAAATTTTAAAACAGGATACTTTTACTCTCAAAAACATAAATTTTAAAACAGGATCCTTTTACTCTCAAAAACATAAATTTTAAAACAGGATCCTTTTACTCTCAAAAACATAAATTTTAAAACAGGATCCTTTTACCCTCAAATACATAAAATGTAAAACAGGATCCATTTACTCTCAAAAACATAAATTTTAAAACAGGATCCTTTCACTCTCTCAACCATTACTCCTTGATAGAAATGTTTGTAACCACAACTATAAATGTATTAACGAAACTGGTTATAAACAACAGATAATTTGAAATTATTTGTTTAAAAAATTTTTTGATCGATACTCGTACTTAAGTAGATATTCTTTTTATAATCAAACAGTATTATATATTTATTTCTACCACCCTGATTATTTACGATAAATGTTTGTTACAAAAATGTGTGTCATTCGTAACAAAAATATATCGAAAATAATCATGCCAGTAGAAAGAAATATATAATACTGTTTGATTATAAACAGAATATCTACTTAAATACGAGTATCTATCAAAAATAATGTTTAAACAAATAATTTCATATATATATATATATATATATATATATATATATATAGTCATCCCCACATATATATATGCGTCTGTGTGTGTGTGTGTGTGTGTGTGTGTGTGTGAGTGTGTGTGGTTAGAATCATTTCTATTTGAATTGGTCTTTCTTTATAAGCTCCTATCGTTGCCGATTCACTCTCGTACATGAGACACTGCATGATATTCCTTCAAGTGAGTGAGAGATATTCTTTAAAAACTGACCGCACGTCTTGAATCTGCCAAGAATTTAATCCAACATTTTACTTCCGGTATGCAACAAAATGGAGGAAAACTGAAAATTTGCTGCAATTTCATAAATTCAATTTCATATCCTAATAAATAGACGGAGCGCCTAATTAAATGCGAATAACGTTAAAAAATAACGTTTACATTTTTATAATATATATATATATATATATATATATATATATATATATATTATAATTTTTTTTTTAATCATATCACCCCAAGCAAGGCGGTAACGCCACTGAAGCGCAGGGGGCTACTTAGGAGTGAAAAGATTGGAAAAGAGAAAGCCGGAAATCACATCCTAAACAAGGAACAAGGGATAAGCCTCTGCACCTGTTCAATAGACGTGGGTGGAGTGTGAACCGGGCGATAGTTTAGTCTATCTACTACAATTGAAAAAAAAAAACAAAAAAAAAAAGAAGAAAAGAGCGAAAGGATTGGAAAAGAGAAAGCCGGAAACCACATCATAAACAAGAAACAAGGGATGAGCCTCTTCACCTGTTCAATAGACGTGGGTGGAGTGTGAACTAGGCGATAGTTTAGTCTATCTACTCCAATTGAAAAAAAAAAAAAGAAAAGAAATGTAAACACTATTTACGTTCTCACACACTGATTGAGCACTCTGGAAGAATGGTACACTTTGAAAAACAGTGGCTACTCTAGCATCTACGCATCGTTCATTCAGCAATGAATTAGAACACTCTCAGCTATTGGGCGTGTGTAATGATAATATAGACGCTAAAAAGTCTGCCTCCTTCTACCAAGCGCCCGTAGCTCAGAGGTAGATTCGCCGACTGACGCCAATTCGGCCGGGTTTCAATCCTGGGTAAAAAGCAATCGGATGTCTAATCGTACTAATGAGCTGTAAGATTGCGAAACAGATCTGTCTGCGTATGGCTATATATATATAATGCTCTCATTACATTTGAGCTCTGAAGTGAGGAAAATTTTAAACACAGAACCAATTCTGCGATTTACGCATTACTCCTTATGAAGGCCTTGAGTTCTCCCAGTGACTGCCGTGTGTATACACCGCATATATATAACACGATAAAATTTCCTACTTATGTTTTCCATGCACTGACGGTTTAGGCAGTAGGCTCTCCGACAGACACCAAATCGGCCGAGTTTCGACACCGGCTGGAAGCAAGTAGATGTTTAGCCGCACTGATGAGCAATGATACAGCGAAACAGGCTTGCATGTGGATGCCTTTTTTTTTTTTTAATCATATCGCTCCAAGCAAGGCATTCCACTGCCACTATAGCGCAGGGAGTTACACAGGGCGATAGACGAGTTAGGATGTACATAGGGGGAGAGTTGGAGAGAATGGGAGGGTTTGTGTGTTAGGAGGTGTCTATTGACCTTACATTTAAACTCCTGGAGGTTATAGCCGTCGGGGAAGAAAGCATGCGGAAGGGAATTCCATAGGCGGGAAGTGCGAGAAAAGAAGCTATTGGAGTAGAAATTGCGGTTACATTTCATCGGTTTCACTGTAAAAGGGTGGGACCTAGTTGCCAATCTAGTATCTCGTGCAAACTCACACCTAGGGGGCATCAGAGATTTAAGTTCATCAGAGCAGAAGCCATGAAAGTATTTATAGAAGAGGCACAGGGAAGCCACGTCACGCCGGTGGGAGAGTGACTGCAGGCGGTCAGCTAAGTCGGTATCAGTCACGTTACAGATTCTTCGCTTTATTTTGTCAAGAAGCCCGAGGAGAATAGTAGGGGCACCCGACCAGATGTGGCAACAGTATTCAAAACTTGGGCAGATGGTAGATTTGTATAGGTGCAGGATAGATTCCGGCGGAAAGAATTTCCGGGTCCTACACAGAGAGCCAACTTTCATAGCAGCGGATTTAGCAATGGATTCGACGTAGTCATTCCACTTGAGGTCCGCTGAGAGTGTCAGGCCAAGCAGGCGTAATGTTTTACTCTCTGGGAGGCATGCCTGTTCCATGCTAATAGGAGGGAGGTGCGGTCGTCTGTGTTGGTTAATTGACAGCAGCTTCGTTTTGGAAGAATTACGAGCCATTTCTTACCCCAATCCACCACGGATTGGAGGTCCTTTTCAAGCTCAGCCCCGAGGTTTGCCTTGTCATCAACATCAGATTTTTGATCGAGGCGAGCGTATACTGTGGTATCATCGGCGTACATGCCTAATTGTGATCTTATGGCATCGGGGAGATCATTGATGTAGATTAGAAAGAGCGTAGGGCCTAGGATAGAGCCTTGGGGGACACCCGCGTTTGTAGGGTAGTTCTGGGAGGCATGTCCGTTTAAAACCACCTTCAGTGTGCTGTCGGAGAGGAATGACTGGATTAAGTCCAACAAAAGTCCAGTAATGCCGTAGCTTCGCAGTTTCCGTAGAAGGCCGGCATGCCATACTCTGTCAAATGTCGATATCCAAGGCGACAGTTCGGGCTTCACCATTCTTGTCGAGAGCCTGGTATATATACTCGGTGATGGTCGTTAGCACATCAGCAGTAGACTTGGTGAAGCGGAAGCCATACTGTTTGTCCGATAGGAGCCCGTGGGCCGTGAGATGCTGAACGACCTCGGCATTGATAATGGCTTCGAACACTTTACCAATGATCGCAATAAGGCTGATAGGGCGGTAATTTGCGGGGTCCGAGGGTTCACCACTGTTCTTGAATATTGAAACCACAGAAGAAGACTTCCAACAAGCAGGAAAGCAGGAGGAAGATAGGCAGAGGTTGTAGAGCTTATAAAGTTTTGATATTATGCTAGAAATCAGTGATGTGGACGTCATTCAATTGGGCCTCAGTTCTAGATGGGAAATCACCCAGTTCTATTAAAAAGTGCTCAATACATTTATATTCTAGAGCTTTCTAATATTTCTAATTTGAAAATGTGCTATATCTGCAACCTAGGTTTCAACCTTTCGGTATCTTCAGGCGATTTATAATAACTCATTTTCCAACGTTTTTCAAACGTACAACAGTTATTTTTACGAAAGCGTGACTGGAAGTTTTAAACAAGGGAAAATTTTGAAAATTAAGGAGAAGTTACTTAAGAATATTAAAACGTTTTCATCCAGGTTTGTACGATTCCAAGATGTATTTATTGGCGCGATTACATCTGTAGATTAGGTCTGATCTTTCATTTAGTAATTCTTTGGTTTTGGAAGCGATATTATGGCTAACTATTCTTCTTATATATATGTTAGGAAAAGTTACGAAATAGAATTGGAGCTAACCGACATATTAAAAGTAGTTTTATATGTATCTACCGGCCTAAATATTCGAGAAATATTCAAGGAAAATATGCAAATAGGAAATAAAAAGACTTCATGAATATTCAGGCAAGTATATATATATATATACTCAGTGACGATACTACGGTGGGGCCAGAGGGGGCCAAGATCCCCACTTCGAATTTGAGCTGGTCCCTCACTGTCTCCCCACTTTTTGAAGCTTCAAAAATTTATGAAACTGATCAGTTTTGATAAAATTTTATCTTCAGAACTTTTCCTTCGTCAGAATGTATTGTAGTTAGTATTAACCCTTTGAGTTTTTAAAAATTAACGTCTCTTGTGTTCCAACAGCTTGAGAGTGGAAAAGATGGCAAGAACAGATTCGAACTTTACTACTATGAACGGTAAATTGTGTATACAATAGTGGTGTAGTATGAAAATGAAAACGCTATTTGAGTTTGCTCTTATTCTATTCCAAAAATTCTTGGCCTCAAAGTGCACCTCCCGACAATTTCAGAGTTCTCCATTCACTACTGAATATACTGTTAATATGTCGGCTAATTTCAATTCTATTTCTTAACTTTCCGAAAAATACACATATTATTAAAACAGCATATAGAAATCCCGACGAAGTTTCAAACTTCATAAGTTAAATTGTTTCATGAAAAGAGATTTAATAGACAATAGATAAAGTATTTCGCTCTTCAATAATTGTATGTCTGTGTATATATAACGTTCATTACCATCATTATTAACTATCTGATGAGACATTGTTCTTTCAATGTCGAAACAAAAATGTACAATTTTGTAGTAGTTTGTACATGTTCTAAAGTATAATTTATAATAATTATTCTTTGATCTACTTTTACATTGAGCAATTTTTAAATTTAATGTTTTGAACGTTGCAAATATTTTCTTTGTTCCTTATTTATTTGTATATATATATATATATATATATATATATATATATATATATATATATATTTGCATATATATATTTATTTGTATATATATATATATATATATATATATATATATATATTTCATATATTATTTTTGAACATTATGTCGTTTGTTTTAAACCATTCCGTTAATCTTCGGGATTTTCCGTAATAGAAACCGGGGAGCCGAGTTCGAATTCCAGTTGAATCCATTTTATTCACTTACGCTCAAATACCCTTGGGAAAGGTATTAATCCGTCTCTTCCTTCCAGTTATGGGTAAACTAGCAGGACAGATTGGGTTATATAGCCTTGGTCGGCAACCAGTCTACCGCAGAAAGCAATGGCAACCTACTGCAGGATAATCTTCTGCCCAGTCAGTCATGTCACTTTCGAGATATGATAGCCCAAGCGTGTATCACGTATGGCACTTAACTGATTGATATATATATATAATTTCCTGTAAAATGCAATCGTCAGTCAGTTTTTATTCAGTAACTGACAACAATTGAGTTGTGTATGCTTTGTCAGTGAGGAAATAAATGTAAAATTTTATTAATAATATAAACTATAATTATCTTTAGAGATTGGGCTCTTTTTTATTAGCACCTGCGATATTTTTTATTCATATTTATATAAACATGATGAAAATGGAGAACTAATTATGCTAATTAACTTAGACTAATAATTAATTTGTAGCAGTGTCTTTGAATAACTGAAAGTAAAAGAATATTAGTTAGACACAAGTTAAAAGGAAAGAAAATTGTACCTTACAATCTTTATAATAGATGAATATTGTGATAGTCTGAAAATTTGAAATACATGTCAAGAGACGGCGTGACAGGTAGTAATGTTCAACAAAATCGTCTTTATTTAATGAACGCCGTGTCTACAGTTAAACAAACATTAATGAAGGTAGCAGTAAAACAAAATGGAAAAAAAAATTAGACAAGGCTTCACAGCCACATTTTTCGAGCGGCAATTTATAGAAGCTTCAAACGTCACTAGACACGAACGTCAGTGACACGCACGAAGCACTGAAATATAGGTCGAATAAAGTAAGACACGTGTGTATACACAGGCTCTGTGACACGTGCCTGTATCTAGAGAATGGCTTATAAGCGTGGCAGGCTGCGCGCGGCTTTTTACGGTAATTTCAAAATTTACCAAATTTTTATTTTTATTTTTTATTTTTTTATAGTAAGGTTCCTCTGTACAAGGCCCGGGGACATATGGATAGGAAGGGAAGATAACGGTTAACTCTAGATTTGAACAGGTTAAGATTATAATTATCGGGGAAACATCCTCTTTAATAGTCTGTTCCGCAGAGCATTAGTTCGTGGGAAGAAACGGGTTGATAGGGGCTTCACGTCAATGTAATACGGTGGTAATGTTGGTGGTTTGCTACTATTAAAATGGCATGTCGGGTTCTAGACGTGAAGGTTAGACATGACGGAACCAAAGAATGTAGTGCGTCTGAGCAGTTTCCGTATTCGCAGTGTTAGAGAAGTGAGAGTCTCACTATATCTCGCCCGAGAGAGAGAGAGAGGGGGGAGGGGGGACTGGATGGCAAAAAATATTCTCCAACAGGGACTCAGAGGCGCTTTTGAACTCACTCAAAACCGGAAAGTAAGGAGTCAACAGCTCCAGCCCAAATATAGAAACATTACTTCATTTATAAAGGTAGGGGATAGCATGAGGAGTCAGGTGTTTACTGAAGCAGTACAGGGGTTTGGAATATATATATATATATATATATATATTTGTAAATTCAGATAAAACTTAGTGGAGAAATAGCCATTTTCAACGTGTCATTTTAAGGCATGCATTCTTCGACCTCTTATAAACAGAGAATGAGAAAAAATTCTAAGCCCAGAGGTTAGTAAAGGAAAGGGTTCGGATGTATTGGTTTTCATTGAACTAGGCTGGGGGAAGGAATTTAGTAGTAATTTGTCCTTGCTAGTGGGAGGTATGTGGCCCACACACACACACACACACACACACACACACACACACACACACACACACACACACACACATATATATATATATATATATATATATGTAATATAACAATCCCGCTCCACCCGAGGAAGCTGAGCAAGCGGGGGTGTTTTCCGGGCGTTGAAAGGAACGGGTGTTTGTTTGACCTTATTTCCGGCAGTAGCGGAAATGGCTACAAGAGGCAGACAGAACAGGTGTCTCTGAGAATTACGTAGGCGTCGCGTGGGCGTCGCGTGATCAAGGCAAAGCCGGAAGAAACAAGTCCCGGTTTTGGAAGATATATAAAGACCGCGAAAACACGGATTCGCCAGTCAGAGAGACGAGACAGTCCGGTAGACCAGACCAGAGGAGCAACAGATACGACGACACTCCCCCGTCACCCCGTCAACCCTTAGAAGCGCGCTCTCACTCTCTGTTCACTAGGCTACACGGTCCATCGTTCATTAATAAAAAGATCACTTCATATTTTTATATATATGCGTGTTTGTTGTATATTGCTATATAACACACATATATATGCATTTTATCCTTCCGCGTATATACTCGGAGGGTTTTTCGAAATGAGTATAGTGATAAGTTTACATTTATATATATATATATATGTATATATATATATATATATATATATATATATGTGTGTGTGTGTGTGTGTGTGTATGAGAGAGAGAGAGAGAGAGAGAGAGTGGTTAAATAACTCAATAGACTTTCTGTGATGGGATTTATCATCATTCACACTATTTACGTTTGGACTATTGTCCTCATCTTTGTTGCTGATAACACAACGTTTTATCCTCACAGATTATATACTGGTTTCAGTTCGGAATTTCAAGAAGGTTACCAGGATCGGCATCCACCTGTTGAAGGCTGGAGAGTATAGCGTCCTAAACATTTTAATAACTACAATAAAGATGGCGACAATAGTCCGAATATAAATTTTATAAATAACTTAATAAACATTCAATTCCCTTTCTATACGACAGAACATCATGTTATTATACATTAGTGATTCTATATATGTTCTTCGATATATGTGGATGACTAATATATTAGGCTCTCATTACGATTGAGCTCTCTGGAGAAGAACATTTTAAAAACAGTTTCCACTTCGGCTATATACGTGACGCTTCAGAAATGAATTGAGTTCTCTCGGTGACTAATATATATATATATATATTTTTCTAGACATATGCTATTAAATATAAGAGACAATGAATGTCTATTATGTTTAATCAAAAACCGTTCTAAACGTCGTATTTTTGCTTTAATTTCAGTTGAAAATAAAGACAAAAATTCTCCAACATTTCGATAATTATTTATTGGTTTTCTTCTAAGCTTTCGGCTCACATGAGCCATCTTCAGAGAGGTAGTTTAAACTGAAATATTATAAAATCCACCATCACCGACGATTTTATTTTGTGTTGACATAAAACTCCGCTTGGCAACGGCAATAGCTTAGAAGAAAACCAATAAATAATTATCCAAATGTTGGAGAATTTTTGTCTTTATTTTCAACTGAAATTAAAGCAAAAATACGACGTTTAGAACGGCTCATGATTAAACATAATAGACATTCATTGTCTCTTATATTTAATAGCATATGTCTAGAAAATTACTTGCTGCCTCGATATACTAAATTTAAGTTACATGATGCCGCAGCATTAAATGATCCTACCGCTAAGAAATTGCAATGGAACCTCATAAAACGTCAAATGCACACAGCCAAACAGGAATTACAAGAAATCAACACTAAAATTGTACACATCAAAGAAATTTTACAGTCTTCTACCACAAGTGAAAAATTCAAGGAAATATTGGATTTATTATACAATACAACACAAAAGGAACATGAATCCCATAAACAAGTCATCCAAAAAAAGCTAAACAAATTATATAAAGGAAAAATACTCTTACCAAACATCAATGACAACTTCATTAACCTATCGAATTACCAACTTACTCCAGATGAAATAGAATTCCTTCATCTCGGATCAAATTTTCATGTCGCACAGAAACCTAATTCAATGTTTAAACAAATGGAAATTGAAGCTTTATACCAACAAATACTTCAACTCGAACAGGACAACCATATTACTACACAGGTAGGCTTAAAAGAATTACTCAAAGCTGAATCAATCAAACACCGTTACCATAAAAATCCTAATGATATTATAAATATGCCTCTCATAAAAGCAGCCACACATCTCAAAAATAACAAAAATATTGTTATCCTACGTGCCGATAAAACCAATACATTTGTTATTTTAAACAGACAGGAATATCACTCCAAATTACAGGCCATTCTCGACGATCACAATAAATTTAAAAAATTAACTAGTAATACCACAACCCAACTTAAAAAAACATATTAATAAACTTATTATTGCAAACAATAAACTTCAAAAGATTATAGGTGATTATCAGCCCAGCTACCTTTATGGAAATGTAAAAATCCATAAAAAAGATCATCCCCTCCGACCTATTATTTCTCAAATACCCACACCAATATATAACCTTTCCAAAACACTTAACAAACTAATTACTCCCTATCTTCCTGGTAAATATAGTATTAACTCCACGGACGAATTTTTACAGATTCTCCATTCCGTAAAACCTAATAATCAAATGATTGCATCTTTGGATGTCCAAAACTTATTAACAAATGTTCCCGTCCAGGAAACAATTGACATCATTATCCGTGATGTATACAACCATGCTACTCTCCCATCAATCAATATTAAACCCACTATATTAAAAAAACTATTATTAGCATGCACCACACAAGTACCCTTTCACGATCCCTTAGGCAATATTTATACACAAATAGATGGTATTGCGATGGGATCTCCTTTAGGTCCCCTCTTTTCTAATTATTATATGGCAAATCTAGAAAATAAAATAATTAATGACAACAATAAACCCTCTATATATGTAAGATATATAGATGACATCTTTGTTTTAGCTAAGAATATCGATCAAATATCTTAAAAACAAATTTGAAAGTCACTCCGTCCTCAAATTTACATTAGAACTTAATATTAATAACAAACTCCCATTCCTTGATGTATTCATTGATTCTAGCACACATAAATTTACTACTTCTCTATATAGGAAAACAACTAGCATAAATTCGTGTCTTCTTAATTATAATAGTGAATGCCCCCAACGATATAAGTTAGCTGTTATAAAAAACTTACTTCAACGCACACAAATGATATCTTCTTTCAAATATATATTTTATAAAGAATTACACAACATTAAGCAAACACTAGTCAATAATGGATTTCCTAACTCCGTTATTGATCAACAAATTAAAATGTATCTCAACAAAATTAACAATAGCTCTAACAATAATGATAATATTAATAATAATGGTTTACATCAAAATAAACAAAACACTATTAACTTATACTATTGCAACCAAATACATAATAATTATAAACAAGATGAAAAAACTCTCAAAAACATAATACGTAGAAATGTTAAACCAGTTAAAGTAATAATCAAATTAAACTCATTATATATTATAAAAAGTTTAAAACAATTGACCTCATAGTTTATAATAACCCAACAAGCACTGAACTAAATTCTTTACAAAAAACCAATGTAGTGTACCAATTTACATGCCCATTCAGAGATTGCATCTCTGATACTACTCAAAAACCTAGTACATATATTGGTTTTACCACAATCAGGCTCTCCCGTAGACTTACATGTCATCTTTCTGATCAGAGTACTATTAAACAACATTTCTCTGACAAACATAAACATGTAGGTAATATCAGACAGATTTTGGTCAACAATACGGTGATCCTTACTCATACACACAGTAAGAGGAACCTGCAGATATTGGAGGCCATGTACATCAAATCAAAACAACCAACACTCAATAAAATCAACTTTAAAACAGGAAATAACATATTACATTGCATTTGACTAGATGGTTTTGTTGTCATTTCGCGCTATCCCGCGGTGTGACGTCATAAAACCGCATCGCAAACTTAAGAACTGCGTTTATTATTTTCGGTAAGTATTGCCGTTGCCAAGCGGAATTTTATGTCAACACAAAATAAAATCGAGAAGGAATACCGAATCGCTGTATTTTGTTGCTTTATTTTTATAGCACCAGTCTCAATACTTTGTTATCCTTAATCAAATAGTGGGATAGCAAAGAGACAAGATTTTGACGTTGATGGAATAGTGGATTAGCAAGAAGGCAATGGTTTAACATTGATGGAATAGTGGAATGGCATAACGTAAATAGTTTGTTATTAAAGGAATAAAGGGATAGCAAGAAACAATGGTTTTACATTGATCAAATAGTGGGATACAAAGAGACACTATTTTGACGTTGATGGACGAGTGGAATATCAAGAAGGCATTTATTTGATACTGATGGAATAGCGGGATAGCAAAGAAGCAATAGTTTGGCATTGATGGAACAGTAGCAAAGCAAGGAGACAATAGTCTTATATTCATGGAATAGTGGATAGCAAGAAACAATTGTTTTACATTGATCAAATAGTGGGATACAAAGAGACACTAGTTTGACGTTGATGGACGAGTGGAATGTCAAGAAAGCAATTGTTAGATACTGATGAAATAGTGGAACAGCACAGAAATGATAGTTTGACTTTGATGGAATAATGGCAATAGAGGCAATAGTTCGACAATGAAATAATAGTCCAATAGAAAATTAACAATATTTTGACATCGATAAAATTGTAGAATAGCAAAGATGTAATTGTTTGTCATTGATGAAATAGTAGAGCTTCAAAGAGACAATAGTTTTATGTCGATGGAATAGTGGAATAGCAAAGAAAGAATTATTTGTCATTGATGGAATAGTAGAATAGGAAAGAGGTAATAGTTTGTCTTTGAGGGAATAATCGGGTAGCATAGAATCAGTAGTTTTTTTTTATTTTTGGAATAGTGGAAAAAACAAGGAGTCAATCGTTTAACATTGATAAAATGGTGAGATAGCAAAAAAATATTGGTTGGCATTGATGAAATAGTGGAATAGAAAACAGTCAATTGTTTTTTTTTTTATATATTCTTGGTTGGTGTAATAATTTGCCTAGAATGTCATTTACGTTTTGCATTGCAAGATTTAAAAAAATGTTTTTTAGGATGTCACTGACAGCAGAATGCAGGTGATAAGCTGAATTTTATTTTGACAATCAAGGTAAAAAAGTCAGCGCCCAACGTGAGACAGAGTGCAGCGGAAATAGAAAGTGTCAATAAGGTTGCTTATTTAAGTGTAATCAGTAAACCAAGAGACAAGAGTTTGACGTTGATTGAATAGTGGAATAGCAAAGATACAATAGTTTGACACTTATAGAATAGTGGAATACCGAAGAGCCAATAGTTTTGATACTGATGGAATCGAGGGATGGTGAACAGACAATAGTTTAACGTATGTGAAATAGTGGAACAGCAAAAGAAATGTTAAAATTGACGTAATAGGGGAATAGCAAAGAGTCAATAGTTTGTCATTGATAGAACAGTGGAATAAAAATGAGACAAGAGTTTATAATTGATAGAATAATGAAATAACAAAGAGGCAATAGTTTTTTTATAATGTTGGTCAGTGTGGAATTTTGCCTGGAAATGCATTAACATTTTGCATTGTAAGATTTAAAAAATGTTGTTTTAGTATGTCACTGAGAGTAGAATGCTGGTGGTAAGCAAAATTTTGTTTTGATACTCAGGGAAAAATCAGAATCCAAAGTGAGACGGGGTGCAGTGGAAGTATCAAGAGTCAATGGTCAATGAGGTTGCTTATTTTAGTGAAGTCAGCAAACAAAGAGATTAGAGTTTGACATTTATGGAATCGTGGGATTTTAGAAGGTCATTTACATTTTGCATTTTAGAGGCAATAGTCTGAAATTGATGGTATAGTGGAATAGCAAAATAGTGGGATAGGAAAAAAGGCAATAGTCTGAAATTGATGGAATAGTGGAATAGCAAAGCGACAACTGATTGGAGACAACTTCTGATTTTCAATTCGAAGCCATTATTCGTTACAACTGAATATCCTATGGTGTTATCAAGAAATCACTCATCTAAGAAATGACCAGGCTCATTGTTGCTTAACTTCGGTGATCGTACGAGAACCAGTATTTTCAACGTGATAATCTTGAAAATGTGCGTTGTAGAGCAGTGGATATCGGCTCGAAACGCCAAATCGGAGGGCCGAGGTCAAATTCTAGTTGAATTTATTACATTCGCGTAAATACATTTGGGAAATGTATTAATCTATCTCTGTATTAAGCTATAGGTTAAATAGCAGGGCAGATTGGGTTTTATAGCCTTGGTTGGCAACCGGTCTACCGTAGAAAGGAATGCCACTCTATTGCGGGAAGATTTTCTGCCTAGTCACTCATGTATCACTTAATGGCATTTAACTAACTTAATCCTGAAAACGAGAAGAAAGACTAAAGGTCAATTCTAAGAAGACGATATATGGTTGTTGACAACAGGATCCTTCCAAGATGCACACAACGATGTAGAGACACCAAAATCAAGATAGTACGAAAATTTAAGTATCTAGTAATTGTTTTTAACAGAGGGCACATTAGACGACACAGAAATTTGAAAGTGCATTTGAGTATCGAAAGATGATTTTCAAAAGGTAAGCTGAGAAGGACGCTGAGAATATTATGGACAGAATATTTAAATAACGACGAAGTTTTAATGGAAATGATAAGGACTCTTCTACTTGAATCAGAAAGAGACAGTTGGCATTTCTCAATAATGAGGAAAAAGTGATTCTAGGATTTGACACTCAGAGAGCAAACTGAAAGCAAGACGAAAAGCATTGAATAACCTACTTAAAGAACTTATTTAAATGGTGGCATAACAGCGATAAGTAGATACCAAACCTTACTATAGCTATAAATGACAAGATCTATGATTACACATGTCCTGGGGGGACAGGGTCTATAGAAGAAGACATTGAGACTAATATCCTTATCATTGTTTTTATTATCACAACGTTTCGTACGCTCCTGAATTCCATTCTTGACGTAATTTCAATCCGTACTGGAACATTTTCCGGGAGAATTATCGTTAATCAGTTAATCTCTTGCATGAGCAAATGTTAGTTCAATCCCTGAGCCGGGTAATCCGGATATACTTAGACTCCGTGGAGATAGGTTAATTAACGAAGGCCATTAATCCTTAAAGATGACCAGAAGAACGGGAATAATCTTCCCATGTAGATTGAAAGTTGCTCTGATCAACAGACAACTGAAGAACTTCGAAACGTTGAGATCCTAACACAAAAGATTAATCCGACTGTCCTTCCTGCCTTAGGTGCCATGCATGATGCACGCTTGGGCAATCGTGTCTCTTTTCGATCAGTATACTGGCGTTACTTTCTACATTCCAGCAAAGGTTATGAGACCCAATTTGTATTGCTTTTTAACCCTTATCTGAGGAAGAGATGAATTCATATCTTTACCAAGGATATTTGAGCGTAAGTGATTGTAACTATACTACCGGCCATAATTATTAGGCCACCCCAGTTTTTAAAAGAAATGATGTATTTCATACTATATTTAGTATTTATTTCTTAGTGGATAATTTTAAATGAAAATAGAATGGTTCTTTGTTAATACTGCACAATAACATGTGCATCAAATGAACTGTTCTGGTGTCCAGTTTTTGCGCTCTCTTCTAACCTAATTCATCTGAATCTGACATTTAAAGAAATAGCAACTTAAAAAATTAACTTATGGACTAAATATGCGATGTTTCAAAAGATCCAGTTATAACATTTGTAAGAAAAAAGAAATAAATAATATTTTTCCGGAAGCAAATGTTCGGAAATGTAATATTACCTTCAGATCTCAAATGCTTTACTCGTTAGAATGCTAGTCTCTTCTTCTTATTGGCTGGCCGAAGCAAATGCTTCCCTGCTATCTTGTAAAACTTAGCAAAGTAATAGTAACAAAAGAGACGTTATATTTTGATTTAGAATTATCCACTTGGTAATAGATACTAAAAATAGTATGAAATATATGATTTATGAAAAAAAGGGGGGGTCTAATAATTATGGCAGGAAGTATAACTTGACTGGAATTCGAATTCGGCATTCCAACTTCTTATTCTGCGCTGTTATCCATCATACTACCAGCAAATTCAACTTACAGCACATGTTATTGCCAATAAGTCACCCATCTTGGTAATGACTAGGTTCAATGTTGTATAGCTTCCGTGATCGGACGAAAAATGGTGTTTCAACGTGATATGGCCGTAAGCCACTCCGAATGTCAGTCAGTTAAAGTGCCATACGTGATACACGCTTGGGCGATCATGTCTCGAAAGAGACACGACTGACTGGGCAGAAGGTTATCCCGCAGTAGGTTGCCATTGCTTTCTGCGGTAGACTGGTTGCCGACCAAGGCTATAGAACCCAATCTGTCCTGCTATTTAACCCATAACTGGAAGGAAGAGACGGATTAATACCTTTCCCAAGGGTATTTGCGCGTAAGTGAATGCAATGAATTCAACTGGAATTCGAACTCGGCTCCCCGATTTCTCGCTCCGAGCCGATATCCACTGTACCACAACGCACTCCGAATGTAAATAATGTAAATAAATCTTGTTCTTAACGTTATAACTGATCTATACACCGAGGTATTTGAAGCATTAAGTATTTACAAATTCTACAGAATTTATTTTTATGATGGATTCAGAGTATATGACGTCACTGCTTTCATTTCAGTTCCAGATCATAGTTTTTGTTTTGGAAAGGTTTATCTTGTGTCCTGTCTTATGGAACATTTGGTAGGGGTTGCTGATGTTCTGTTCAAGATCATTCTTATCTCAACTATGAATACCTATGTCATCAGCATAGCAGCACCCGATAATCATGACACTGACCTCTGGTGTGAAAGCGAGATCGTTTTCTATTGGTTAGTTCTTTGGGATGCAGTATAGAATGCTTAAAAGATCAACGCTCATCCCATCACATCTGTGATTATAAATTCCTAGGTCATAATCTATAAAGAGATAAAATAGATCGAGACCCTCATTTTCTTTCTTATCGTAATCCTAATAAGGTCTGAAAGGTTTTCGTGTTAGAGTCCTCGTCAGACACATAGAGTTCATCTATTAGATCGATGTAGTCAGTAGATTCAGGTATTAGAAGGACTCTTGAGTCCTATTTCTTAATATTATTAAGAAAGAGGTACAAAATCGCCTTTGCCATATTACCTGGTGCCTTGGACATTTTCTGTCAATAATATCTCCAGTGTAGGATTGTTTAGCATTGTTCGAAAAACGTCAACAGTCAAACCTCTATATCGTACTGATCATACGGTTAATTTTAAAGGCATGTCCAGATAAGAATTATTATTAAATGTTAAGCTATGATGTAATTTCATGACATCGTGTATTGTTTAAATAGTATTTTTGTTAAATTTAATTTCAAGTTTTCTCTGTTTAAAGTTTGTTTTCAGTGACGTCTGTTTTCTCTGTCACATATATAACCATGAACCGATACAGCGTAGAAATAAAATAATTAAGGCTCGAAAGGAATTAAGGAAACAAAAAAAAGAAACAACTGGAAAATTGATTAACAGAATGAAGTCATTAAAAGACAAGGATATGGCAAAATAAAGTTAATTGTCTGTAGTAATGATGAATAAAAAAAATAAAGGGAAAAAGAATAAAAACTAAAGAAGGAAGTGAAGATAAGAGTTTAAGAAAAGTCTAGGAAGGAGGCGCGAAGAAGCGGAAACAGTTGAAGAAGAAAAAGTAGAGAAAAGAAGAAGAAAGAGGAAGGAAAGAGAAGACGGCCAGGCGAGACGAACAGGAAAAGGAAAGAAGATGAAAAATGAAAGAAGAATGAATAATAAGAATAGGAAATGATGGAGACAAAGAAAGAAGGAGAGGAACAGAAAAAATAGATGAGAAAACCGAGAAAGAAAACAAAAACCAAAAAAGAAAAATGAGAAGCACACACAAAAAAATATATATATATATATAGAGAGAGAAAGAATAGAAAAAAGGCAAAAAAGAACATGAAAGAGAAATATGCAGTGATTATATGTCGAAGGCGTCTCCTTCCTGGCAAAAATCAAACTACAAATAAATGAAAAGAGATTGACGAGAAATAAATAAAAATAAATAAATTTAAAAAAATGACAAAAAGCCGTATTTCTCGGATAATGAAAACTCAATACATCAGAAATCAGCAAAAATGACAAGGTTTGACGAACAAGTCCAATTACGTCATATGTCACGTGATTTTTATCAACGCGTTGTGGCTGATTGCCGATCGAATCCATATCTCAAAATTTACCCACACGATTAAACATTATACACAATTTTTTTTTTTACGGGTGGAAGGGCGTTATTGTTAAACCGGGTATTTTTCAGCATGCCTTCGTATTGACAACTATACAAAACCAAAAAGTTAGCATGTATAATTAGGATTCTTGCTGGTTGTGGCATCCCCTTCATTTTGGCTATTTGTGAAATATTCACTGAATCGTAGAAAGAATGATATCCCGACTGGTAGAAAGTCGCACAAAGACAGACGAGAGAAATGCTTGTCAGACAACGAATATCAGGCAATAACAGCAACAAAAATTCATTGCTCAAAAAAGGAGTCAATCCACCACGCAATATATATTTCAAGGCTGCAGATAACTGCGGAAAAATATTTAACTCTTTCTTCTACGTGTCGTGTTGCTTCTAGATGTGGGCGATCATGATTTTCTACAATTGCTTGTCCTTTGTAGCTTTTAGTAGAGTTTGACGTTTTATCTTTCCCAATCCCTGCTTTGACGACGATTTAAGCGAACTCATTAGATACGTTATATATAAGCTTTCTTCTGGCCCTCTTGCCTTCAATATGTCCTATGAGTGTCAGATTTTCTAAGCTCTCTTTGGTCATTATGTGCCTCGAAATTTCAGTTGTCTTTTTCTAAGTATCTTTTCAATTTACATTTTCCCTAAACGTTGCTCACATGACCAGATCATCTCATTCTACGCATTCATCTGTAGAACCACATTTCTGTTGCCTCGAGTCGCTTTTCCACCCGAAGACTATCTTGCGGGACTCTCTGCCTCCGGGTGGAGAGAAAGCCAGACAAGGCGCAGCTGAAGGGTACAGCCTCGTCTGGGAAAACGTAGACAGATGCTCGGCTCTGTTTTGTGCAAAGTCTACGGAAATCTTTGCCCGGGCTTAAGGTCTCGGTGGTCCCACGTTAAAATGGCCTTGCGCCACATTTCGCCTCAGTGGGAAGATAGATAAATAACAACTTTCTTTTTTATCTACGAGAACATTTTCCTGAATTCATTGGCACATAGAATGATTGATATTTCGGAACAGTTTTATAAACGATATTCGACATCTATTCCTTATTTCGGTCGGATATATAAAAGGTTCTACAGAAGGATGCTGCGAATATCATGGATCGAGCATGTGAGCAATGATGAGGTCATGGAAATGATGGAAGCAAAAAGGAAATTAATATTGAGCATCAGGAAGAGACAGCTGAAGTTCCTGGGACACGCAATGAGGAAGGAGGACTTGGAGAATCTGATACTAACAGGCCAGATAGAAGGGAAAAGAGACAGGGGAAAGCAACGGATAACATATTTGAAGGACCTAATCAGGTGGATGACGGAACGAGGATTACATGGTATAACAAGAAAAGGCGTGCTCAGAGCCACCAGGCAATGACCATCTACGCCCTGAAGGGACAAGGCACATAGAAGAAGATATAAAAGGATGTGCATTGTGGTACAATGGATATTGAATCGGAATAAGAAATTATAGAGCTGAGTTCCAGTTCCATTTGAATTCGTTGCATTCACTTAGGCGCAAATAGCCTTTGGAAAGGTAATAATCCATCTATACTCCCTCCAGCTATGGGTCAAATAGTAAAACAAATTAAGTTCTATAGCATTGGTTGGCAATCAGTCTACCACAGAAAGAAGTCAAGCAGTTAGTTAAGTGCCATACGTGATACACGCTTTGGGCGATCCTGTCTCGAAAGAGACTTGACTGACTGAGCAAAAAATTATCCCGCAGTAGGTTGCCATTTCTTCCTTTGGTAGACTGGTTGCCAGTCAAGGCTATTGAACCCAACCTGTCCTGTTATTTAACCCATAACTGGAGGGAAGAGACGGATTAATCCCTTTCCCAAGGGTATTTGCGTGTAAGTGATTGCAATGAATTCAACTAGAATTCGAACTCGGCTCCTAGACTTTGCCTATTTCCTTTTTTCCGGACTAGCGACTAAATATTTATATACAATGAATTTTACATCTGGAAAAATATTTTTCAGTGTTCCAGAATTAAGTCAATCACTACTGTCAAAATGAAGAATTTAAAGCAATACAGACGAGATTCTACAGAAGAATATCATGGACGAATCATGTGAGTATCAAACTTCTTGAATGAGTAATGCACCATATATACTCGCGGATAGATTGCACCAGTAGATAGGTCGCACCATTAGTTTGGGATTGTCAAAGTGGGTATTTGTAGTTGGCTCACAGATAGGTCGCATTATAATCTGTGGATTTACATAGCCCTTTTTTTAAAAATGTAAATATAACTAATATTTGTTAAATATTTTCAAATATTCACAATTATTTTAAAACTTTGCATATATGAAAGCACAAGAACAATGTTTCTTCATTCAGATATAGTTATTAAACTTCATCAGGACTGAAACCCCAAAATTCTTTTTTTTTTTCAATTGGAGTAGATAGACTAAACTATCGTCCGGTTCACACTCCACCCACGTCTATTGAAACCCCAAAATTCTTTTTCCTCATCATAACTGTCAAATATTCATTTGTTCAGTCAGCTTATTTTATTTTTCCATTCATGCTTGAGCCTGGGATACTCACCTGGATTACTGATACACCACAGTCTACTTCAGATTCTCAATTTCTTATTTCTGAAATCAATATTTCTTATTTCTGAAATCAATATTTCTTATTTCTGAAATTTGGTATGTAGACCAGGTAGGGACTGTAGAATCCAAATATCTGTTTTAACCCTGTTGCGTGATGGAAGATTTCATTTTACTTACCTAAATGCATTATTCAATATCTATTGAACAGGTGAAGAGGTTCATCCCTTGTTTCCTGCTTAGGATGCGGTTTCCGGTTTTCTCTCTTCCAATCTTTTCACTCTTTTCTTTATTTTTTTTTTCAATTGGAGTAGATAGACTAAACTATCGTCCGGTTCACACTCCACCCACGTCTATTGAACAGGTGAAGAGGCTCATCCCTTGTTCCATGTTTAGGATGTGGTTTCTGGCTTTCTCTTTTCCAATCTTCTCACTTTTTTCTTTCAATTGGAGTAGATAGATCTATCTATCGCCCGGTTCACACTCCATCCACGTCTATTGAACAGGTTAAGAGGCCCATCCCTTGTTTCCTGTTTAGGATGCGGTTTTCGGCTTTCTCTTTTCCAATCTTTTTACTCTTACGTAGACCCCTGCGCATCAGTGGCATTATCGCCTTGCTTGGGGTGATATGATTAAAAAAAAAAATGTTCGCAACGAGTAAGTTCTAAGGAAAAATGTAAACAAAAAGGATACTTACATGTAGAATCAGAAATAGCTGAAATTTTTTTTTTTTTAATCATTTCACCCCGAGCAAGGCGGAAACGCCACTGATGTGCAGGGGGTTACATAAATGTAAAAAGATTAATTAGAAAAGAGTGAGGAGTACAAACTAGTTAGAAAGGAACAACAGAAAGCTGAGAAAGCAGGTGCGATGACAGATACATAGGTGGAGAGAAAGGGAAGGTTATAGAGGGGAGGGGAGAGAGCTAGAGACCAGTGGTTAGTAGATGAGTATTGACTTTGCATTTAAATTTCTGGAGGTTGTAGCCGTCAGGAAAGCAAGAATACGGGAGCGAGTTCCACAGGCGGGAAGTGCGAGAGAGGAAGCTGCAAATTAGCGGATATACAAAGAGTAAAAAGGGCTTGGCAAATTAGACCCGCATAGCACATATTGAAGGTAAGAGGGGCAGATGTAGATTGAGAGTAACCTACTTGAATATGGATTGAGTTTTATTGATTAAAAAATCTGATTAAGCCTTTGTGATTTAGTTAAAGCTGAAACCTATTTCAAACTGTACGAAGTCACTTAGAGTAATCGGTGTTACTAAGCAGTCCCTTATTTATGTACTGACCAAACTAGACATTGTATAACCTTCGGTGATCAAACGAGGGTTTAAGGTATAAATACACGGAGTAGCAGGAAAGGCACAAAAGAAGAAAAAATATTGTTAAGAATTACAAAGGCTAGGAAGTAATGAAGAGCCATAGTCTCTCACATTTTAAGTTTGTCTCAATGTTATTTTGCCGTTATTTTATTTTGTAGACAGTTCAGCTCAAAAACGTTGTTTTCCACATTAGTTTTAACTTGTTTAAATCCCGATAATCTTATCTTAATTTAAATTCCGGTCATTTTAAAAAGGTTTTTGTATTAATTATTATTTGATTAACAAAGCACATTTTGAAAATCTGGAAGTGACCGGAAAAGTATACACAAAGGAGTTTTATATATAATTATGATAGAGGAAATCAAATTTTTTACAAAAAGAAAAAAAAAGCATATATATGGTTATATATATATATAAAATCTGTCAATCTGTCTCTCTGTGTGTTTGTGTATCTCCATTCTAGCGAACCCTACTCCTCTAAAATCCTTGGTCCAATTCTAACGAAAATTGGGTCACTTGTCAATCATGTTATGAACCTTTGATGTACGCAAACATTTTTCGTATCGATTTACAGGTAACGGCAGAAGTCATCAGAACGCTTAGAATTTACAAACTCTTCTCCTCCGAGACGCCTTATGCGAATTCAACCAAAATCGGGTAACTTGTATATCAAGGTCTGAACCTTTGACGCATACAAATATTTTTTCGAATCAATGTACAGGGTTTGTCAAAAATTAATGACATCATAATATTTGGTGGTCTATTGCGCACTTTTATGCAATTCTCCAAGACGCATCAGTCAAACTCAACCAAAATGGAGTCACTGGTAGATCAAGGTCTGATGCTTTGATATGCGAACAAAAATTTCAATTGACAAACAGGCTGCGGCAAAAATTAATGGAAAATGTTGATTTTTGCGATCGTTTATTTCTTTGAAACACTTAATTTTTTTTGTAACTTCTACCTTATTATATGCCATAAAAATTTCACATTTTCTACAAGGTGGTAACCACTCTGAATTTTCAGGCACAATGCATCCACTTCTGCCACACAACATCATCGCATCACATTACAAGATCCCATAACGCACTCCCCCGTTCATTCAACTGTATACATCATTCCTGATTATTGGCAAAATTGACAAAGCATGAATCCCGTTTTACAAATACAATAAGAACCAATACTTACTTTGCATTTTTTTAATTTACTCGTCACGGCAACCTCATACTAGAGCCTTTTGAATAAGCACATTATCATTTCAATATAACTACTAAAAAAAACAGCAACGCCGCACTAGCAGCTAGTATATATATATATATATATATATATATATATATAAATTTTGATTTTTTAATTTACATATTCTTTTATTATATATATATATATATATATATATATATATATATATATATGCATACATACACACACATATATATATATATATATATATTCTAAACGTATATTGTTAAATGTAACAGACAATGAATGTCTATTATGTTTAATCATGAGCCGTTCTAAAAAGTCAACTGTTATCAATTTTGAAAATTATCAAAGACGACAAAACAATAAATGTTCTTGGGTAGAGTATCAACAAAAATACTTCTGGTTTTAATTTCAGGTTAAAATAAAGACAAAAATTGTGCAACATTTGGATGTTTTTATTATGATAGTTATGTAGTTATTATGCTAGTTCTAAGCATTCCGCTCACATGAACCATTTTCAGAGAGTTTACAGGGACGTTAATATAAAGACATCCACCATCAAAGATGATTTTATCTTGTGTTGACATAAAACATTGTTATGCAACGATAACAGTCACCGAATAGTAGACGCAGTTCGTAAAATTTGTAATATGGATCCATGACGTGACACCGCGTTAAAGACCGAAATGTTAACATATCTAAATGCCATGTAATGTGTTGTGACCAGATTGAAATGTTATTTTATTCAATGTGGATTGTTTTGATTTAATGTAGATGGCCTCCAGTATCTGAAGATATTTTACCGTGTGTATGAGTGAGTATTATTATGTTATCAACTAAAATCTGTCTAATATTACCTACATAGCTATGTTTTTCTAAGAAATGTTCTTTAATTGAACTCTGATTAGAAAGGTGACAGGTAAGTCTACGGGAGAGCGTGGTTGTAGTAAAACCAATATAGGTACTGACTTTATTATAAGCACCAGAGATACAATCTCTGAACGGGCATGTAAATTGATACGCTACATTGGTTTTCTGCAGAGGATTTAGTTGTGTGGATTTAGGGTTATTAGAGATTATGAGGTTTTGTTTTAAGTTTTTCATAATATAAGATGAGCTTAATTTGATTATTATTATTCATCTGTTTAACAGTATTATGTTTTTCTTCAGGTGATATGTATATTTCAACACATCACCTGAAGAAGAAAAGTATTTTTCTGAAACATGAACATTTTTATGTAGTGATATAATGCTTATATAACCCACTGTAATAACAAAATTAGAATATTAAGCTTTACTCTGTATCAAGCACTCCTTATGAAAGTAAAGGCTTGAACAGCGGGTTTTAATTTTTGTGTTCTTTCATTTTCTCATGATAATTATATATATATATATATATATATATATATATATATATATATAATATCGCACATTGAGTGCTGGTGTTAACAAAATAAGGTTCGATGTAAAATGACGTTTTATCTTAGCTCAGCACCTAAAGATTGTATTGTACATTTATTAATACACACACACACACACACACACACACACACACACACACACACACGCACGCACACACACACATACACACACACACACACACACACATATATATATATAAAGAGAGAGAGAGATGAATAAAAAATATTATTTCAAAAACGTTTATTCGATGCTTTTGTCAACAGAAAATGAATGAAAATACAATAAAGGAAACATATATGAGTATGGATGTAAATAAGTAAAACGCTCAAATAACATTAATTATTAAACAAAAAAAAAATGGAATAATGACTACATGCATACATAAAAATAAATATCTGCTTAAATACTTAGAACCTGACGAGCCAAGATCCTCTTTCACTTTTCTTTTTCGTTTTTAGTTTTTTCATTTAGTTTTATAGTATCTTTTTTCATTTTTATAAAAATATATATATATATATATATATATATATATTTTAATTCAGATACTTCAATCCAAGCGAAAAAAGCAGGAAGGTAAATTCCAAAAAACCCGATCCTAATTAATATTAAAAATTTATTTTAATATTAAAAAATGATACAGGAAGAGAGCTCCATGTAATAAAATATTACAGAGCAAATATATATTAAAAAAGGATTAATTCAAAGATGTTGAATGGCCATTTCGATATGAAGATCCCCACGGGGGACGACACATCACCTCAGCAACAGAAAAAACCTTTCAGAAACTGGAGAAAAATTAGTCTACTTTTCCTTTTTAAATAGATTGCAAAGAAATTAAAAAATAAATAATAAAATAAAATAAAAAGAAAAAAAGGGAAAGAAAAAGAAAAAGAAAACGAAAAAGAAAAAGAAAAAGATAGAATAAAATCAAATAAATAAGAAAAGAAAAAAATTGACATCGTCTGGGTTCGCAAAAAAAGGGAGAATGTAACTAAAAATTAACAGACAGCCGTGTTAAATCGACGTAAGTCAATTTTAGCCGTGTTAAATCGACGATGTCAATTTTTTTCTTCATATCGAAATGGCCATTCAACATCTTTGAATTAATCCTTTTTTAATATATATATACCCCAATTATACGTTAAATGCCCCCACCACCTCCACCATAATGTTTAATATCTTTTTAAAACTCTTACGATTTTACTTTTAGATTTCGGTATAAATTAAATTAAAATTACACATTTAATAAATAATCGGACTTGGTTGGTTTACGTTGTTGTGACGACGCATTCGCATCAAAGAAAGACGCCGAGAGTTTCAAGATTTTTGAAAGAATATTTTTTCATTCACGCATATTTTCTCTTTTTCTTTTCTTCCGATCATATTTGTTAATAAATTCTACATTGTGATAACAAAATCTGCCATGAATGGTGAATTTCGATAGAGTGATGGTATGTAACCCTTTTCCAAAATATTATGCATAAACAATCAACTCATTTTCTATATATTGATGATGCTCTAGTAATATGTCATATTAATACTGACTTCATACTGACTTACTAGATCTTGTAGATAAATTAAACAAAATGGAATATATAATAGAATTTACATAAAAAATAGAAGTAAAAAATAGTTTACCTTACCTAGATATCATGTTACACCTAGTTGACAGCAGCTAAAACTTACTGTCCACCGAAAATCACCGAACCTTATAAATGTCTATTCCCATCATAACAACAAACAAAACCCAGAATGATCATCAGATTCTACTTAAGAGCACTCAGGATTTTCAGCCCTTGATATTTTTTAATAATCATATAATGCCCTAAGCAAAGCAGTTTACTGCCACTGGTGCGCAATGGGTTACATAGAAGGGAAGTTATGAGAGTGAGTGAAAGGTTACAGGGCGTGTCAGGAAGTGGGTAAGCGAAGGATGAGAATACTGATGAGAGTGGAGTGAACGGAGAAAGGACTATGAGAGAGAGGATGCAAGTTAGTGAGATAAGAGATGACTATTGACTTTACATTTAAATTCTTGGAGATTGTAGCTGTCGGAGAAGCAAGTAAACAGAAATGAAATCCACAGGCGGGAAGTCCAAGAAAAGAAACTGTGAAGTAGAATTTGTGTTTACATTTTATTGGATTCACAGTAAAAGGGTGGGACCTTGTTGCTAATCTTGTGGCTAGAGTAAATTCATATATAGGAGGCACCAGTGAGCTAAGTTCATCGGAGCAGAAGCCCTGAAAATATCTGTAGAAGAGACACAGGTAAGCCACATTGCGCCGGTGAGAAAGTGACTGTATCGAAGCTGCCATGTCGGAATCGTTCACATTAGAGATTCTCCGTCGGATTTCTTCAAAGACTCCTAGGTGGAGAGCAGGGGCACCCGACCAGATATAGCATCAGAATTCAAAGTACGGTAGATTTATATACGTGTAAGTTGGTTTCAAACGGGAAAAACTTCCTGGCCCTACACAGAGAACCGACCTTCTTAGTAGCGGATTTAGCTATGGATTCTATATAGTCATTTCACTTGAGGTCTGTTGTGAGAGTTAATCCGAGGAGGCGCAATGATTTGCTTTCAGGGAGACTAGCCTGATCCATGCTAATGGTGGATAGGAGCGATTGTCTGTGATGGTTAACAGATAGCAGCTTCGTTTTGGAAGCATTAAAATTCACGAGCCATTTCTTACCCCAGTCCACCACGGATTGGTGATCTTTTTCAAGCTCCTTAGCGAGGTTTGTTTTGTCAGCCTCGGTAGATTTTTGATCAAGGCGAGATTAAACCTTAGTGTCGTCAGCGTATATGCCTACCTGAGATCTTAAAGAGGAGAAATACATTGAAAATACTTTCAAGACTGTAACTATTTTATTTTCAATCTGAAACAAAAGGCTCATCAAATATTCCAAAATAGAAAAGCGGTCCCTGCTGACAAACCCAACAAATAAAAAAATGTATTATTCTACCTACAAATTCTATCACAAATACTACCGGAAATAATTGATCTTAACTCAACATAAAAAAATTGTCACAACTGAATCTAAAACAATAAAAGACTTAAGACAAAACAAAACAACAAGCCAAAACTTCAAGAAGAAAGTTATTATATCAAACGCAAGGATTGTCAGAAATAATATATTGGAGAAGTCTCAAGAAGTTTAAATAAAAGACTATCAGAAGATCAGTCAATTAAGTGCCATACGCGATACACGCTTTGGGCAATCACGTTTTGAAAACGACTTGACTGACTGGGCAGAAGATTATCCCTCAGTAGGTAGACTGGTTGCAAGCCAAGGCTATATAAAACCCAATCTGTCCTGTTATTTAACCCATAACTGGAGGTACGAGACGGATTAATTCTTTTCTCAAGGGTATTTGCGCGTAAGTGAATGCAAGGAATTCAACTGAAATTCGAACTCGGCTCCCAGATTTCTCTTTCCGAGTTAAAGAGACATTTTAAGAAACGACATGCAAAACACGTTGTCTGTTCACCGTAACCACACTTCTGACATAAAAACGCTTCTCTAATTAAAAGAGAAAATAATTCACGAAGACGAAAATGTCTAGAAAATGCTTTAATCGCCAGTTCAGCCACAGTAAATTTGCGTCCGGGTTCTTATAACATTTTCTTTACTAAAAAAATAATTAAAAAAAAAGATGATGGAAAAAAAAGCAAAACGAATATAGATGAATTCGATTAGATTTTTAAAAAATACAATTTGCAAAAGAATTTTGAAACAGCCTAAGTTTTTTGTTTATGTGCATGTGTAGTCACAACATTTAACTGTAATCAGTCTGAGGCGGATAGGAAATGAAAAATAAAAAGCAACTTTCTTCAACACTTTTTCAAAAATTCAAAATGGCGTGTGAAATCCTGGTTTGCCGTATAGAAAAAGGATTGACTACGTGCTTAAAGAAAAAGTCGAAACCGGATTTCAAGAGAAGATTTTAAATTGATTTTCTGACCAATGGAAGCGATTTGCAAGACTAAAAAGGCTTAGCAATCGAGTGCTAAAAAACTAAATGGCTATAAAAGGCTTCGGTCAGTGTCAGTCAGACAGTCGGCTGGGAACATCGACACACGAAAATGTAAAAAGGGAGAAATTTCAAGTCGACCCGGACGTAAGGTCGCGTCGCTACTAGTTTTCTTTCTTTTTCTTTCTCGTGTGCTGATTCCTTTAATTCTTCTTCTCCGTTCAAAGAAACGCTGATACATACATACGTAAGTACACATAAACTCATTCCAACAAATTACTACTACAAACATTTTTACAAATCTTGATACCCTTAACTTTCTTATTGAACATTAACTTCTATAATTCATGTTATCCTTTCTGTCAATAAATTAACATGCAAACTGTATATTTTTATTTTTTAAATATTCCACATATCCACACACATTCCAACCTGCTGATAACCTTCTGGTGATGACAATGAATAAAATCTCTAAGGTGTACGGAGTTCGGTTATACTTCGTACAAGGTCGAATTAATAAACATTAACCATCTCCCTACGGCTTCAAGTCCACACATCCACCTGTACATTATGAAAGCACACAATATAATTTTTAACGACTAATATTAGGGGATAACACCAAAATACTTTACAGCCCCCAGTTCAAGAAAGGGCTAAAAACCTTAGAAGCTATTATAATACAAAATACGCTTCTATTTTAAATATCATTCACCGCAGGAGACAGTATCTTGAAGTGCATACGATATAATTAAAGTACACACATATATTACTATTAAAAAATAAAAGGAATATAAGAATGAAAAAATAATTAAATAAATTAATCGCATTATTTTTTGCAGCGTCGTTCCCATTAGCTGTTACACATGACACCATGCTCGACCGTTTCAAACTTCCAGCTTCCCAAAGAATACCAGAATGCAGACAAAGAAATTTTAACTGCAACACAGATACCACCTTGGTTCCTGATAATGATTGCGAAATTCCAAAGTACATTGAACAAAAATAACAAAATATGAACTTTGGACATTTGATCCACAATTCTAATCACAATACTCAGCACCTTATCCGAAAATTGAAAAGAAAATACTTAAAAAATGAAATCTTTTTAATCAAACTTGTTTCTCTCTCAACCAACACGGTGCTTAAATATACCTTATTCTCACACACACACGCGCTGCTTAAATACGCCTTATTCACACACGCATATACACACATTGCTTAAATATACCTTATTCTCACGTACACACACACACACACACTGCTTAATTATAGCTTATTCTCTCTCTCTCTCTTTCTCTCTTTCTCTCTCTCTCTCTCACACACACACACACACACACGCATATAAATGTTCTACGTTGGTACTTATATTCTCGAGCGCACAAATTCTATTCTTTCTGGAATTGTTAGCTTTTTCTGCCATGGGTAAAAATCTGAATCATGATATTTAAATGATCAAAATAAGAATAAGTTTCTGTAGTAAAATTTCTATAATCTAGACTTTCACACCACCCTGTATATATATATATATATATATATATATATATATATATATAGTCATCCACAGACAGATCTGTTTTGCTGTATCACAGCTCATCAGTACGGTTAGACATCCGTTTGCTTTTAACCCAGGATTGAAACCCGACCGAACTGGCGTCAGTCGGCGATTCTACCTCTGAGCTATGGGCGCTCGGTAGAAGGAGGCAGACTTTTAGCGCATGATGTTTCATAGGCCAGTAGCCAGAGTGCTCTAATTTATTACTGAATTAGCGATGCGTATATATATTGGCAACAAATAAAGTCAATTTCATACTTACAGGAATTTATAGATGGTAAAATAACATTAGAATCTTTCAACATTTAAAATACTAAAAGATAAAAAGGAATCATGGCACACTGGGGTGAAGGGTGGAATTTATGGGGATGGTACGGGCAGGTATTAAATAGTAATGATATGGAGTCCGATAACATGTTCTCTGTTTGCAGAGAAACGTGGTCCTGGTCTTAATGTACATCGACTCCAATGCCTGTAAATAGAATGTAGAGTGTGGACCAGACAAAACAGTGAACTGGTCCACATTGAAGCCATTTAAACTATTTCTGCTGCTTATCAGGTGTCCAGCAATGGAAGTGTTTACAAGTTGACCAGCATAAACATCCGTTTTGAGAATTCTTAGTGAATTATATATATAATCAAATTTCTAGTTAAGAACGCATCTTATCACAATAGACAGTTTCACAAACAAATTTTCCAAACGAAAAACATCTCGAGTGACGAACACGAAAGCAACGATAACGTGCAGCAACAAACAAAAAGCTTATACTTAGCATCAGGAAGACAACTGAGGCTTATGGAACACGTAACGAGGAAGGAGAGTTTAGAGAACTTAATACTCACAGGACGGATACAGGGAAAGAGAAACAGGAGAAAGCAATGTGAGACATATTTGATGGGCATGAGCAAATGGCTAGCGGAGTGGAGTTTGGAAAAGATGCCAAAAGGAAGAATATTAAGAGCGACAAGGGTCAGAGGCACATGGAAGTCCATGATCACCTACGTCCTGAAAAAACACGTTACATAAAAAAGAAGATTCTTTAATTCTCTTTGATCCCTGTAATTTGGTAAGAACTGTAACATTTCTTGCAGCATTGGTTTTCTTGATCTTCTCTTTATTTCTGAGAATAGTCAGTCAGTCAGTTAAGTACCATACGTGATACATGTTTGCCAAATAGATTTTGAAATAGACATGGTTAACTGGGCAGAGAATTTTCTCGCGGTAGGTTGCCATTACTTTCTGCAGTAGATTGGTTGCCAGCCAAGGCTACAGAACCTAGTATTCTACTCAAGGTAGAAGAGGTGGATTAATACCTTTCCTAATGTTATTTGTGCGGAAATGAAAGGAACAAATTCGATTCGAATTCGAACTCGGCTCTCCGATTTCTCATTTCTTAGCCGATATCAATTGCCCCACAATGCCCATTTGAAAATATTTCAACTAAAAAGCGAAAATAAAAATAGGAGTAAAACTAGTGACAAAAAATAAAAGTGAAAATACATAATCTTAAAAGCAACAATAATAAGATGGATCCAAACTAACAATTAAGAAATAATTAATAATTCCTCTTACATGCATCAATTATTAAAAAAAAAAGGAATCACTTTAGTCCATGCGAAGCGACAATGCCACGCATGGGGGTTACAGGGAGTGAAAGTGAAAGACAATAAGGAAACTGAGAATGGGGAGGATTGAGGAAAAGACAACAAAAGGAACAGTGTTCAAGAAAGAATATGGCGATTTTTTTGTATAATCATAGACTAAACTATAGCCCGGTTCACACTCCACCCACGTCTATTGAACAGGTGAAGAGGCTCATCCCTTGTTTCCTGTTTAGGATGCGGTTTCCGGTTTTCTCTTTTCCAATCAGTGCGTTACCGCCTTGCACGGGTGATATGATTAAAAAAAATCATATCTGCCCAAGCAAGCTAGTCTATTCCTATTGGTTCACAGGGGTTACATATGAGGAAAGTTATGAGAAAGAGTGACAGGTTACAGGGAGTGTCAGGAAGTGGGTAAGTGAAGAGTTAAGGTACTGAGAGTGGAGTGGACGGAGAAAGGAGCATGAGAGAGAGGATGCAAGTTAGCAAGATAGATGACTGTTGACTTTACACTTAAACTCCTGGAGATTGTAGCTGTCGGTGAAGCAAGTAAATGAAAGGGAATTCCACAGGTGGGAAGTGCGAGAAAAGAAGCTGATGGAGTAGAATTTGTGTTTGCATATTATTGGTTTAAACAGTAAAAGGGTGGGACCTATTTGCAAATCTTGTGGCTCGAGTAAATTCATGCATTGGGGTATCCAGAGAGCTAAGATCATCGGAGCAAATGCTGTGAAAGTATTTGTAGAAGAGACACAGCGTTGCATTTAAATGTTTGAAGATTGTAGTTATCATGGAAGCATTTAAATTGATGGGCGTTCCACAGGCAGGAAGTGCGGGAAAAGAAACTGTTGGAGTAGAAGTGACGGTTGCAATTAGCTATTTTAACAATAAACACGTAGAACCTAACAGCCAATCTAGTATCGAACTTAAATTCTTGTATCCGGAGGACCAGGAAAATAAATCTTGTCAGAACAGTTGCCATGAAAATACTTTTAGAACAAACAGAAGGAAGTCACGTCACATCGGTTAGAAAGTGACTGGAGACGAGATGCCTGGTCAGGATCGAATGTATGACAGACCCTTTCTCTGGATTTTGTCAAGAATCTTGAGAGGCACAAGAGAAACACCAGACCAGATATGACAACAGTTTTTAAATGCTCGGACGAATGGTAGATTTATAAATGTGCAAGATAGATTTTGACGAGAAAAAACAAATTGGTACGGCTTATTAAAATAACCTTCTTCTGTATTCAGTTGAAACGTTGTGTCTATTACAACACCTATATCAACCAAGTTGAGAACAAAAGTTCAAAATAATTTCAAGATTATTGAAAATTACTCATCTCAGAAATAAATACAAATTATAAGAAATGGCCGAACCCACTAACATACTCCAATTGTCAAAATCTTTCTCACACTGAATACAAAACACTCCAAAATATACCACTTCGGGACGTTGGCAAATGGATATATTAGTTGGTTATCCATGTGTTAGTATCATATAGGGGTCATGAGTTCGATCCTTAGACTTGGTAGTGATGAACCAAAATCCAACATAAAAGAATAATAATTGATTACATGGGATATTTAAAAATAATCAACGAAACAATTTACATCAGCCAATCTAGGGGCATCTGATGAAAACCAGAGGGTACTTGGTCGATACGGTGTGTCAACTATAACATTCATATCCACCAAGATGAGAACAAAAGTTCGAAATAATTCCAAGATTATTGAAAATTACTCATCTCAGAATTAAATATAAATTATGACAAGCGGCATGAACCCATTAACATAATCCAGTTGTCAAAATCTATCAGACACTGAATATAAAAGGCTCCAAAAATACATAACAAAGTCGGGACGGTGGCGCATTGAATATTGTATTTGGTTATATATGTGTTCGTGTCATCTAGTAGTCATGAGTTCGATCCTTGGATTTGATAGTGAGAGTGCCAAATTCCAACATGAAAGAACAATAATTGATTTCACAGTATATTTCACAATAATCAACGAGATATTCCACATCAGCCAATCTATGATGATGACAAGTGGGTACTTGGTCGAAACGTTGCATTTATTATAACACCTATATCAACAAAGATGAGAACAAAAGTTCGAAATAATTCCAAGATTATTGAAAATTACTCATCTCAGAAATAAATACAAATTATATACTAACATACTAACATAATCCAGATGTCAAAATCCATCTGACACTGAATATAATAACTTAAAAATACACCACTAAAGTCCTTCGGGACAGTGGCGGAGTGGATATAGTAGTTGGTTATGTATGTGTTAGTGTTATCTCGTTAAACAACAACAATTGATTTCACAGGATATCTTGCAATAATCAACAAGATATTCTACAGAGGGTATTTGGTCAAAACGGTGTGTCAATTATAACACCTTTATCAACCAAGATGAGAAAAGTTTTGAAATAATTTCAAGATTATTGAAAATGTTTAATCTGAAGATAGATAAATAAATAAACGTTTACGGCCACATCATGTTGAAACACCGACTCTCGTACGATCACCGAAGTTAAGCAACGTTGATCGTGATCAGTACCTAGAAGGATGACTGCTTAGGAATACCAGGTTCTGTAAGTTTGTGGGTGCGTGTGGTGTAATGGTTCGCAATTGTTAATCAGGAAGTCGAGTTTCAGTTCCTTTTGCATTCGTTATCTTAACTTACGCGCAAAGAACCTTGTGAAACGCATGAATCCACATCTACCTCTAGCTATAGGTTAATTAGCAAGACTTGGATCCTTCAAATCATTATCATCTCAGTCAGTTAAGTTCCATACGTGATACAAGATTGGGCGATCATGTCTCTTTCGAGACATGACTGACTAGCCAGAAAATTATCCCGCAGTAGGTTGCCATTACTTTCTGCAGTAGACTAGTTGCCATCCAAGGCTATAGAACCCAATCAGTCCTGTTATGTAACCCATAACTTTAGAGAAGATACGGATTAATACCTTTCCCAAAGGTATTTGCGCGTAAGTGAATGCAAGGAATTCAACTGGAATTCAAACTCGGCAACCCGATTTCTCGTTCCGAACCGATATTTTTTTTTTTTTATAAGCGTTTCACCCCGAGCAAGGCATGTCACTGCCACTACTGCGCAGGGGGCTACGTAGAGTGGAGAAAGGATGATTAAATATAGGAAATGTCAGAGGGTGGGTGATAGGCGGGTAAGGATACCGAGAATGAGGGTTGGGTAGATGAGAGTGTTCTGAGAATAATTGGGAGTTAGTGTGATAGGAGGTGTCTATTGACCCTACATTTAAACACCTGGAGATTGTAACTGTCGGGAAAGCAGAGTTGTGGAAGGGAAGCGTGAGAAAAGAAGCTGTTGGAGTAGAATTTACGGTTACATCTTATTTGTTTAACTGTAAAAGGGTGGGACCTAGTTGCTAATCTTGTATCTCGTGTAAATTCGTGCTTAGGCGGCACCAGTGATCTAAGCTCATCGGAGCAGTAGCCATGAAAGTACTTGTAGAAGAGGTACAGGGAAGCCACATCACGCCAGTGAGATAGCGGCTGCAGCCGGTCTGTCATTGCAAAAATTTAAATGCAAATTCAATTGTCATTTTCATCTTCTTGAATCCCGTTCATCTTTTCTTCTTTCGTCAATACCCCGTGTACCCAATCATTTCCCTGACTATAACCATCTGCGCACTAGTGGCGGCCCACCTTGCTTCGGGTGAAATTATCAAAAGGTAAAAAAATAATAATAATGATTTTTTTCTTCTAAAGAGCAACAAGATCAATAAAAAATAATGATCACGGCCATATCACATTGAAGCATTGGTTCTCGTAAGATCGCCGAAGTTAAGCAATATCAAATCTGGTAAATATCTAGATTGGTGACCGCTTGAGAAAATGGTAGTTTAATGGATAAGGGCTCCGAATTGTCCTACGCCTATGGCATGACTCGGAGGTTCATGCTTTGTGCAATCATGAACACCTGAATAATAATGCTATACATATATACACACTTCTTTTATGTATATTTATCATTTACGTCACTATATATATATATATATATATATAAATAACCCTTATGTCACGCTCATAAAGACAGTGACGATAGCAATTTAGCGTCGTCTCAGTTCATTCTCTTTACTACCGATTATGAAAGCACTTGTCGCGTGTTTACTCTTTAAGAGCGCCTTGTTGTTTTATTATTGTGTAATAATTATGTTGCTGTTTTGGGAAGAATATATATATATATATATATATATATATATATATATATATATATATATGGAGAGAGAGAGAGAGAGAGAGAGAGAGAGAAGAGAGAGAGAAAGAGAGAAAGAGAAGGGCAAGATAGTTCTTTTTTTCTCAGTTGGAGTAGATAGATCTATCTATTGCTCGGTTCACACTCCACCCACGTCTATTGAACAGGTTAAAAGGCTCATCCCTTGTTCCCTGTTTAGGATGTGGTTTCCGGCTTTCTCTTTTCCAATCTTACTAATTTTTTTCTATCCCCCTTCACATCAGTAGCGTTACCGCCTTGCTCGGGGTGATACGATTAAAAAAAAAAGATAGATGTGTACATATTGTGCTAGGAGGAAAAGTCAGCCATTATACCATTTCCAGAACAAAAATATTTCTCAATGAAAGATCAGAAATGATGTCCAGATGTAATGATACTTATAAATAATTATTAAGTTCATGCAAACATGGATGAAAGTGTTTTGTTGAGATTCTTAAGTAACAAATCCCTAATTGTGAAAATTTTCGTTAGTCTAAAAATTCCAGTCACGCATTCGTAAAATATCTCTGACTGTACGTTTGAAAAATGGAAAATAAGTTATCATAAGTCGCCTGAAGCTACCAAAGTTGAAACTTAGGTTGCGCAAATACTTTTTTCCAATTGAAAATATAATCCTCTCTACTTTAATAAAGACTGTTGTGGATTTATATATATATATATATATATATATATATATATACATATATCCCTCCTGTCTCGCTCAAGAGATTGTATTTTTTGTGTCTGAATATAAGATACTCATGAGTAGGTAGTAGGTATATATATATATATATATATATATATATATATATATATATCTGTTGCCGTCATTTTAGACGGCATATTGATAAAAAATATTTTATCATCGTTTTTACGGCACGGACGCACTCGTAGAATACTAATAGTGAAAACGTTTCATTTTAACGGCTGTAAAATAAATTTCCTATTATTTGGATATAAAACAAATATAATATCGAGAATCAAAAAAGAAGCCAATGACAGATTTGTGCTTTCGAAAGCCAATTCAGGTAACGCCTATAAAAGTCTGATTTCCATGGTGTATTCTGCTAATTATAGACTCACTAGAAGCTCTATTTTTTATCAAATGTTTCATTCATTCTTTTATATATATATATATATATATATATATATATATATATATATATATGTTGTTGCGTTTTTAGGACAGGGCTCATGTCCTTATAAAGCAGTGTGTATAGGAATTAAAAACTCTTCTCTGACTGAGATTGTACTCAAATCCTTTATACAGGAAGTCGTATGTATCGATTAAATCACAAAGCATAATTAGACAACGTTTTTCTTCTCTTTGTCGGAGTGAAATTCGTTATCTGCTTGAATATTTATCCCACAATAAATCCTGAGTTGGCATCTCGACTTCAATCACTTTCTCACCGACGTGACTTGACTTCTTCCGTCTATCTTTTTTACAAATATTGTCATCGCAACCGCTCCCACAGGTTTGCTTATAAAATAGCTAAATGTCACCGTCATTTCTACTCTACTTCTCGCACTTCTCGCTAGTAGAATTCTTTTCCGTTTACGTATCTTCTCTAAAGAACCCCGAGATGAATAGCAGGAACATCTACCTAGATTGGCAATAGTATTCTATGCAAGATAGAAATGTGCAAAATGCTTCTAACAGAAATAAAAGCTCGGGCCCGACCCAACCTTCTTAGCGGTTGTTAATTCAATGTTGTCGTTCCACTTGATAATGTGAGGCAAAGAAGGCGCAGTGTGTTGCTCTTTGGAAGACTAGTGTCATCCTTAAAGATAGAAGTTAAGAAAGCTTCTTTATGGTGGTTAAAGGAGAACAGCTTCGTTCTGGAAGCATTTAAATTTATGGGCAACTTTTTTACACCAGAGGCCACAGAATCTCCAATATGTACTACGTGCCAAGAGAAATTTACAATGAAACATATACTGTTAGGGTGTGTAGGTTTGGATCTAGTGTAAAAATAAAACCATCCAAGATCGTAAATTTTCTTAAAAGAAATTGGATTGTACTAAAAAATATGAGTAATTAAAGATATATATATATATATTTTTTATATATCAAATATATGTGCAAACATGCACACCTTTGTTTTTTATCAAACCATTGCTATGAATTTATTTCAAAATTTTGATGGCATTAAATGACATACTGAGATTGATATGCCATAAATCAAAACAACCAACTTACCCTAGTCTATCACAGATTATAGCCTTTAAGAAAGTTGGTTCACCGTGTCGTCTTAAACAACTGTGCTGTTTAAGATCTATCGTACATATTTATAAGTCTACCAAGGGTTCATGTTAGAACATTGCTGCCAAATATGGTGCAGTTATCCTGCTATATCTTTAGAAATCCTGGGCAAAATCCATAGAAGGATCAACAATATTATTGTTCCTGATCTGGTGGCTCGGCCCCAATCACTTTCTCGTCGACAATCTCTTTTGCCTTTCCAACAAATACTTTCATGATAATTATTCGGATTAGTTCTTCACTATGGTGCCTGAACTCTTTCAATTTAAGAGCAATACGAGACTAGCGACGAGATCTCACAAATTTACAGCTGAGCTGGCGAGATGTAACCGTAAGTTTTATATAAACAGTTTCTTTGTTCGTAATTCCCGCCTATAGAATTCCCTTCCTGATCCATGTTTTCCAGCCGAATTTAATCGCCAAAAATAAATAAATGCAATGTTAATCCCTGTCTATCCTATTGATTACTTTTCTATTATTACAATTCCGTTATTTTTTCAATTTTCTAAATCTTTTGCAACCAGTAATCTCATCGCGCAGATGTCTATTGTGGTGCAGTGGACATCGGCTTGGAACGAGAATTCGGGAGCAAAGTTCGAATTCCAGCTGAATTCCTTGATTTCACTTACGCGCAAATACCCTTGAAAAAGGTATTAATCCATCCCTTATCCTCCAGTTATGGGTTAAATAACAGGACAGATTGGGTTTTCTATCCTTGGCTGGCAACCAGTATACCGCAGAAAGTAATGGCAACTTCATCATCATTTATCCATCACACCCAGATGGTGCATAGGGCAGCAACTTTTTGTTCCTGTTTCTGTCACAAACTGTTTTTTTACGAGGCAGGGTTGTTAGACCTGCACCCAAACCCCAAACCTGGAGGACCATGGCAACATACTACGGGATAATTTCTGCCCAGTCAGTCATGTCTCTTTCGAGACATGATCTTCGATGTCTGAATCACGTTTGACTGAATCCCCTCGTGTCTTATTGGTTTTATTGCTTCATTTGTGTTAAACTTGATAAAAACAATATTATTTTTGAGTGAATATTGCTTTAACGATGCTTTTTTTTTTTAGGAGAACAATGAATTTTTCCAGATGAAAGTCCTACTATTTAACCTATCACTGTCGGGGGAGATTCATCTTTATCGTTCTCAATATTATTTGCATGTTAGTGAATGCAACGGATCCGACTGGAATTCGAACTCAGCTCTCCGATTTCTCTTTACGAGACTCTATCCGTTACACCACCCGCATATCCAACCCGTTCTATGAAACGACAAACTGAAAGCACAATTAAGAAATATTTATCAATTCAAGACGTAAGTAATCAGGTTTGCCGTCACTCAAAATCGATCTGGAACAAGTTCACGGCTAAGGAAAATTCGATCATGATGTTATCACACAGTGATCGATAACCGGATACGGTGGTGAGCCAAATTGATTTTCAGCAAGATGCGCACAACTGTTCAATTTCATTTATACTTCAAGCGTTCAAGCGATGTACAC
The DNA here is from genome assembly GCA_037127315.1 of Ascarosepion bandense. NCBI lineage: Eukaryota > Metazoa > Mollusca > Cephalopoda > Sepiida > Sepiidae > Ascarosepion > Ascarosepion bandense. The sequence goes on from JBBBDQ010002115.1 coordinate 684,270, forward strand.
ATAGTAGAACAAGGCAGCCAAATGTCGTCAGTATCAGTACGTTAAGAAGAAGATAACTTTATTTTGTTCTTATTTGTGCGGCGTCTCTTAAAGACATAGGCGATCATACGTTTCCACAATTTACTTTCTCATATGGTTCTTGGTAGTTTTTCTCATTTGCTGAGCCCCTCTACTCTCGTTTGACTACTCGTCACTTAAGTGGATTGCTGCATTCTCTTATCTCTCTATATAGCCTATCAGGGTTAAGACCCCACTTTTTCATGTGTCCAAAGTATTTCAGCTGTCTTTACCTGATTTTCAATAGAAGTATTCTGTCTGTTGCAATTTTTATTAAAATTTCTTCGTTGCTTATTCTCTCCGTCTATGTAATTCTCAGTATCTTTATGTAGAGCAACATTTCTGCTTCTTTTAGTTTTCCCTCGGAAAATTGTTGAAAGTTCACTATCATATAAGAGGGTGAATATCACATCAGTCATTCAATTAAGTGCCATACGTAATACACACTTGGGCGATCACACCACGTTAAAAATGGTTTCCGTATGATCGTCAAATCTATTCTGATCAGTACCTAGATGGGTCAGTCAGTTAAGTGCCATACGTGATACACGCTTTGGCGATCATGTCTCGAAAGAGATATGACTGACTGGGCAGAAGTTTATCCCGCAGTGGGCTGCCAGTACTTTCTGCGATTAGGTTGTCAGTCAAGCTATAGAACACAGTCTTTCCTGTTGTTTAACCCGTAACTGGAGGAAAGAGACGGATTAATACCTTCCCAAGGGTATTTGTGCGTAAGTGAATGCAAGACATTCCACTAGAATTCGAACTCGGCTTCCCGATTTTTCGTTCCGAGATTATATTCACTGCTCCACAACGCACACCCTATAGCTATCTGAAAACACCTTTCTTTGTTTCTAACGAATTTTATGGTTTCTCGGTATCTTGTTTACCTTTTGGGATGTTTCATTCGTTGTCCAATGCATACTTCGGATCTCAGAGTCGCTTATTCCATCCTCTGATATGAATGTGAGATTGGAGATTTTCAGGAGCGTGGTTACCTTTTAATTGCTGTTGTTCTCAAGTCCACCTGACTCGGGGTGGTAGCGCCTGTTAGGGTCACAGATGTGGCCAAATTGAGAAGTCACAAACAAAAGTGATAATAGAGTTAAGTACAAATAGCTAAATCCCAAACAAAAGCAAAACAATTTGAAAGTATTTACATAATTTACATTGTTCGGACTGTTGTTCACATCGTTGTTGCCATATTCACGACGTTTCGCTCATTGTACACTCCATGACCTCAGGGTCACATGGCTCAGTGGATAAGAGTGTTGGTTCGATCAAGTGACTTGACCCAAACAGTTGTGAGTTCAATGCCAGGTTATAGAAGTGGTGATTAAAAACTTAGAGAGTTGAGTTAAATGGCAATAGCTAAAGTTTTGGGAAGTGGAATAGCTCATGAAAGAAAAAAGTAAAAGAAAAAGTTAAGTACAAAATTCCAATCGCCTGAAGAAGGTCGGTGCGTACAACTGCTGAAACAATGTAAATAATTACAATACCGCATATAAGAAACATATCTATGAAATTATAAAAATACAGTTTATAGTAAAAATATCAGCAATACATTTTCTATTAAAAGTACCAGTCAGTCATTTAAGTGCTATACGTGATACACGCTTTGGGCGATCATGTCACGGAAGAGACATGACTTACTGGGCAGAAGATTATCCCACGGTAGGTTGCCATTGCTTTCTGTGGTAGACTGGTTACCGGCCATGTCTCTAGAACCCAATCTGTCTTGTTATTTAACCCATAACTGGAGGGAAGAGACGGATTACTTTTCCTTAGGGTATTTGTGCGCAAGTGAATGCAAGGAATTCAACCGGAATTCGAACTCGACTCCCGGATTTCTCGTTCCGAGTTGATATCCACTGCACCACTATACCTATTTCTATTAAGATGACCAACAGTAAGTATTTATCAATAGTTGCAGGCATACAATTATGGTCAAAATCTTTAGATTTCAGCCTTAAACAACATGTCGTGGTTGATATATTGCTGAACAAAATCAACCAACAGAAAAGATATTTCATGGCATTAATTCATATAATATTCCACAATTTCTTAAAGAAATTGAACTGTATTTCAAAATATAGCTTCAACATAAAATTCACATCACCGCCTTCAGTAATTATGTTCATATTAGCATGCATATACACAATGTATATCATCTACCATATATGCACTTGTGAAAGTAGAATAACATTTATTGATTTTCTAAGCGTTGCTTAGATGTGGCACAAGGCAGAAAGTAAGGGACACCCAGCGAAGATCGAACTTACTTGTAATGGTACTAGCGAGTCAAGCTTGCTAACCATTACACCACATATATCATATTCTTATTCCTTCAAAACTCTCAAGAAAATCTAAATTTTGTCATTAAATCACCCATAATGAGTTGATGTGCCGGTGAACAAACAAAACGAAACGATTCCCAGATATTTGAACATCTGCACCTGCCTGATGTTTATATCTCCAATTCGTAACTCGCAACTTTTCCGATTGTTGATGACTAGCCTTTCTGTCTTCTTACTTTCACGACAAGATAATCGGAATTAAAAGCGGTCGTTAATCTTGTCAAATAAACTTTATATCAGGGAAGAAGAACTAGCAATAGCTATTAGCCAGATAAAGTCATGGAACTTCGCAAATACTCAGGAAACAAAAAAAGAGCGGAAAACAACATTCTCATCAAAGACACTGAAATTTCGAAAATTTTATGGAAATTAAACAGTCTTCCGGAAGCGTCTAAGAGCTCTGATTAAATCATAACTAAATAAACACGTTTCTTGTTCTTTTATGTACATTGTACCTTCAGGACGTAGGCGATCATGGCCTTCCACGTCTCCCTATCCCTGGTGGCTTAGCACGCTTTCTGCTGTTACGTCTCTCAGTCCCCTTTCTGTCATCCACCTGCTCAGGCCTTTTAAATATGTTATCCGCTGCTTTCCTCTGTCTCTTTTTCCGTCTATCTGACCTGTTAGTATCAGCTTCTCCAAACCCTTCTTCCTCATTGCATGTCACAGGAACTTTAATTGTCTCTTTCTGCTGTTCAATATTCATTTCATTTTCGTTTCCATCATTTCCAAAACCTCGTCATCCTTCTGTAGAATCACATTTCTGTTGCTTCAAGTTTTCCCTTCATCTTTGTTGATATTGTCCGACATTCACTGCCATATTAAAGAACTGACATCACATAGCAATCCAGTACTCTCTTCTTTGTTTCTAGTGAAAGTTTCCTGTGTCTTAATACTTTACTCAGCTTCTGGAACGAAACTTTCGCCATACCGATTCGCTTTTGGATCTCTGTGTCGCACTCTCCGTCTTCAGTTAGAACACTTCCCAGATATTTGAATTTTCGTACCAGCTTGATTTTAACGCCCCCCCCCCACCTGTATTTGGCAATTTGGACTGCTGTTTTTGCTGATTACCATGCATTCGGTTTTTTTGCAGTTTATTTGTAATCCCTTCATGTCACTCTCTTCAGCCATCTTTTGTAGGAGGTCCTAGTAATTTTATACGTTTGCCTATAAAAAGGCAGTATTCATAGATCTAGCGACCAAAACTGCTTTCGCTTGAAATTTATGAAATCGTTCTCGTGTAACATATTTTTCTGTAGCTGTTATAAATACAGATGCAGAAAAACGTGTATCTGTGTTTCACAGACTACGCAAAAGCATTCAAAGGAGTACGCCACAAAGGTTTGACAGAGATGCTCGGTAACCTACACGTATTCAGAAAAGACATAAGCTTAATCAAGAATCTGTACTGGCAGCAGACTGCCTGCATACGGACAAGAAACGAGTTCAGCAGATATGCAAGAATAGAAAGAGGTGGAAGACAAAGTTATGTCTTCTCACTAGATCTATTCAACTTATACAGCAAGACAATTCTGAGACCTCTAGAAGTTCTGCTAGTATTCGTCACTGACGGCCACAATCTGAACAATATAAGATACGCTGACGATACAGAGCTGATAGAAGTCACGGCAAGGAAGCTACAAGACCTCCTAGAGAAGATAGCTAAAGAAAGCTAAAGAAAGCGGGTAAGAAAAGGCTAAGTATAAACTACAAGAAAACTGATTGCATGGTCATACAAAGAGCAGCCCAAAATGCAACCTACAGGCGGGAATAAGTAAATGAAACAAATGGAGAAATTCAAATAACCGGAAATCGTTCTAACAGAGGACTAAAAGTGCGACACTAAGATGGAAGGCGTATTGGAATGTTACGGATGTATTCCAGAAGTTGAGTAGACTACTGAGAGACAGGAAAATTTCGCTAGAAACAATGAAGAGAGTGCTGGATAATTATGTGATGTTCATCTTTCAATATGGCAGCGAATATTGGATAATCTCATCTAAAATGAATGAAAGACTTGAAGGCATCTAAAATGTGGTTTTACTGAGGATACATTGGACCGAATATGTGTGTAACGACAAGGTTTTTGGAGAAGATGGAAAGAGCTGCTCTCACCATTTCGAGTGCTGATGAGGTATTTCCTTCCGAAACTTTTATTTGAAATAATTTGACAATATTTTTTTTTATGTCATTATTTTCTCTTCGAGTTACACGTTCTATCCATTTCAGGAGTTGCTGCTGTTGTTAGTCTACAAGCCTTATGTTATTTGGCACAGTTCTTTGTGTTACTGTAGCACCAGCCGACTATATTCAAAGAAGAGTATTTTTTGACAAGATCCTCAGGCTTCACTTGCTCAAAGACATTTCTAAAAATTGTTGAAGTTTGCTGGGATGTGTTCTCCTATTCGCCATATTCACAAAACATTTCTTCCTGGGATTTTCATTTATTCAAGTTCGTGCAAAATAACTTCAATGATAATAAAATGTGGATGTACGTTGTGGTGCAGTGGATATCGAATCGGAACGAGAAATCGGAGTGCTGAGTTCGAATACCAGCCAAAATTGTTGGATACACTTACGCACAAATACCCTTGGGAAAGGTATCAATCGGTCTCTTCCCTCCAGTTATGGGTTAAATAATAGTACATATTGGGTTCTATAGCCTTGGTTGGCAACTAGTCTACAGCAGAAAGTAATGGTAACCTACTTCGGGATAGTCCCAGTCAGTTATGTCTCTTTTGAGACATGATCGCCCAAGCGTGTATCACGTATGGCACTCAACTGACTGAATAAAATGTAATTCTTTGGATGACATAAAAACCAATCTTAATGAGTTCTTGCCTAGAACCCATCGAAATTTTGGGAAGATGAAATTTTGAAATCGAGGAAAGGATAGAGAAATGTTGTGCAACAAAATCGTTCATATTAAGCTAAATAAATATTTTATGGCATAATCTTGTTTTTGTGTTTTAATTTCGTTTAAAAATTGGCATGAACTTCCCGGAAAAGTCAATATTTCTCCTGATAATATTTCTCGGTCTTTTATCTTTGCAAGATATTAATTCTTCTTCTGTGGCGTGAACATTCATGACGTTGGTGATTATGGTTCTCCATTCTTCTTCTGTGGCGTGAACATTCATGACGTTGGTGATTATGGTTCTCCATAACTTTCTATCTTTAGTAGCTGTTAGTAAGTTTTTATTTTATTTTTATCAACTTTTTCACTTCCCGTTCTGTCATCTATTTAAATACTCTCGTCAGGTAGGTGGATCTCCTAGACAGTTTCATTATAAAACTATTTCTGTATATCTCTGACATTTTTAATGTTGATAATCTCTATTGGTGTTAAATTTTCTAAGCTCCCTCTCCTCGTCATGATCCTCCGAAATGTCAGCTTTTTCGTTCTGATTCCGAGTGCAAGTATCCTTTTTGCTTTCATTTTCTTTTTTAATAAAATATGCTCATTGCTTACACTGTCCCACCATGGTATTCTCAGCACCCTTCTCTAAAATCTCATTTCTGTTGCATCCAGCACTCACTGTGGGGTGGGGTTTGTATGACATAGAGAAAGTTGTTTGTATGTGTGCCAAAAGAAAATTTCTTGTTTCTTAGTGTCATGTCAACACCGACAGACTGTATGAACTCTTCTAACCATTATTATACCTCCCCCCACAAGAGGTGAAAGAGAGTAATCTGAGGAGAGCGCCCTCAGAGCGGCCCGAACCCAGCCGAGAGTTGGTCTACGAACACTGCTGCTTTAACTACCATTACGAGTCCCAGTTCTAAGACAGAGGGTCGAATCATAGTATTACACACTAACTTGTATTATCTTTATTACTAACCAAGTTATAAGTATTGTATTCTTTCTGTATTTAATATATATTCATTGTTTCTTATTTGGTTGTTTTTGCGTTATTCTTAATGGACCTTTAACCGGGTCCACGATACTTAGTATTCTTATTAGATTTTGTAAGGTATCTTTTGTTATTTCAATGCACTTTCCGATTTTTATTAAAACACTTAAAGATATTTAAACTTTTGTACCACTAGTCATCCAGAAACGCAGTCTTAATTTTCTTTTTAAATTCGTGCCATTTAATATTGTAACACTGTGAGTGTAGAATAAATTAGGGTAATTTGCATTTAATAATAAAAAATTGCCTAATTAATAGGCAGTCTAATGGAACTATATCGTATTTCTGAATATGAGATATTTGTCAAGGCCAGTAGACGAAAGCAGGTCTCTCAAGAGAAAAAGTGCAAAAGTAACAGAGCATGGCAAGGTCTTTTCCTTTGTCTTTGAAATGATTAATGAGAGGCGAATATGAAGGCGAGATGTCAGCTTAAGTTGCAGTGAGAGACAAAAAGTTATCTACCCTTGATTAAAACAGAAAATAGCAATACAAATGATTTATAAATAAACCTGAGAATATAAAACAGTCACATGATCTGACGAGATCAGCTCTAGACACTGTAAGGCGGGAAGGCTAATCTTCTACTTTTTGCTCTGCGAAGTTACAGTAACAACACGCACAATTTCAGGCAACCAAACAGAGAAATAGGCAATTTATGTAGATTTTGAAATCTAGTCTTCTGAAAGTAGAAATATGTAAACCTTGTAATAAGAATATATATATATTACAATGAAATACTAAACAAATGAAGAAATTGAAGCAAGAGTACCACGAGCCAACTGTGAAACAAAGACAATTGAATTCATGCAAGCTAACATTACCAGTTGGTCAACAAATATTGAATCACAGTTCTATCTAAGAAACGTAACTACACACATCACCACATTTTATAATGTTATTGAATCTCTCACCGGGGAAATTGGGGTGAAAATGCCTAGCAACATATTAGATACTTAAAATTACGATGAATTAAAAAGACTTTAAATGAAACGCATGAACAAAACTAGAACTGCTAGATAAATTAATGGCCACCATATTTAGTACAGGTTAGCCATCAATTTACCTTCAGGAAATGTCTATGGCAGAAAGATTAGAGATAAGCAACGACATATGTTTATGCAATCTTTACAAGAATTACCATCTTCTATCGACCCTTTGTTAGCAACACAGAAAAAATTAAACTCAACCGGGCCGGGATAAATGGTGAATAAATTAATGCGTTTACTAAAATAAGCCCGTGTAACCAAATTCAGACAAAAGATGTGCGTACTAAAACATCAGCAATAACTTACGGTCTCAAACCTTTCTAAAATGAACAATTACAATAATATGTAGATCCTGCATATATTATGCAAATGTGGCGCATTCAAGTAAAGACTGGTGTAGTTAGCCAAACGAAACAACGACTTGATACAACAGACAAGTTTGCATCTATGTTCAATACGGCAATCGAAGCGGGGAACTAACAGGGTGCATTATTATAAATACCAGCAACTTTGGGGACAGGAATATTTCTATAAATAATAGATACCAGTGTCAGTTTATCTATCAGCCCACATAGCTACGTCAACGTATTATCAACGGGGCCAATACCAGTTTCTCTAACCACTTTTATAGTCTCAGGCATACGCTGCTACGGGCAAATTAAAGCTGAGATAAGCCTACCTTCCTACGGAGGACCTTTTTGTGGACGTTTATAGTAACAGACATTCATCACCTCCTACTTGAATTCAACTTTCTAAAAACATAGTTTAATGATAGATTGCTAACAGATAATGATCCTCGATCACTCAACATCATTTTTTTAATCATGTCACCCCGAGCAAGGCGGTAATGCCACTGATGTGCAGGGGGCTACGTAAGAGTGAAAAGATTGGAAAAGAGAAAGCCAGGAATCACATCCTAAACAGGGAACAAGGGATGAGCCTTTTAACCTGTTCAATAGACGTAGGTGGGTGTGAACCGAGCGATAGATAGATCTATCTACTCCAATTGAGAAAAAAAAACTATCTATCTATCTTGCCCTTCTCTTTCTTTCTTTCGCTCTCTCTCTCTCTCTCTCTCTCTCTCTATATATATATATATATATATATATATATTCTTATATATATATATATATCCCAAAACAGCAACATAATTATTACACAATAATAAAATAACAAGGCGCTCTTAAAGAGTAAACACGCGACAAGTGCTTTCATAATCGGTAGTAAAGAGAATGAACTGAGACGACGCTGAATTGCTATGTCTTTATGAGCGTGACATAAGGGTTATATATATATATATATATATATATATATATATATAGTGACGTAAATGATAAATACACATAAAAGAAGTGTGTATATATGTATAGCATTTATAGTAACAGACATTCAACGCCTCCTACTTGAATGCAACTTTCTAAAAACATAGTTTTATGATAGATTACTAACAGATGATGATCCTCTATCTCTCAACATCATTTTTTTTTAATCATGTCACCCCGAGCAAGGCGGTAATGTCACTGATGTGCAGGGGGCTACGTAAGAGTGAAAAGATTGGAAAAGAGAAAGCCTGGAATCACATCCTAAACAGGGAACAAGAGATGAGCCTCTTCACCGGTTCAATAGACGTGGGTGAAGTATGAACCGTGCGATAGTTTAGTCTGTCTACTGCAATTGAAAAAAAGAAAAAGAAAAAGGAGTGAAAAGATTAGAAAAGAGAAAGCCGGAAACCACATCCTAAACAGGGAACAAGGGATGAGCCTCTTCACCTGTTAAAGAAACTAGAAACATTCAATTAGTCCCGAATATTAATATTCCTGATTTACAAAATTGTAGCTCAATAGTATATCATAGAATTGATACAGAAATTCATGCTCTTACTTTTGCTAATGCGAAACATCTATCAAAAGAGAAAACACAGGCAGTAAAGGGTAAATTTTCGAAATTAGACTTCAGTCATTTAAGTGCCATACGTGAAACACGCTTGGGTGATCATGTCTCGAAAGAGACATGACTGACTGGGCAGAAGATTATCCCAGAGTAGGTTGTCATTGCTTTCTGCGGTAGATTGGTTGCCAGCCAAAGCTATAGAACCCAATCTGTCCTGTTATTTAACCCATAACTGGAAGGAAGAAACGGATTAATGCCTTTCCTAAAGGTATTTGCGCGTAAGTGAATGCAATGAATTCAACTGGAATTCGAACTCGGCTCCCCGATTTCGTGTTCCGAGTCGATATCCACTGCACCACAACGCACATCATAGTCCCTTACATGTGGTAAAAAAAAGAAACAGATGGCATTTTCAGATACTGAGGTCATTACCGCGCATTAAGCAGCATTACAAAAAGCGATAAATACTCCATCCTGAACATTAATCTAATTGCTGATAAAAAAAAAAGCAACGGAATTTATCTAGTATCCGCATAACATCAAATCAAAATGCACCAGGATGATTAAAAAATGGCATTCACTTCTCTTTGCATGCATACAAAAGCATTTGGGCAAAAGAATACAGCATCTACTTTTCAAAGATAATGGTCAAGACCTTTCAACAGAATGACTGCATTTACATACATTGACATTACTCTTATTTTCAGCTATCATTCTTCAGCACACATCTACGTCGTTGAAAATAGAAATGTTGCTGATCACTCGTCATTGCTTGTAGAAAGCAAAATGAGTGAGAGAACTTCCTTATCTCAGCATGTTTGAGGGTGAAGGTACATTCGCTAGTTAACAAAACAAAAACAAAAACCGGCCAGAAAGACAAAATTCAGAGACATAGTAAATCTGCTATTTCCCGTATTGTATTGACCATTGTTCGCTTTAATAAGGCTTACTTGAATATAACTGGTTCATTCCCTATTACTAAGAGAAGTTATGAAACATACAAAATACCTTACGTGTTAACAAGTATTGATCGCACAAGTGGATCTAAACAGAATCATTACCAGATAAACGAGCAAGGTCCGTGACCAATGAATTCGTTCACGCGTGGATCACACATTAGGATGTTCTACTTCGCGTGATAATCGATTGTGGTACTCAGTTTTAGAGCCAATGTCTTTCAGATATCGCCTCAATAGTTGGCTTCTATAGATTGCGCACGAATAGTTGCCATCATAAAACAAATGGAACATAGAAAGGAATCATGTCTGGACGCCTTTTCAATAATACTAATCTATATATATATATATATATATATATATATATATATGTGTGTGTGTGTGTGTGTGTCTTTTATACAAGGACATTTATGTTTGGGTTTAAATCTTCACATGCTTATGTTGTGGCATGTTATGTTTCATACACCCTAAACCAGATCTATGATAAAGATTCCCACCTACCAAAGGTAAGAAGTTCCTAGCTCTAAGTTTTCTTTAGTGAGGATTTTGTTTTGTTAACTAGCGGATACACGTCTACACCCACAATACTGGAGTCAGTCAGCCAGTTAAGGACCATACATGATACATTCTTGGGCGATCATGTCTCCAAAGAGGCATGACTGACTGGGAAGAAGATTATCCCGCTGTAGGGTGCCATTACTTTCTGCGGTAGTCTGGTTGCCAGCCAAAGCTATAGAAACAGATCTTTTTCAAGACAATGCCCTTCAGCAACTACAAAACTCTCTTTTTCAAGACAACGCCCTTCAGCAACTACAAAACTCTCTTTTTCAAGACAATGCCCTTCAGTAACTCCAAAACTCTCTTTTTCAAGACAACGCCCTTCAGCAACTACAAAACTCTCTTTTTCAAGACAATGCCCTTCAGCAACTACAAAACTCTCTTTTTCAAGACAATGCCCTTCAGCAACTACAAAACTCTTTTTCAAGACAATGCCCTTCAGCAACTACAAAACTCTCTTTTTCAAGACAATGTAGTCCTTTTTCGAAGAATGCTTTTGAATGTTTACGAAACTGTCATTTCGGAATAACGGTCATTAGCAACTACAAAACGTACAATTTCTGAGACAAGGATCTTCAACTAATAGAAACTATCCTTTTAAGGAAAATGCTCTTCAGTGACTAAAATTTGTCCTTTTCAAAACAACACACTTTAGCAACTACAAAACTTTCTTTTTCAGACTGATGCTCTTTAACGACTACCAAGTCTGTCCTTTTCAGGTCAACGCTCTTCAGCAACTACGAAACTCAATTTCAAAAATACTCTCTTTATAGCTACAACACTTTACTTTTCAATACGACATTCTTCAGCTACTACCAAAACGGTCCTTCGCAAAAGTACTCTCTTCTAATCCTCTACACGAACATTTTATTAAAAAGAAAATGAACTTGGCGATATATATTTTGAATCGTCTTCAATTTATTTGCTGTTGTCTTTCTTGTGGGCCAATCCCGCGACATTTGGAATTCAGATGAAAATGTCGATGAGGCGATTTTAGAATAGCTCTCATGTTTTCACTTTAAAGTTTTGGTTTTACAATTTCTGAAATGCAAATCAGCCCTTGCATATAATTTGTAAGATGTGAATATTCTATGCTGACACTATGGTAAAAATAATTATTCTGTTACTGGATTATGTGCTTTTACGTTTTAATATTTTTCATTATTCAGATTTATGCTACAGTAAGATAATATGTTTTAATTTTATTGAATAATACTTTCTTTTATTTGTTTATTTAGATTCAGATCTGCAAACGAGTAAAGTTCAACCAATGAAATCGTATAATTTTAAAATCGATTACCTAACAACAAAGCAAATACTGTGATGCTGTTAAAATAGTGAATCTTTAAATGTTTAAAAAATAACTAAGAAATATTAATTTTTTATCTATAATTTTAATTTAAATTCTGTTGCAAGCTAAAAATGTTTTTGTTTTAATATAATATCCTTTCGAGAGTGGAGCTGTGTAGAGTTTCAGCTTCTGTAGGGCTGCCTATGGCGGTAAGATTGAAAGGGAAGGATCAGACTGAACACGAACTCCAACAGCGGAATAAGTATACGGGATGTCAAATGCCAAACCGGTGGAAGAAGGTAGCGGCAAGTAGGCCGGAGTAATCAAGATAGACCGTTACAGATTAAGCATCAGTCAAAACTATGCAGTCAGGTTTGCCAGATGTTTCCTGCCCCTTTGAGCCGCTAGAGGGGTTTTGTGTTGCAGCTCAAACCAGGAACTAGTTTCATTGAAAGGCTGGAGTTTGTTTCTCTTACCAGGGCTGTGGCTTTAAAATTACCCTTTAGCCAGATCATTACGCATGAGTGTAGAACAAAACCATTTCTAGCAGTAAGCCAGATTTTAATTCTTAGGTAGTAACTTATTGCTACAAATGAGTGAAGTAGTGTTCAGGAAAAAATGAGTAGGAAGGCGCGTATTTCTGTGACCATCGTCCCTGTTTGTTAAGCAAAGCCCGTTTTGTTCCTTTAGTTTTTCTTTTCGTGGGATGATCAGTTTATACAGAATAGTTTTGTCTTGTCATTTTTGCCTAAAAATTAATTAAAAAGATATTAAGTATTTTTCCAGTTCCCTTGTCAGTCTCTTAAACAAGAAAAAAATCAACCATAGAAAAGAAATATTAGTTCAAATAAATGATCCTTGAGAAGGAAACAAATGTTAAAATAACCTTGCATCCATTTGGTGATATGATAAGAATTTTATTTTATTTTATTTTTAGCAGTAAAGCGTAAAAGATCTCGTCTCACACGGTGCAGAGCGATTCCACTCTTTTTCCATTAAATACTTTGTTTTTCTAGCCCAGACCAATTTTTTTTAAGCAATTTCCTTGAAGTTCCTATCGGCTTCCTTCATGTACCTATTATACAGCAAACAAAGATAAATAAATAAAATAAAATAAAATAAAATAAAAATAAATAAAAAAAATACTAAGCTCGTTACTTCGGGAAATCAATCTTCTCTTCAGACAGACTTTGTTAAATTTTTTCACACTTCTATTCATTCTTAAGCATAAGAACAAAAATTTCCTTCCGAGTCAGCTCGGCTACCATTTCTCTTTTTCTCATCACTTATCGGTTTTAGGCACGTATGGTCGAGAAATTTCCAAAAAACACCCTTAGCTACATTAATATTTTCACAAACAAATATATTTCTGTATTTTTTTCAAAGTCCTACTGGATTGTTATGCGGTGCCTGTCCTTCAATATGGCAACAAATGCTAAACAATCACATCAAAGATGAAGGAAAGATTTGAAGAAACTTAAATTTGGTTCTACAGAAGGATGCTGAGGATACCATAGACAGGACTTGTTACCAAGACGAAATCTGGAGAGGATTGAAACATCAAGAAAAGAAAGCTAAAGTTTTTGGAACATGTAATGAGGAAGGAGGGCTTGGAAAATTTGATACAGGATAGATCGAGGGAAAGAGGGACAGAGGAAGGCAACGCATGACGTACTTGATGGGTTTGAGCAGATGGATGGCGGAGCAGGATTTGTGAGGAGTAACAAGAAAATGGTTGTTAAGAGCTATAAGGGATAGGAAGATGTGGAAAGCCATGATCTTGTACCTCTTGAAGGGACACGGTACATAGAAGAAGAAAATATATAATTACTTTAATATTTTTTAATCTAGTTCTTCTTTAGCACTGCTATCGCTAACAGGGACACAGCGCATTCTTCCTCGGGGTTTTCACGCACCCTCCAAAACCTATCGATTTACAACCTTTTCAGAGTCATTGTCACTTATAATGTTGCTAATGTTAACCTTTCGCAATGATCTACTTCTCTCTTCATCGACCTTTGAACTGCAAATATCGACAGCGTGTGCCTTTGTAGTTGCGCCCGTGAGCTGATCCTTAATTATATAGAAGTCCGGTCCTGTTCTTTCTATCTCTATATCTAAAATTATTTATAAATGGAAATTTGTCTGTGTGTGTGTACGTTACCTATAGACTCCGAAATGGCTGAACCGATTTTCTTGAAATTTTACACAGTTGTACTACACGCGTCTGCGAGTGTTCTTAGTTATGCTTTGTGTCGACGTACCCCCGATAAATATCGAAAATCGATAATCGAAAAAATCGGGTTATAGGAGTGGTCCGATTTTAATCAAATTTGATACACTCATAGACAAAGGCATAAGAAATAATATTCAGAAGTTTCAAGTTTGGAGTTCTTACAATAGCGCAGAAAATCGATAATATATATATATATACAAAAGGCAAGGTGCTTGTGTATGTGTCTGTTTATCTGCCTGTATGTCTGTATTTTTTCAGCTCTTTTATTTTAGTTTTTGCTTCAGGTTTGGCTCTAATAGGTATAATTGTAGTTCTTAGTCTCAGCCATGATACCATTTACTCAGAGGACTTACTTAGCCTTCAAAATTCAGTTTATGACGAAAAAAACTTATTTGATATTGGTACCAGGAAAACAAAATTTGACTTACATCCATTCATTTTTTTTTCAGTCTACGGTTTCGTTTTAACTGAAAATAACTATTGCTTTTTTGTCTTTCGTGCCAACGTCCAAAGAGTCTGAGCTCCAGGACCATGGATTAGTTTTAAATCTTTCATTACACCCGATCAACGCAGGTGCTATATTGCTAGTCTTAGTATAAAAGACGAAAACTATGTTGTCTTGTTTACGTTGAATCTGATCGCTGCTAGCGGCTGTTTCAAATGCACATTCCAGGATCATTCATTATCGGCGACTCTCTTCGCTAAAATGTGAGGCGTCATGCGAAGAAGTCTCTCCAATCTATAGTTAATTTGATGATGTTTAAAGGAAGTGGTAACGTGATTCACCCTCAGCTTTTACAACGATTCCTTGATTTACGTTTTAGCGCCATTATCTGTAACTATCTCGACCGAAACGAGCAACATTTTTATTTATCAATACACTAGCAGTATAGCCCAGCGTTTTTCGGGTATAATTAAAGCTTTAAAACTAATCCATGGTCCTGAAGCTCAGACTCTTTCGACGTTGGAACGTAAGACTAAAAAGCAATAGTTGTTTCCAGTTAAAGCGAAACCGGAGATTGAAAGAAAAATGAATGGGTGTAAGTCAAATTTTGATTCCCTGGTATCGATATCAAATAAGTTTTTCTCGTTGTAAACTGAATTTTGAAGGCTAAACTAGTCCTCTGAGTAAATGGTATGGCTGAAACTAAGAACTACAATTATACCTACTTAGAGCCAAACCAGAAGCACAAACTAAAATAAAAGGGCTGAAAGAAATACAGACATACAGGCAGATAAACAGACACACACACAAACATATTGTCTTTTATATATATATATATATATATATATATATATATATATATATATATTTATATAAACCATTTATGCGTTAAATAAGAGGAAAGATTGGGTTCTATAGTCTTGGTTGGCAACCAGTCTAACGTATAAAGTAATGGCAACCGACTACGGGATAATGTTCTGCCTAGTCAGTGCATCACGTATGGCACTTAACTGGCTGACTGTCATATAACCTTCATACGAAGATCATATATATTATTGATTTTCTGCACTATTGTAAGAACTGCAACCCTGAAACTTCTGAATATCGTTTCTCATGTCTTTGTCTATATGTGTATCAAATTTGATTAAAATCGGACCACTCCTATCACCCGATTTATTCGATTATCGATTTTCGATATTTATCGGGGGTACGTCGACACAAAACCTTGATAAAAACACTCGCAGACGCTTATAGTACAACTGTGTAAATTTTCAAGAAAATCGGTTCAGCCGTTTCGGAGTCTATAGGTAACGGACACACACACACAGACACACACACAGATAAAGTTCCATTTATAAATAAGTTTAGATGAGCGATGATTTCACTTTTTTAATTTATTACGTACAGCAAATGTCACAGACCATCCGCCAGATCAATCGATATACTAACACTACGTATTGACTGCCTAATAATGAGCAAGTGTAAGGTCCTGATACATCAACTGCAATCTTATCAAAGAGATATAGAGTAGGGTCAGTTTCCTTCATTTTAGGATCTACTTTTTGGGGTTTCTATATTGACATGGAACTCACGTTCTAATGTCATTGATATAAAGAACCAAATGCATTTGCACCCAAGCTCTCACACACTTTTCTATTCATACATATATTCTTATTTTCCTATTCTTTCATCTTGTTCGGTTAAGTGCCATATGTGATACACGATTTGGGCGTGATACTCGAAAGAGACATGACTGGGCAGAAGATTATCTTGCAGTAGATTGCCATTGCTTTCTGCGGTAGACTGGTTGCCAGCCAAGGCTTTAGAACCCAGTCTGTCCTATTATTTAACCCATAACTGGAGGCAAGAGACGGATTAAAACCTTTCCCAAGGGTATTTATGCGTAAGTGAATGGAAAGAATTCAACTGGAATTCGAACTCGGCTCCCCGATTTGTCGTTCCAAGTCGATATCCACTGCACCACAATGCACATCTTCATGGTATTGTTCGAATTCGAGTTGAATTCCTTGCATTCACTTACACACAAATACCCCTGGAAAAGGTAATAATCCGTCTTTTCCCTCTATTTATGGGTTAAATAACAGGAAATATTGGGTTCTATAGTTTTGGTTGGCAACCAGTCTAACGTATAAAGTAATGGCAACGGACTACGGGATAATGTTCTGCCCAGTCAGTGTATCACGTATGGCACTTAACTGGCTGACTGTGATATAACCTTCATACGTAGATCATTTGGGACATATAAACGTACTGGGGGCTCGTCGTTAACATTAGATCCATAATAAAGTATATCTTCCAGGAGAACATACTTTTTTCTTTTCTTTTTTTTTAATCATTTCACCCCGAGCAAGGCGGAAACGCCACTGATGTGCAGGGGGTTACATAAATGTAAAAAGATTAATTAGAAAAGAGTGAGGAGTACAAACTAGTTAGAAAGGAACAATAGAAAGCTGAGAAAGCAGGTGCGATGACAGATACATAGGTGAAGAGAAAGGGAAGGTTATACAGGGGTGGGGAGAGAGCTAGAGTCCAGTAGTTAGTAGATGAGTATTGACTTTGCATTTAAATTTCTGGAGGTTGTAGCCGTCAGGAAAGCAAGAATACGGGAGCGAGTTCCACAGGCGGGAAGTGCGAGAGAAGAAGCCGCAGGAGTAGAATTGTCGTCTGCATTTAGCTAACCTGACTGTGAATGGGTGGGACCCAGTTGCCAGTCTGGTTACACGAGTAAACACCTGTTGAGGAGGCATCAGTGACTTAAGCTCGTCCGAGCAGAAGCCATGAAAGTATTTATATAAGAGACAAAGGGAGGCCACATTTCGACGATGGGGAAGTGGCTGCAGTCGAGTCGCCAGATCAGTACCTATCACATTACAGACTCTCCTTTGGAGCCTGTCAAGAACACTGAGGAGAACGGCAGGGACACATGACCATAAATGGCAGCAGTACTCCATGCACGGACGGATGGTTGACTTGTATATATGCAGGATGGATTCAGGTGGAAAAAACATCCTGGATCGATATAGTGACCCAACCTTCTTAGCAGTAGATTTTGCTATGGATTCAATATAGTGGTTCCATTTGAGGTCTGAGGACAGGGTAAGTCCGAGGAGGCGTAGTGTATTACTCTTATCTCCTTCCTTAAGACCCTCGTTATCTGTTTTAATACACTATTTCAGTTCCTTAATGTTCTTATCCGCATTTTGGTCTGAACTAATGTTTACACCATCTATTTGTGATTTCACTTCATTTGTCACTTCTTTTCATTTTTCCCAGACTGTACAATGTGAAAACCTGTCAAACTCACTAGAGTTAATAACTGCTATCCCATACGTTCGATCATTTATGCTTAATGGCTTAAAATCTTTATCCACGTTGGGTGATCTTGATAAGAGATCTACATACACATTATTTCTACCTGCTAAATATTCTACCCTACCATCATATGCCACGATAATAATGGCTTACAGTTGAATGAATTTTTATTTTTTATTGGCGACTTGAAAATCTACTGAAGAGGTTTTTTGATCCGTAAATATTATGAATTTCGCATGATAAAGGTCATTAGCTTGTTTTGTAATGAGTAATCAATAACAATTGCTTCCTTTTCTATAGTCGACCAGCAGGCTTGCTTCTAGCTTAATCGCTGAGATAGAAAATAAAAGGTTTTTCTACCACTTTTTCTGCTACTTTAACAAACTGAGCCACGCTCTAATAGATAAATATGAAGTGTCTATATAGAGATTATATGGCTTATTCAGATTAGGGTAAGCGAGCATAGATACTGAACTAAGTTTATCTTTTAAAAGATCAAAGGTTTATTCAGATCGGGGTAAGCGGGCATAGTTACTGAACTAAATTCATCTTTAAAAAGATCAAAGGCTCGCTTCACATGAACCTGGCATTTTTTTCTTTTTAACTGAATTAGTGAGTCTGCCAGTTCAGAAAAAAGTCATAACAAAGCGCCTGTAATATGAACACATTTCAATAAAGCCACGAAGCAGACTAATTTCCTTGGGAATAGGTAATGTTTTTATTGCCCTCACTGAATCCTTATCGGACTCAATCGAGGCCGTCGCTATATTAACCAAGGTCTATCCTATGATTAAAGTTGACGCACTGACGTCACACTTAGTAGAGTTCTGTTTTATACGGAATCCGTTAGCGTTGACTTATTTTCAGAACCAAATATGCCTTCTTTCTTGTGTGGTACCACAATGTAAAGGGAATTATAAAAATGGACCGAAAGTTCATTGTTTTTCGTTTCCAAAAAATAAACATTTATTTGATAAATGGAAACATGCCATTAAAAGGGAGAATTTTACCCCAAGTCCATTTAGCAAAGTAAGTAGTTAAAATTTTATCACCATTTATTTCAACAGTCACTAAAATCAAAATTTGCTAAAAAATTAGTTTTGCCGTAGCACAAGAAGAAAGAAAGCACTTTGTTTATATCTTTTAAATTAATACAATAAATTAAGATATTATTTTTATTTCTTTGAATAAAATTGAAATAAAAAATATCTGAAAAAAAATTAAATACGGCTATTCGTTCGTAAGTTTTTTTTTCGAAATATTTTAAAATTTAAACTGAAGCCGAAAAAAGTTGTTAAACATTAAAATCATTATATTTTCTGAAAGTATTTGAATTAATAGTTTATTGACATTTTATTTCAGAAAATAGTGTTTTCTTTTCAATAAAATGTTTAAAAATTCTTAGAAAACGAAAGTAAAAACTTTTCTATACTTCTTGCAACTTTATGAATCATTTTTAAACATGAAAAAATATTCCTGAATTAATTTTTTTTTTATTCTTTTTAGTTTGTATTAACAAAAACTACAAAATTTATCTTATAGTCAATTTTAAAAGAATTTGTTTTATTTTTAAGGTTTTCTATTTGAAAACTCCGTGAAATTATGTTACAAAAAAACAAAAGTCAAACAAGTCACTATTACCGAAAACTTAAACTGGAAAATTATGATTTGTTTAAACCTATTATTTCTGACTAAGTTTTGAATTTATTTGAAACATAAAGGCCTAAATCACACCACACTTGAATTTTAAAACCTAACTTTTAAAATATTTAATTTTTAGAAAATATTTAGCACAAAATGGAACACCCTCAAAATATATTTTCCAAACATTTTTTTCCCTATTTTTGATAATTTGAAAGATAACTATCGACATTAATCCAGAGAAAAAATTGGAAATAAAAAATTAGAATTTTAACTGAAGAATTCTTTTATAGTTGGTTTAGGGTTTTTTAATCCTTAAAAATTAAAACATTAACCAAAAAAGAGTTTTGCAAAAACATGATTTTTTTATAAACAGTTTAACATCATAAATGAAATTGAAATAAAAACATTAATTTTTACTTTCTTTTTCATTTTTTTACTATTAAAATATTTTAAAAATGTAATTTAATTACCAAATATCCTAGAATTTTTTAAGTGTATCTTTTTTGAAAGGTAAAAAAAATATCTTTATTTCATCCAGTAGGATTAAACAATGGATTCAAAATATGTCAAAATTTTATTTTAAAATTCGAACTCCGTTATTTTTTAGCAGAATTTCCCTAAAGACATTTGATATTCTTAATAAATCTATTGGATTAAAAGTTCTCAAGACTTTTTAAAAATCTATTTCAGATTTAGCTATCCTATCATTAATTCGGTCGATTCATAATTCTTTTTATCCGCTGTAACATAAAACTGGCAATAAAATGTATAAAACTATTACTACTAAAGCATTTTTTCTTGATTCTATTCATTAAATATTGTTTTTCTAATAAATGAATATATATTTTAACTTAAATTAAAATAGGGAAATTCACTTGATTCAGTGAATAGGCGGACTTTGGAATCGTAATACGAAATTTCGAATTCCAGTCTTTCCGTTTAACGCTCACATTTGGTTTGGACTATCCTTGGAAAAGGTATAAATAATTCTCATATTCCCTTCAGCTATGGATTATATAATGCTTTCACTGCCGATGTTATTCAAAAACTGTGTATTGACAATTCAGCATTAAAGGACCTAAAATAGTTGATATGCAATAACAAAAACAAAACAAAAAAAACGAAAAATTAATTCATGAGTTTTTGATAGGCATATTTCTTTATTCTACTTAACCCCGATGACTATTTTTTTTTATCCTTAGCGAGTCATTCATTCGTTTAGCAATTAAGATTTAAAAAATATGTTGTGGTTTCTTTTGAAAATATTTTTCAAATATGTGAACTTCATTTTCGACCTGAAGACATAAAAAGAGAATCGTCAGCATTTGATAAAAAAACGGGTAAAACTATTACAGTTAAACTTGAAAGACCATATCTTTATGATGGTGCTATATACCTAGGATTCTTCCAAACTGTCCCTCCTATTTATCTTCATCGACCTCCTTTAGAAAATCACCAAACTCCAAGAAAAATCAAAGGGAAAATTGTGATCTGAAAAGAGCTTTAGATCAAAGTATTGCAGATGACCTAGCATACAAAAAACAAAAAATGTTCCTTAACATTAATGATATGGAAGATAAATTAAATTTTATCGACAGAAATGATTGGACCATTATTAGGAAACAGGATAAACTTATTTGTCATATCATCCAGTCTCCATATCCTAAAATGACCCTGTCTATTGTAATTGATTCAGATTTTGCAGCACATGTGTTCTGTAATGATGTGGAAATTCACAGAATAGGAGAGTATAAGATTCCTAACTTTGTAACTGATGTGAATATTTTTGAAATTTTGATTTCAAACCTTCAAAAAATGGACATAGAAGAACAACAAAGCAAACCGCAAAATGTTATTTCAATATTAAAATTGATCATGTCATTTCTGTTATTATTGCAAGAGGAGTCAAATAAATACTATAGTGCAATTAAATTTATATATGAACAAATAAACCTAATGACACTAAATAAGTTCAATTATTCAACAGAAATGATATTTTCTTCATTATTATATAACTGTTCTCCTACTGGATACAGATTGTTCAGAGATTCAAAAAATGTAATTTTACCAAGCTATTCAACCATTAGAAGACCTACCCTATCACCCTCTATGAATCCTGTTGTTGAGCAACATAATTTTCTAATGTATATAAAAAAATAAGTTCAAGTTACTTGCTCAGAAAGATATCACAGTATCTTTACTTGTTGATGAAATTCATCTAAAACCTTATTTTGATTATAAAGGTGGCAATGTTGTTGGCTTAGCCAATAACACCGATGAGGCAGCAACAAGTGCATTTGCTTTTATGCTTAGTAGTGTGTTATCGAATTATAAGGATGTTATACATATAATGCTGACTAAATGTCTTAAAGCAGAAAATTTATTCAACATAATTAAACGCTTAATTGGGTTGGAAGAAATAGGCTTTAAAGTATTGTGTGTAATAATGGATAACAATGCAATAAATAAAAAAGCTATGTCTTTATTTTGTTCCCTAGCAAAACTTTCGATTGTATATCCACACCCAGTTCTGAAGTCTAGACCTCTTTTTTTCATATTTGACTCAGTCCATATTTTAAAATGTATCAGAAACAACTGGCTTGGTCAAAAAGATGCAAGTAAATGCATGATATTTCCAAAGTTTTGTTTCATTGGAAATCATGAATTAGATAATGTCCAAAGTGCTCCATTTTGTACCTTACACAAACTTCATGCCCTGGAATCGCAATCATTTCTAAAACATTGTTACAAAATGACTGCCAAGGCACTTTCTCCTAGTAATCTTGAAAGGCAAAATGTTAATTTAGTATTACAAATATTTAATGAATATACTATTCAGGGATTGCTAACTTTAGGAAAAGAAAAATGTTTGCCCAATTTTGCTGAAGTTGCGGAATTTATAAACATATTTTTTATTTGGTGGAATATAATGAATGTGAAAACACCAGTTAAAGGTTGGAATCTTCAAAATAAATATTGCAATCCATTAAAATTAAATGAAGAAAATTATGCATTTCTAACAATATTTTGTAACTGGTTGGAATCTTGGGATAGCATTCCTGGAAAAAGTGGTAAATTAACAAAGGAAACTTTTACTGCTTTACACCATACCACTTATGCCATTTTAGAACTAACACAATATTGTACAGAAGAACTGAAAATGTTGTATATATTACTTGGAAAATTTCAAACTGATCATCTGGAAGCAAGGTTTGGCCAGTATCGACAACTTAGTGGTGATCAATATAATATCTCTATCCGTCAATTATTTGAATGCGAAAAAAACTAAGAATGTTGTCTGTTTTAAAACTTAACCTGCCTTTTAATAATCAAAGTATTAATTTGAAGAATTTACAAGAGGTGAATTGGAATGAAATGACAGAGGAACAAAATTTAGATGTTTATAAATTTAACATAGATGTAACTGATAATGATGTTCATCAGTGCAAAGTCCTGTCTATTATAATATATTTAGCAGGTTATTGCTGTTATGCCGTTTTAAAAAAAAATGAAATGTTATAGTTGTAAAAGTTTAAGTATCAGGAAGAGATGATTTGCTACCTGATATAAACAGTTATTTTCAAGGAATTAATAGAGGTTCTCTGTTATATCCCAATGATGTAACAACAAATTTAGTACTATACAATTATATTGTTATTAATAAACTTGTAAAGAATCCTTCTTTTCTTCATTCAATGAATCAAAGAAAATTGTCTATGTACATAACATTGAATGTTTTGGCTAATGATGAACTTCTTTTTCATGTTGACTCATGTGGTGAAGTCATAGCATTGAAAAACTAGAAAAAAATGATTATCTGGAGCTCTTCTAATGCATTATTAAATAATTTTTGTAGCAAGGAAAATGATAATATTACTTGTAAGAAGTTAAGTAAAAAAAGAAAACTTCAAACATTCAGCTGAATTTTGAGACATAAAAAAATTTATAAGGTTGATTTTTAAAAAAACAGTAACTTAAACTTATTTAGTTTGAATTAATTTGCATGGATTTAAATTGTTGCACTTTTAAATATTTTAATTAATTTGCTTATTTATTGTTGCTTCTTGTTTGTTCCTAAAATTCTAATGGTTTCTTGATTGCTATATTTGAGTGATTCTGATTTAAAAATTCTTGCAATTGAAACAAAAGTGATTGTGAATTTTCATAATTAAATTAAAAATATGAAAATTTAAGCAGTGTTTGTTAAATTTTTAGAATTTAGACTAATAAACGAAAAGTTTTGTCTTTAAAACTGTGTTTATTTATAAACACGACCGACAGTCAATAGTCAACAATGATGTTTATATTTTCTTATTGTTTTCTTAATTTTATTTAAAATTAATAAAACCAGCATAAATCAAAACATGTGTCTTTCTTTTTTTCTTGTTACATTTTAAAAAGTTTTAAAATCTTTATTAAAAAATAACGACTTTGTGATTATCAACATTGTCATGAAGACGGCTACGCTACGGCTACGATTCATGACTCTACTACCGTGACGTCACATTTCATTTGCTTAGGCCTTGGTTAATATAGCGACGGCCTCGACTCAATGTCCTCTTCATTTTTGGTAAAATGTAAGTAATATATATCTATCTATACTTATTTATTAATGGAACTTTCTCTGTGTATGTGTGTGTGTCTGTGTGTGTAGTGTCCGTTACATATAGACTCCGAAACGGCTGAACCGATTTTCTTAAAAATTTACACTGTTGTACTATAAGCGTCTGCGAGTGTTCTTAGCTAGATTTTGTGTCGAGTTACCCTCGATAACTATCGAAAATTGATAATCGAAAAATCCGGGTGATAGAAGTGGTCCAATTTTAATCAAATTTGATACACTTATAGACAAAGACATAAGAAACGATATTCAGAAGTTTCAAGGTTGCAGTTCTTACAGTAGTGCAGAAAATCGATAATATATATATTTAAAAAGGCAAGATGTTTGTGTATGTGTCTGTTTATCTGCCTGTATGTCTGTATTTTTCAGCCCTTTTTTTTTAGTTTTTGCTTCTGGTTTGGCTCTAAGTAGCTATAATTGTAGTTCTTAGTCTCAGCTATGATACCATTTACTCAGAGGACTAGTTTAGCCTTCAAAATTCAGTTTACAACGAGAAAAACTTATTTGATATCGATACCAGGTAATCAAAATTTGACTTACATCCATTCATTTTTCTTTCAATCTCCGGTTTCGCTTTAACTGGAAACAACTATTGCTTTTTAGTCTTTCGTGCCAACGTCCAAAGAGTCTGAGCTTCAGAACTATGGATTAGTTATAAAGCTTTCATTACATTCGAGAAACGCCGGGCTATACTGCTAGTCTTTCATAAAAAACCCAACAAACATTCGTCCGTGCATTGAATACTGTTGCCCTACCTGGTTGGGTGCTCCTGTTATCCATGTTGATGCTCTCGACAAAATGCAGATAAGGATCGTCAATATAAACGATTCTAACTTGGCACCCGCCTTCAGTCAGTTTCTCACCAACGTGATGTAGGTAACCGCTGTCTTTTCTACAAGTGTTTTCATGGCAATTGATCTGACGATCCTTTTTCTCTGGTTACCTGACCACACTTACGCGCGCTACTAAGATTGGCTTTTACCGTCAAAATAGTTAAATGTAACCTCCACTTCTTCTCTAAGGGTTTCTTTTCTCGCACCTCTCGTTTGTGGATCTCTCTGCCGTTTGCTTGCTTCCCTGGTAGCTACAATCTCCTAAGCTTTAAATGCAACGTCAATTACCATATTTTATCTGCTTATCTTTCTTCGAGATTCTTTGGAACATTTTGTCTCTCAATGTAACTCCTTACTCAACACTGACAGTCCTGCCTTGCTTGAAGTGAAATAATTATAAAAAAAAAATATTAGCAACCCGGATAGCGTTGAAAGTCTCTGCTATCTTTTGCCCGGCTTTCCTGTAGCCTTTCATGTCTAGCTACTTAATATCTAAAAATCTTATTAAATATCATTAACAAGAATTGAACCCTATCCTGAGTTGAACTGTAATGTTTATCGCCAGTATGCCCTGGTAGTGTATTACGTGGGCTTGTTTTATTTCTGTCTGTTCTATAAATGTCCACGATTAATTTGCATGAATTTCTTCTTGAAGTATTATGTTCTCGTAGTTGAATCGCCATTGCCCAGCTTATGATTTTAATTTGCCCAGAACTTCTGTCTTCACAGTGATCTCCCTGTCGCACTATCACTGTTTGCGAACAACCCGAACATCAGCTCTGTTGTTCAGGTACGACATTGGATATACACCTCTGATAAATATTTTCTAAAATTCTAACCACTCATTTAACATGACTAGATCAAAGAATAGGCTGAATAAGTGTCAGTCAGTTAAGTGCCATACGTGAAACACGCTTGGGCGATCATGTCTCGAAAGTGACATGACTGACTGGACAGAAGAATATCCCGCAGTAGATTGCCATTGCTTTCTACAGTAGACTGGTTGCCAGCCAAGGTTATAGAACTCAATCTGTCCTGTTATTTAACCCATAACTGGAAGGAAGATACAGATTAATACCTTTCCCAAGAATGAATGCAATGAATTCAACTGGAATTCGAACTCGGCTCCCTGATTTCTCGTTCCGAGCCGATATCCACTGCACCACAACGCACATCCCTAAATAAGTGTATCAAGGAAAAATTACCTGGATTTGCAAGTGTTTATTATGACGGGCGGCGGAAATAGCCGACAAGCATTCGGTGGCGTCCCTCGGCAATCTGAGATGTAATGAGGGTTTGATTCATTTTACAGCCGACAAAAAAAAAAAAAAGCAATGGGTGAATTGTCTTCTGGGGCTTTGTTAACACTATGATTTAAGTTTGTTAGAGGGCTGCGTTTGACAGCCACTGGGATCTGGGTGGCTGTCAGTGCATTAAAGAACCTGCTAATTTCTAGACGAATAACTAAAAAGCGAACAATCTTTATGGTTTAATGTTTTTGAGACTGTCTTGGCGGTAATTTTGCGAGATAGTAGCCAGAATTAAATTTTCTGTAAGTAGTACATAAAAGGTAACCTAGAGAAAACAAAGAAACAAGTTCTGAACTGTTATATAACATTAATACTTTTATAAGGCAGTGAATTCTAGACAATCTCGTAAGAGATGAAGAAGAGACTCAAAGCAGCATAAATATTTTTCTATAGAATGATGGTGAAAATATCATGGGCCGAAAACGTGAGTAACGTCAAAATTTTACAGACAATGATAAAGTAGACACTTCTTAATATCAGGAAGAGACAGATGTCATTTCTGGAAAATACAATGAAAAAAGGGATTAGAAAATTTGATACTCACGGAGCCGATTGAAGGTGAGAGAGATGAAAACAACACACAATATACCTAGCGAGCTTGAGCAAATGGATGGCGGGTTTGTGAGAGGCTGAAAAAGAAGAGTGAAAAATAGTAGGAAATTGTGGAGAGCCATGATCACCAACGCCCTGAAGAGATACGGTACATAGAAGAAGAAGAAGATAATCAACCTAAGGATACTTACAAAAAATTCACATAAACCTGTTTTTTTTTGTTCTGCATCAAATTACTCATCAGTACATTTAAATATACATTATAAAAAATTCTATCTAGAGATTTTCATTGTATACTGTATGCTGTTTATAATATTTTAGCCTGCTCATCATTGATGTGAAATGAATTAACTCATCTCTATTTTATGCCATGTTTTTCCACCAAAGCAGTAAAATCCCTAAGACTCAAAGGGTTACTGGGTGTAAAAGAATAAAAAGAAATAGAAATATTATTGAAGAAAGAGAACAGTAGAAAAGTTTCAAGACAACAGTAGATACTGATTGACATTGCATTTAAATCTTTGAAGGTCAAATTAGGTTGGAAAGTATGGAGCATCAAGAGAGTTCCACAACGAGAAGTGCGAGAAAAGAAACTATTAGTATAAAACTTACGGTTACATCTAACCAATTCAGTTGTAAAACGATGGGACTGGTTGCCGACGAAGGCTATAGAACCAATGTTCTCTTATTTAACCCATAACTGGAGGGAAGAAATGGATGAATACCTTTCCCAAGAGTATTTGCGCGTAAGTGAATACAACGAGTTCAGCTGGAATTCGGCTCCCCGACTTCTCGTTCCGAGCCGATATCCACTGCACCACAAGGTAACTTTGCGAAGAGTTCATCCAAACAATTGCCATGAAATGATTTATAGAAAATCACAGGGATGCTACATTACAGCGGTGAAAAAGTTAGAGAGGCCAGGTCATGACCAATAATACTGCTGATATTTCTTATTATTTTATTAAAAATCTCTAAATATACAACAGGAGCCCCAGACTAAGTGTGGAAGCAATATTTAAAACGTGGACGAATAACAGACTAATAAATATGCAAGAAAAATTGTTTAGCACGACACAGTGAAATAACTTTCTTACCAACAGACCTAGCAATTAATTCAATTTTTTTAATTTATTCAAAGTTTCTTTATTGTTTTTCAACTAAATTAGTAATATTTTAAACTGAAATATATATTTTTACTGTAGCTGATGCCTCTGACGATGACAACAAAACAATAATTGTTCTTTAATAGTGGAAAACCTCAAACATGGCTGTTAATTATTAAAGGTTTTTTCTAATATAAAGAATGAATGGTGATGGAAACACGCACGCACACAGACGTGCACGCAAACACATACACACACAAGAATGATTGAAGTGAAGTTCTTTTCTTTACTTATGACGAGCTACCCACTTTTTTTCCCAACTATTTCACTTTTTTTTTCCGAAACAATTTTCATTAAGACTCAGTAAGTTAATTGCCATACGTGAACATATCTCTTTCGGGACATGACTAATTAGACAGAGAATTTTCTCGCGATAGGTTGCCATTAATTTCTGCAGTAGACCGGTAGCTGACTTTGGCTACAGAGCCCAATCTCTCCTGCTATTCAACCTATAACCGGAGGGAAAAATGATAGATTAATACCTTCCCCAAATATTAAATTGCATTCGTGAATGAAACGAATTCAATTGTAATTCGAACTCGGCTCTCCAATTGCTCATTCCCTACCATTATCCAGTACTCCACAACACACATTAAGACTCTCGTTCTGAAAAGAGCGTTGGACATAAATTCTGTCAAGGAAATGAATGAAGTTGTTTCTTAAGGTACATGCAATTATTCTCTTTTAACAACAATTATAACACCTGGAACCTTCATCACCACAGAAAAATATATCTTACTTCGACGAATCACGTGGAAACATACATTTTTTTAAAACATCTTCATAGCTCCCCACATAACTTCTGGTACTTATATAATACTCACAAAATAGGTTACATTTGACCGACCTTAAATCCTGTATACTTTCGAAGCTTATATAATACTAGCAATATAGCCCGGCGTTGCTCGGCTCTAATTAAAGCTTTAAAACTAATCCATGGTCCTGGAGCTCAGATCCTTGGACGTTGGCACGAAAGACTAAAAAGCAATAGTTCTTTCCAGTTAAAACGAGACCGTAGACTGAAAGAAAAATGTCAGTCAAATTTTGATTTCCTGGTATCGATAAGTTTTTTACGTCGTAAACTGAATATTGAAGGCTAAATAAGTCCTCTGAGTAAATGGTAACATGGCTGAGACTAAGAACTACAATTATACCTACTTAGAGCCAAACCAGAAGCAAAAACTAAAATAAAAGGGCTGAAAAAATACAGACATACAGGCAGATAAACAGACACACACACAAACATCTTGCCTTTTATATATATATATATATATATATATATATATATATATATGTTATCGATTTTCTGCACTACTGTAAGAACTGCAACCTTGAAAATTCCGAATATTGTTTCTTATGTCTTTGTCTATATGTGTATCAAATTTGATTAAAATCGGACCACTCCTATATCCCGATTTTTTCGATTATCGATTTTCGATATTTATCGGGGGTATCTCGACACAAAATCTAGCTAAGATCACTCGCAGACGCTTATAGTACAACTGTGTTAAATTTTAAGAAAATTGGTTCAGCTGTTTCGGAATCTATAGGTAACGCACACACACACACAGACTCACACACACACACAGACAAGGTTCCATTTATAAATAAGTTTAGATTTCTATAAATGATCAATTTCAATGATCTTGTTTGCTATATATTTTAAAACTTTG
This sequence comes from Ascarosepion bandense, assembly GCA_037127315.1. Classification (NCBI taxonomy): domain Eukaryota; kingdom Metazoa; phylum Mollusca; class Cephalopoda; order Sepiida; family Sepiidae; genus Ascarosepion; species Ascarosepion bandense. The sequence continues at coordinate 714,095 of JBBBDQ010002115.1, forward strand.
ACAGCATAGAAGATTTTCCCACATATTTTTCTACTTTCTGCGGTAGATTGGTTGCCAACTAAGGCAACAGAACCCAATATGTCCTGCTATTTTACCCATACCTGGAAGGAGAATCGACGGATTCATACTTTTCCAAGAGTATTTGCGTGTATGTGAATTCGTTGCATTCACTGGATGTATGTTGTAGCGTAGTAGATATCAGCTTGGAACGAGAAATCGGAGAGACGAGTTCGAATTCCAGTTATATTCGTAGCATTTATTTACTCGCAAATACCCTTGAGAAAGCTAAGAATTCATCTCTTCTCCCTATAGCAATGGGTTAAATAATAGGATAGATTGGGCTTTATAAGATATCAATGTAAAATGAATTATTAGTTAAATTTGATAATTAGTGAGGTTCGGGGTGCTTCCAGAATCTGCATGAAATTTATACAGATTTTTTTCCCAGCTAAGTTAACCAGCGTTTCTCATTCCAGGAACATCGTTAATTTTTAATATTTTTTATTCGGGCAAGACAATTTCAGTTTTATATTTCCTGAGCTCTTACATCTTTTCCAAAATTAAACGCCCTCGCATCATTCATTCATTCATTCATTCATTCTATCTATCTATCTATCTATCTATCTATCTATCACGCCTAATCTCTATTGTCACTGATTTTCAGTCTCCTGACCCGTCGCTTCATCTATCTATCTATCTATGCATTTATATAATTGTGTTTCTATCTATCTATCTATCTATCTATCTATCTATCTATCTATCTATCTAATTTTGTCTTTATCTATCTATCTATCTATCTATCTATCTATCTATCTATCTATCTAATTTTGTCTTTATCTATCTATCTATCTATCTATCTATCTATCTATCTATCTATCTATCTATGTGGATGCGCTTGCGCGCGTGTGTTCGATTAAAACGTTTTTTTTCCGGATTACAAGCCTTCTTTTTCGCTTGTTTGTTTTTTAGGATTTTAAATCAAAATAATAGCTTTCTTAATTTTTTAAATCAAAATATTTTTTCATGAAGATAATTTATTATTATTATTATTATTATTATAAGTATCAGCGGCAGTAGTAGTAAAAGAAGAAGAACAACAAGAAGAACAAGAAGACATAAATCGTATCTCTTTTTTCGAAAATCAGGACGGATACAAAATCCATTTTTATGTTTACATTTTTGGTTCTTCTGTTATCCGATCCATTCTTTTCGTCTTCAATCCGAAAAAATGACTAAGTCAGATGTACTGAACATTCTTGTCTCATTCTATTAAAATAAACAATCTAAAAAAGCAAGTATTATTTCACCGTTAAAAAAATCAAGCTATATACTTAGCATAGCCAAGTCTGGTGCAAGGCCAAAGTAATAGAGAAATTTATATGTTCTGAACTTCTTTCACTAGATAATTAGTCTCCGAGGCTAACAATTCCAAACAGTGGCCAGCGATTTCTTCGTTGAACGCTGAGTTGCGGAACCAAATATTTTCTCCTGGGTAACATGATGCATCGTTCCAAATCCCATAAAGTAATATTTATAGGTTGGTCAACTGATTTGAAATCATTTTTGCATTTGGCATGCTGGGAAATGGTGGGATCCTTGAATCGCTTCAGTAAATCTGCAATCAGTATGACTGACATTAAACTCCTGGTGAGCAATACCGAGCGTCTTCTTGGCCAAACGTTTTCAATTGACTTGGAGTGGAGCGACAACATCAAATCAATAGGTGCGTCTAATGCAAGAAAGTTTGGTTCACTGTGTCGTGAGAATCCATCTTGCATATTTACAAATCTATCACTCGTCTCTTCATTGAATACTGTTGCCATATCTGGTCTGGTGCCCAACTATCTCAAATACAAAATACAAAAAGGATCTGCAATGTAATCTATCCTGACTTTGCTTCTCAACTTCAGTCACTTTCTCACCGACGTGACATCACTCCCCTCCTTTGTCACTTTTATAAATATTTTCATGGCAACTACTCTAACGAGTTTGTTCTCTAGTGTCCCGACTACATGAATTTAAAGGTGCTACTAGATTGGCATATAGGTCTCAACTGGTTACTGTTGAAACAGCTAAATGCAACTGCCTCTTCTACTCCAACAGTTTCTTTTCTCACACTTCCCATTTGTGGAACTCCCTTCCGCTTACATGCTTCCCTGATAACTACAATCTTCAAAAATTTAAATTCAGCGTCAATTTCAATCTTGTTTTTCTTAAATTTTGTTGAATTGTTGTCCTTTCTTCAATACCACTTATGGTAAGTCTCTTTTTTACACTTTCTTTGTGTACTAGTGGCATTTCCGCCTTCCTGAGGGTGAAATTATTATAAAATTGTACCTAGCAGAATTTATCTTTAGAAAAGTCAGATGAAACCTGTATTGCCAAAATATATTGACAGGAGCTGCCTAATCCAAAATTTTCAGCCTTGATAGAGTTCAAGGTTGTTTACCCAAACTTCTGGGTGTTGGCGTATATTTTTCAACCCTACGCAATATCCCAGTATTATCGCTAATCTAACACTACGTCTGTGGCAATGACTCTTGCTACATCCTCGGAATCGAACCATTGTCATTGCCTACGCATTTCCTTGGCAAGGAAGATGCTTCACTCTGAAAGCTTCCTCGAGAACAGCTTCTTTGTGGAATATATTATTGTGTAGACTCTCCCCGAACACTACAATGATAAGCTCTTTACGTCTATGATTAGTGGCTCTCCACCATATTTTCGTAATCTACATTTCCTACTTCCAATCACCTCGTTCAGTAACGCTCTACATCTGTGAACTGCCATATCTTATTCATTGCCTACAACACGATTTAGAATTCAGAGCTTCTATTCGTGGGTATACACATCACGTAGGACACATAACATAAAGATGCTTATGCTTTGTTGTTTCTTCTGGGTTAAGATTTTAGCCAGTTTTAAAAAAGCCGGTTGGCAGAACTCTTAAAAATATTCCTTATAATTTTGAAAGCTATGTTTTTGCTCTCGATTTAACAAGGCTGTATTGGCATCGTCTGAGATCATTTAAATTAAAGATTTTTTATCATTAAACGCCTGAAAATGTGGTTTGATAATGAAACTAATTTCTTTTTTAAAGAGTAAAAGTTTCGAGTTTTGTCCGTTCTTTGCAGATGATAGAAAGAGATCCCTATACTAAAATTAATGACATCAAGATGCTTTGTTGTTTCTTCGGGGTTAAGATTTTAGCCGGTTTTAAAAAAGCCGGTTGGCAGAACTCTTAAAAATATTCCTTATAATTTTGAAAGCTATGTTTTTGCTCTCGATTTAACAAGGCTGTATTGGCATCGTCTGAGATCATTTAAATTAAAGATTTTTTATCATTAAACGCCTGAAAATGTGGTTTGATAATGAAACTAATTTCTTTTTTAAAGAGTAAAAGTTTCGAGTTTTGTCCGTTCTTTGCAGATGATAGAAAGAGATCCCTATACTAAAATTAATGACATCAAGATGCTTTGTTGTTTCTTCTGGGTTAAGATTTTAGCCGGTTTTTAAAAAGCCGGTTGGCAGAACTCTTAAAAATATTCTTTATAATTTTGAAAGCTATGTTTTTGCTCTCGAATTAACAAGGCTGTATTGGCATCGTCTGAGATCATTTAAATTAAAGATTTTTTTATCATTAAACGCCTGAAAATGTGGTTTGATAATGAAACTAATTTCTTTTTTAAAGAGTAAAAGTTTCGAGTTTTGTCCGTTCTTTGCAGATGATAGAAAGAGATCCCTATACTAAAATTAATGACATCAAGATGCTTTGTTGTTTCTTCTGGGTTAAGATTTTAGCCGGTTTTAAAAAAGCCCGTTGGCAGAACTCTTAAAAATATTCTTTATAATTTTGAAAGCTATGTTTTTGCTCTCGATTTAACAAGGCTGTATTGGCATCATCTGAGATCATTTAAATTAAAGATTTTTTTATCATTAAACGCCTGAAAATGTGGTTTGATAATGAAACTAATTTCTTTTTTAAAGAGTAAAAGTTTCGAGTTTTGTCCGTTCTTTGCAGATGATAGAAAGAGATCCCTATACTAAAATTAATGACATCAAGGGCTATATGTCCGTGACCAAGGTGAGCCTTCAATTTGTTAGGACATCGGATGGGGTTCAACCAAGAGAGGGATGTATTCTGTCAGGTCAATTTCTCAAAACAAACCACATAGACACTTTCAACCCAGGTATGTGGAGGGAAATGCTCAGCTCTGCAGTGACACTACAAACACTTTCGGTTATGAGACTGATGTTGCTGCTGCTGATGATGCTGATGATGATGATGATGAAGATAGTCACAGAAACTCGTACAAGTGTAAAGGAAAATGCAAGTAGTATTTTTAAAAATCAATATACGACTTATTTTCTATATGTTTTGTTATTTTAACCAGGATGCGCATGTTGGGTGTTCTACTCATAGCATTCCAACGAATGTAATCTCTGGTTTGTATCAGATGCCTGTCGGTATACTTGGCAATCAATGCACATTCTAGATACTGACATTACCCTCAGTAGAATACCGTCTAAGAGCATCTGATTATGAAATAAAATGGGTATTCCAAAAGAATTCAACTAACTGAGCCGGGAAATTCATAAAGTTCCAAAAACCTTATCTGGGACAATCACATAGTTACAAGACCTGAGCTAGGACCCTCATTCAGGTCCCAAACCTGGATAGAAGCATTGCGTTTTACGCTTCAGAACAGCAGTCAGCAACCCTTTGGAAGAGAGTGGGCCAAAAATGTAAGCAGTGTCTCAGAGCGGGGTCATGATATCAAATGTACAATAATAAATTGTCTCAATCTCAGACCCCTCCGTCCAGAAGACTACCTTGATCTAAAGGCTTAAAGGAAAACCACAAAGTTAATGTTATATTATTTAAACAAGGTTCCTTATTTTACTGCAGGAATAACAGGATAACAACTAACACAATCAACAAAAAATTCAAATTACTTTCTACCAACGAAATACAATTAGAAATGGCAAATTATTTAATAAGACACTTGTTTTTGCTTATTGTTGTACTAGCAGTATATCCCGGCGTTGCTCGGGTGTAATGAAAGCTTTACTAATCCATGGTCCTGGAGCTCAGACACTTTTGACGTTGGCACGAAAGACTAAAAGCAATAGTTGTTTCCAGTTAAAGCGAAACAGTAGACTGAAAGAAAAATGAATGGTTGTAAGTCAAATTTTGATTTCCTGGTATCGATATCAAATGAGTTTTTTTCGTCGTAAACTGAATTTTCAAGGCTAAATAAGTCCTCTGAGTAAATGGTATCATAGCTGAGACTAAGAACTACAATTATACCTACTTAGAGCCAAACCCGAAGCAAAAACTAAAATAAAAGGGCTGAAAAATACAGACATACAGGCAGATAAACAAGCACACACACAAACATCTTGCCTTTTATATATATATATTATCGATTTTCTGCACTATTGTAAGAACTGCAACCTTGAAATTTCTGAATATCGGTTCTTATGTCTTTGTCTATCAGTGTATCAAATTTGAATAAATTCGGACCACTCCTTCTATTACCCGATTTTTTCGATTATCGATTTCCAATATTTATCGGGGGTATCTCGACACAAAACCTAGCTAAGAACACTTGCAGACGCTTATAGTACAACAGTGTAAATTTTCAAGAAAATCGGTTCAGCCGTTTCGGAGTCTATAGGCAACGGACACACACACGCACACAGACAAAGTTCCATTTATAAATAAGTTTAGATAACATTTTCATATCTGGTAAAATATTTGTCGATAACAGGAGCAAAACATCATCCAGGTGGCCACCACCCAATCTTGTTCTGAAATGATTCTTGGTTTATTTAGTTTTCTAAAAAAAGTTGTTCACAAACATATGTATTTCTTAATAATGTTATCACCATTGTTGCATTATTCAATAGGCTTAAATTCCACTTGGTAAAATATACTTTTTGCATAAATCAGTACTGAACTCGGAATTAAATGTTGACTTCAAAAATTCGTCGCATTGTTAAACGATTAACTCCAACTGATATTTTTTTCTGACACTTGCTCCAGAAATGAATTAGATAATTAATATTCAAGTTTGAAGCTGGTGGACCGGACAAAAATCCTTCGTGGGCTGATTGGAGTCCGCGGGTTGCCGACTCCTGCGACAGAATATCAAGAGATTGTTCAAGTCATGGATAAAATTGTTGTTGATTTCCTGCCAGCTTAGTCTCTGGGTCTGGCAGGCATATATTGGCCTAGTGTAAGAAAGGGACAAGTATGTCTTAACTGATATAAAATATTCCCTAAGCGGAATGAAAACAACCCCCACCCCCTGTAAAATGTATAAAGTGTTGGTTTCGATATTTCAAGACATTTGCGATCTACAAATAAGGATGGACGAACTTTTGTGAATATAACAATCAAGCATATAGTAAAACAAATAATAATAATAGTAATAATCATTATTTCATGCAGGTCCCAGTACTACTAAACATTGACTACTATTCTTTCTAGGTATCTCATACTAAGCTTAGTAAATATCAATATACGTAAGGACTGAAATTAACACATTACAAACATGTTTAATCAATTTACGCCGAGAGAGGCAATAAAGCCACTAAGATGCAAGAAACTATTGAGTGCGAGAGAAGAATATGAAAAAAGGTAATATTATTAAGGAGAGCGAACAACAAAAGAACACGAATTAAAATGACAGAAGATAAAGATTGACATTGCATTTAGATTTTTAAATATCAATGTTGACTGGGGATCAAGTAGTCGGAAGAGATTTCAATAAGCGGTACGTTGAAGCGAACAAACTTTCATTATAGAACTGAAATTTCAAAGGAAACTACTGAAAGGAAAGAACGAAATTATGGGAATATAGAAACCAAGCATATATTAAAACAAATAATAATAATCCTCATTTCATAATTCTCACAAAAACATGTAGTTCCCGGTACTACTAAACAGTGACTACGATACTTACTAGGTGTCTCATATTAAGGTTAGTAAATACTTACATCTACAAAGAATAAAATTAACATATTACAAACATGTTTAATCACTTTACGCCGAGGGAGGCAATAAAGCCACTAAGTTTGAGAAAATATGAGAAAAAAGAAACATTATTAAAAAGAGCTAACAATAAAAGAACACGAATAAAGATAATGATTGACATTGTATTTAAGTTGACTGGGAATCAAGAAGACGGAAGAGATTTCAACAAGCGGTAAATTGATAGAAGAAACTTTCAGTATAGAACTTATGGTTACATCTAGTCATTTAAAATGATGAGACTTTGCCACCAATCTATTATTGTGGTTAAGTTTATAAACTCAAGGAAAATAGAAAATCATAACAGTTGCTGGTCAGGACATCTACTATGAACTTATTTGATAAAAAAGGCACAGTTTAAAGCGGTGGGAAAGTGACTGAAGGCGTAATTCAAGATCATGACATTTCAAATCTTTCTTTGTATTTTATTCATCTATCACTGCAATTTATCTAACAGAAAATACAGTTTCTTCTCTTATGAAAAGGCATGAACCCTCATCTTTTTCTTTTTTTGCTGTTCTCTCGTCAGATATTAGATGTTGTTTCTACAGGGTGAAGAGCTTTTTTTTTAATTTATTATGCGATTCTTCAGTATAGCAGTGAATGTTGGACAATCTCCCCAAAGATTAAAGAAACCGAAATGGGATTCTACAGAAGGATACTGAGAATACCATCGACTAAACATGTGAGAAACGATGAGGTTTCGGAGAGGATAGAAACGAAAATGAAAACTAATACCTAACATCAGGAAAACTAATACCTAACATCAGAAGTTCTTCAGACATGTAATGAAGGAGGAGTGCTTAGAGAATCGGATACTCAAAAGTCAGATAGAGTGAAAAAGAGACAGCGGAAAGCAACGCGTAACATACTTGATGGGCTTGAGCAAATGGATGGCAGAGTGGGATTTGGGAGAGGTAACAGGAAGTGCATGGTCATCAGCAAAAGATACAACCCAAAATGCCAAATACAGGTGGAGGATAACAGAATCAAACAAGTCCAAGAATTTAAGTACCTAGGAAGTGTTCTAACAGGAGATGGAAAGTGCGACACGGAGATCCGAAGGCGAATTGGCATGGCAAAGGACGCGTTCCAGAAGATGAGCAAAATACTAACACACAGGAAAATCTCAATAGAAACGAAGAAAAGAGTGCTAGACTGCTACGTGATGTCAGTTCTTCAATACGGCTGTGAATGCTGGACAATATCATCGAAAATGAGGCCAAAACTGGAAGCGGCCGAAATGTGGTTCTACAGAAGGATGCTACGGATATCGTGGACTGAGCAGTCAAGCAATGACGAGGTGTTAGAAAGAATGGCAACAAAAAGGAAATTGATGCTGAGCATCAGGAAGAGACAACTGAAGTTCCTGGGACATGCAATGAGGAAGGAGAGCCTGGAGAACCTGATACTGACTGGACAGATAGAAGGAAGGAGAGACAGAAGAAGGCAGCGGATAACATATTTGCAGGGTCTGATCAGGTGGATGACGGAACGGGGGTTGCCAGGAGCAACAGGAGCAAACATAGTAAGAGCCACAAGGGATAGGGAGACGTGGAGATCCATGATCGCCTACGTCCTGAAGGGCAGGGCACATGGAAGAAGAAGAAGAAGAAGAACAGGAGAAAGCGTGTTAAGAACTACTAGGAATAGGGAGATGTGGAAGGTCATGATCACCTACGTCCTGAAGGGAAACGGCATATAGAAGAAGAAGAAGAAGAGCTAACTTATTAGACTAGAAATTCATGACAAAAAATTAGGTTAAATCCTGTTATCAGCATTTTTTACCTTTATTCTTTGTATAAATTTCTGTTTTCAGAATTTTTTTTTTTTTTTTTTAATCATATCACCAAGGCGGTAAGGCCACTGATGTGCAGGGGGCTACATAAGAGTGAGAAGATTAGAAAAGAGAAAACCACATCCTAAACAGGAAACAAGGGATGAGCCTCTTCACCTGTTCAATAGACGTGGGTGGAGTGTGAACCGGGCGATAGTTTAATCTATCTACTCCAATTGAAAAAAAAAACAAAAAAAAGCAGTGAGAAGATTAGAAAAGAGAAAAGAGAAAAACCGGAAACCGCACCCTAAACAGGAAACAAGGGATAAGCCTCTTCACCTGTTCAATAGACGTGGGTGGAGTGTGAACCGGGCGATAGCTTAGTCTATCTATTCCAATTGAAAAAAAACAAAAAAAAGCAGTGAGAAGATTAGAAAAGAGAAAATAGAAAAACCGGAAACCGCATCCTAAACAGGAAACAAGGGATAAGCCTCTTCACCTGTTCAATAGACGTGGGTGGAGTGTGAACCGGGCGATAGTTTAGTCTATCTACTCCAATTGAAAAAAAACAAAAAAAAAGCACAGAGAAGTTTAGAAAAGAGAATATGAAGTATCCTTTTTTAAGTTCAAAATTGCTATCGTGTAATGTAATATTTTAAATATTATTTTAAATATTTTATTTATTATTTTAAATATTATTTCTTAGATTTTAAACAGCTTTCCTTATTTCATAATCATTAGGTTCGTCATTGTTTATATTTGGAGATGGACTTCACAATAGTTAGATATACAGTAGCGAGCTTAAAGATCAGAACGATGTTAAGAAAAAGACTAAATATGAAATAACATTTTATTTTAAAGCTTCAAATAACATTTTACCAAGGAAAAAAAAAAAGGATATAAAAGTAAATTATATAATTCCAAAATATAAAGTTCAATAAACTTATTTTGATAAAGTTATAAGAATAATGATATAACATTCGAAAAAATAGATGATCAAAAACATAAGAACGATTAAATAAATCCATAAAATTTAATAATTATTTTGCATTATTGAAATTTTTTTTAGGGTAAGAATATAATATCGGGTATTTTACTAAATTACACCGGCTCTTTACTGACTCTTGCATTGTAAATATGGCGAAAAAATCTGCGACGTTATTGGAATTTAGAAAACTGATTGTCAAGTTACGAAATGAAGATAAACTCTCGATTGGGGATATTTCAAAGAGTGTGGGGAAATCTAAAAGTTTTATTCATAATATAAAAAAAATCTTGAGAAAACTGAGTCATGTAAAGCCATGTACCCATTATTATGATTTTGTTAATCGTTCTGATGTTTTTGATCACTTATTTTTTTCGAATGTTATATAATTATTCTTATAACTTTATCAAAATAAGTTTATTGAGCTTTATATTTTAGAATTATATAATTTACCTTTATATCCTTATTTTTCCTTGATAAAATGTTCTATGAAGCTTTAAAATAAAAAGTTATTTCACATTTAAATGTTTCTTAACATCGTTCTGTTCTTCCGTTCGGATATGATACATCCATTATAATAGTATGATTTTGTTGATCGTTCTGATGTTTTTGATCATCTATTTTTTTAATCTTATATAATTATTCTTATAACTTTATCAAAATAAGTTTATCGAGCTTTATATTTTAGAATGATATAGTTTACCTTTATTTCCTTATTTTTCCTTGATAAAATGTTCTATGAAGCTTTAAAATAAAAAGTTATTTCACATTTAAATTTTTTCTTAACATCGTTCTAATCTTTATGCTTGCTACTGTATATTTTTATATATTCAATTTCTGTAAGTATCTAGTTTGTTGTGGTGAGGGTTGAAATGTTCTCAAAAGTGATTTTTGCGACTTGGCTATTTCTTCTGTAGAAGTTATGATTGGATGATTTTTTAAAAAATCATATCACCCCGAGCAAGGCGGTAACGCCACTGATGTGCAGGGGGCTACATAGGAGTGAGAAGATTGGGAAAGAGAAAACCGGAAACCGCATCCTAAACAGGAAACAAGGAATGAGCCTCTTCACCTGTTCAATAGACGTGGGTGGAGTGTGAACCGGGCGATAGTTCAGTCTTCTATTCCAATTGAAAAAAAAAGTAAAAGGAGTGAAAAAGATTGGAAAAGAGAAATCCGGAAACCTCATCCTAAACAGGAAATAAAGGATGAGCCTCTTCACCTGTTCAATAGACGTGGGTGGAGTTTGAACCGGGCGATAGTTTAGTCTATCTACTTCAATTAAAAAAAAAATGTGAGAAGATTGGAAAAGAGCAAACAGGAAACCTGTTCAATAGACGTGGGATATTATCGTGAATTTTCACTTCTTTGTCCATATTTGGATACGTTTTTCTATGTTGCTTGGCTTGATTTATTTCATTTGCAATTTCAATTTCTCAAAGAATTAACAAGTTTAGTTAATTGTTTTGTATTTTCCTTTAAATATTTTCCTTTTCTGTTATTTGTATTAATCTTTCAACTAAGGATCGTCGCCCCATGTATATTTTCCTTCTATGTATTTTTAGATTAGTCTTAGGTGCTTCAGCTAATAACGACATAATAACATTATTTGATTCCTCTATGTTTTGATCAAGATTTACTGACATCAAATTAGCCTCCAGTTTATTAGTGAATTCTAACTTTACCCTTTTATTTTAAGGACTTAGATGTCAGATATTAGAAACAAAGGTTCATTAACCCGAGAACACAAACCATGGGTAAATAGTACCCAGCGCAAATGACGCTATTTTAATTACAATTTAATTAAATTTTCAGTACCTGAATTTCTTACCTAAATAATGTTTTTCAATTCCCATTAATGTTAACTCAAAGTACAAATTTTGAAGTACCTGCATATAAAATATTTCAAATAAAGATTTACATTCAATTTTCTTTTTGATATTTTCAAACTCGGGTGTGATATACGCATGGTTAGTAGTAGTGTAACTTTAATTTATGATTAGTGTTCCAGGGTTAATCTGTATCCGGATTGGAGGGGATTCTTACAAAACCTTTATCTTGAATAGTAAGTATGTGTGTGTGTGTGTGTTTTGTTAGTCTACTTACTAAGGTGTTTTGTTAGTCTACTTACTGGGTATGACGGTAAACTGCATCCGGCATCAAAGTCTCTGATTGGAAGGTTGTGAGGAGCATGGAGTCACCTCTTAAGTGTTGTTGGTCTCAGGTCCACCCTGACCCGGAGTGGTAGTATCTTTTAGGGTCCCAGCTATAGGCAAACAGTTTATCCCCAACCTGGTGTCAAAACACTATGAAAATATAAAAATAGACTTTTATAGAAATATATACATGAAAATAGACGTTTATAGGAAAATAGATATTTTTAAAGAAAAATATGACTAACAAAACATTTTTGAAGGAAAAAAATATTACCATAAAATATTTTGAAGGAAAAAGTTATTACCAGCAATACATTTTTGAATACAAAACTAAAAGACATTTTCAGTTTTCGAAAATAAAAAATTCCTTTTTTAAATTTTTCATCAAAATCTGAAAAAATAAGCCTTCTCACTATAACCGAACATTAAAAAAAGTACCGTAAAATTATACCGTTTTAGCAGTAAATAATCCACAGAGGTTGATATGCTGTTAAACAAAACTCAAACTCAAACTCTACTTACTAAGAAAGGAATGGGTTGATAACAGTGTGTGAGTGTGAATGGCTGGTCATTTTACCTTTTAAATAACGTCTCTTCATTTGGTAGCGGATAATGTTTATATTAGAGAATATCATCAAAGCCAGGTTTTAAAACCTTAAATATTCATACTGATAAAAAGCACTAATCTTGCTCTCTAATCTCATTAAAATCGGGCTGATATGTTTTTCAGACATTATAGTTTGGCTTCAGAAAGAAATTAAGAAAGTAAAACGAACAAAAGAAAGAAACAAAGAAGGAAAACGCACAAGAAAGAAAGAAGAAAAAAAAAGAAGAAACGAAAGAAAAAAGATGGGAAAATTAAGAAAATAAAGAAATAAATGAAAATGAAAAGAAAGCTATAGAGATGAAGGAAAGTAGATAAAGACAAGAGAGAAAGATATTGAAATTAGAAGAAAGGGACAGAGAACAGCCAGACAAGAATAGCAAAGAAAAAAAGAGAGTGGAAATGTAAATAAAAAATAATAATCAAACAAGCAGAAAAGAAAGAAGGAAAAGAAAAGAATAAAATACGAGGAAATTGCACTAAAAGAAGAAAGAAACCAGCAGACGATAAAGTGGGTAAAATAATGGATAAGAGAGAAAGAACCGACAAGGATAAAGACGACCAAATGGAAATAAAATTAAAATTGCAGATATGAAATATCAAAGAATCCCGAAAGAAAGAAACAAAATTAAAAAAAAAAAAGATTGCGGGGCAAAGAGAAAAAACTTACCAGAATGAAAGAGGACAGTATTAAAAACAATGAAAAAGCATATATATAAAATAACAAACAAGTAAGCACCGTCAGTTCTGCTATCTGATGTCAGTTCTTCAATATGGCAGTGAATGTTGGATAATATCATCAAAGATGAAAGAGAAACTTGAGGAAGCTGAAATGTGGTTCCACAGAATGATGCTGGGGATATCATGGACTGAACATGTGAGCAATGATGAAGTTCTGAAAAGAATGGAACCGAAAAGGAAATTATTATTGAGCATCAGGAAAATGCAACAGAAGTTTCTGGGACATGCAATGAGAAGAAGGGCTTGGAGAACCTGGTACTAACAGGCCAGCTACAGGAGAAAAAGAGACAGAGGAAAGCAGCGGATAACATATTTGAAGGGTCTGAGCAGGTGGACGATAGAACGGAGGTTGCGAGATGTTACAGGAGATAGTGAAACGTAGAAGACCATGATCGCCTACGTCCTGAAAGGATAAAGCACATAGGAGAAGAAGAAGAAGAAGAAGAAGAAGAAGAAGAAGCACGAAATAAATGAAGAAGCAAACAAACAAGAAACAGGGAAGAAAAGGTAAGAGAATGAAACGATCAGAATGAAAGCCAACGGAATATAAAGAAACCTAAAAGTGCAGACAAAAATATCAAAGAATTTAGCAGGAAATAAATAAATAAATATACAAGCAAGAAACAAGGGAGGATGAATGATAAGAGAGGAAGAATTGACAAGAATAAAAGACGACGAAATGGAAAGAAATTAAAGAAACATATTTGGATTACTAGCATCATAGCCCGGCGTTGCCCGTGCAATTCAGAACATTTTAGTAGTAGAAGATGCCACTTTTTATTTTACATATTTTAAAAAAATATATTTCTTTAGTTTCAAATTTTACGGGGAAAAATATTCACATTTTTTTGTTGAGCAAATTAATTTTGAAAACGTCCGAATAAAAATTAAATATAAAGCTTAATTTTTTATTTCTTTTTTTGAATAGAAAAATATTTTAGTCGCGTTTGACACGTGTGATCTGATTTCTGTGACGTAAAACGTCGGAATAAAAATTAAATATAAAGGCTCTTTTTTTTCTTTTTTAATAAAAAAATATTTTAGTCGCGTTTGACACCTGTGATTTGATTTCTGTGACGTAATTCAGCAACCATCTTAGATCTTAGATGTTTTACGGAGCAAATGTAAACAATCGTGTCCATTGGCAAAAAAGTGCGAAAGGGAAAATTGCTGAACTTAAACTCAAAAAGTATGTGTCGACCTGGCTTCCTGTAGATATGTGTCCCTAGAAAGTTTGAATGGCGTAGCTTAAAAAATGTAGGCGTGCATAGGGAACAGTCACACACAGACTCCCAGGTTGCCTTAATGGGAATTCACCAAGCAGGTTAACTTGATGTTGATCTTTGGGAAAAGCAAGAATTGAAGAATGAAACTTTAATTCAAATTTCCTGTGTTAAACTGTGAGGTATTTTTCGTTTATTTTTCTTTTATTTATTTATTTATTTTTATTTCTGTATATATATATCTGTATTTTTCGTTTCCCCCCACTTTTTGGAGTTCATGCTTCATTTGGGAGGAAAAAAAAAGTTTGAAATTTTTATTTATTCTGTTATGCGAAGCTACACTGGCCAAGGTATCAGCAGCCATTAGTCCCCCCCCCCACGCCATGTTCTGTTCTTTGAATGGGAATTCACCAAGCAGGTTAACTTGATGTTGATTTTTGGGAAAAGCAAGAATTGAAGAATGAAACTTTAATTCAAATTTCCTGTGTTAAACTGTGAGGTATCTTTCGTTTATTTTTCTTTTATTTATTTATTTATTTATTTTTTTATTTCTGTATATATATATCTGTATTTTTCGTTCCCCCCCCACCTTTTTTGGAGTTCATGCTTCATTTGGACTTTAAAGTTAAAACTTAGTTAACTCTCCACTTTTGGAAGTTTGTGTTTTTTTTCGATGTTTGTGCGTGTTTGTTTTGTTTTGTTTTTTGTTTTTTTAATAGGAGTAGATATGTCACACTATCGCCCGGTCAATACTCCTCCCACGTCTATTGAACTGGAGTAGAGGCTCGCCCCTTTTTTCCTGTTTAGGATGTGGTTTCCGGTTTTCTCTTCTCTCTCTTCAGACCTTGGTACTGGTGGTTTCCTTGGTACTGGTGGTTTCCTTCCGGTGGTTTCCTGCGATCTGGCCGGTTGGTGGCAACGGCTCATCACTGTGAGGGTACCGAGTTGGCAGTTTCCTGGTTGCTGCTTCCGACTGGTAGTTAGGAGCCCTAACTCTTGCGTAGCGTCAAGAGCGGCTGCTCTGATCAACAGTTGTATAATATCGGGGTTCTTGTAGTGCCATGTCGCGCATGGATAGGTGTCCCTGCAAGCGCTTTCGGTGGGCAACCCCGAGGCCACACCTTGTTGCAGCCCTAGCCAGTTTCCCTCCCAGCACAGATCGTGGGTAATGACCGCCTGTATCCTCTATCCTAGGTCCCTTTCTACAAACAGAATCATGACTCAACAAATCAGAAATGACCCTAAACCAGTTAAATCCAAACCACCTAAACCCATTAACCTCTCCTTTACTAATATCCGAGGCATTCGTACTAACTTTCCTAGTGTAGAAGCGTTCCTGCATGGAAAGTCCCCTGACATCCTCGCGCTCTGCGAAACTAACCTCAACTCAGCTATTCCCTCCTCTGACTTCTTCATCCCTGGTTATCTTCCCCTTTTAAGGAAGGATTCCACTGTCCACATGCATGGGCTGGGTGTTTATGTCAGCGAACACCTCCCCATAACTAGGGTGACTTCACTCGAATCTACTGACCACCAATACATATGTCTCCGCCTGTCTCTCCTCAGTTAGGTTAGCTACCTATTCTTCCTTTACCGTACTCACTCCTCTCCTGACTGCTCCCTACTAGATAGCATTGCCGACGACATAGATAGGCTATTTCCTATCACCCATACGCCCACATATTTGTATTTGGAGACCTCAATGCCCATCACTCTGAGTGGCTTGAAAACGCCGTTACTGATCCGGCGGGCATTCACGCCATGAACTTTGCTATTTCCCAGTCCCTTACGCAAGTGGTGGACTTCCCCACTCGCTTCCCAAGCACTCCCTCGGGTCGTTCCTCACTGCTAGATATATGTTTCACCTCTGCGCCTGACGCCTGTCAAGTCTCGCAGCTTTGCCCTCTCGGCAACTCCGATCACGCTGTAGTCTCCCTCAGTATTTCTTTCCAATCTCACACCCCCCAGGAGCCCCCTACTTATAGAACCTCCTACCTCTACCAAAAAGCTGACTGGGACGCCTTTCGCGATTTCCTCTGCGACGTCCCTTGGGGAAAAGTGTTTGACCTATCAGTTGATGCCTGTGCCTCTGAGGTCTCGTCATGGGTGAAAGCTAGCATTGATGCCTTCATACCCACCAGGAAGTATAGCTTAAAACCTCATTCCTCTCCGTGGTTCTCTCCGGCCTGCTCAGCCGCCATTGCCCACAGGAACCATTACTTCCGTCTATTCCGGAGACAACCAACTGATCACAATAGGCGCCTGTTCACATCTGCTCGCAATGAGTGCAAGAGAACCCTAAATGACGTCAAACAGTTGTTTGCTGAGAGAATGCGACAGCACATAGCTGACCGCAAGTTCGGCTCCAAGGACTATTGGAGGATTTGTAAACGAGTGCTAAACAATAGGAAATCCTCAATACCTCCTTTAATCCATGGATTTGAGGTTCTCACGTCATCTGCGGACAAAGCTGAGTGCTTTGCCCGCAGATTCTCCTCCAACTCCACATTCGACTCGTCCGGAGTGCACTCACCCGACTTCCCTATTAGAACTGAGGCCAAACTGCACGACGTATATATTACCCCGACAGTATCCAGAGTAATTTCAAAACTCGACCCCCATAAGGCGTGTGAAGACGATGGAATCCCGGTGATAGTCCTTAAGAAGTGTGCCCCTGAACTTTCCCCCGTCCTCTCTAAACTGTTTAACTACTGCCTTTCTGCTTCCTGCGTTCCTGCATGCTGGAAATTCTCCTCAGTCGTTCCTGTCTTTAAGAATTGTGGTGAACCCTCGGACCCAACCAACTATCGCCCTATCAGTCTTCTACCGATATTCGGGAAAGTATTCGAGGCTATAATCAATGCAGAAATAGTTCATCATCTCACTGCCCACAAACTGTTCTCCGACAGGCAATATGGATTCCGCTTCGACAGGTCCACGGCCGACCTGCTAACAACTGTAACGGAGTACATGCTACAGGCCCTTGATGAGTCTGACGAGGCTCGCGCGGTTGCTCTGGACATCTCCAAGGCTTTCGACAGGGTTTGGCACCCTGGCCTCCTATGCAAACTACGCGGTTATGGTATTACCGGTCGCCTGCTTGACCTAATCCAATCTTTCTTAAATAACCGCAAATTGAAGGTCGTTCTGAATGGTCATGCCTCTTTGTCCTACAGCACGAATGCTGGTGTCCCACAGGGCTCTATCCTGGGCCCGACGCTCTTCCTTATTTTCATCAACGACCTCCCAGATGAGATCAAGTCCCAAGTAGGCATCTACGCAGATGACACTACAATATACTCCCGCTCCTAGCTTGTACTCCTCACTCTTTTCTAATTAATCTTTTTACATTTATGTAACCCCCTGCACATCAGTGGCGTTTCCGCCTTGCTCAGGGTGAAATGATTAAAAAAAAATATATATATATATAGATGACGTAAGCATGAAAGTAAGAAATACAAAATAGAAAACCGACAAAAAGAAAGACAGAAATATATAAAAAGAAGAAATTACTAAAATATGAAACGAAATAAACAAATGGAAAACAAATAACATACTATATATTTGAATGAAAGATCGGACATGAAATATATTTGAGGAAAAAAGAGACAAAAAAGAGAGAAGCTATTAAATTTTAAAGAAAGAACTCTTTAGATAGAAAGAAGGAGAAAGGAAGTCGTATAAAATGAAACAAAATCGTAAAAGAAAATAGAATTATTGTATTAGATACAAATGAACATGAAAACGACATTTTAACGAAGAAAATAAATTAAACTGTAAAATAAATAAGAAAGAAATATCGATGGAAAAATAATGGAATACATCATGGTGTTGTTCTGAAGAATGGAATACATCATGGTGTTCATTTCCGAAGATAGCACATTAAGCTGTTCATTTTCTTTATCAAGAACATAATCCTTATTAGCCTTGGGAAAAGTCAGTCAGTTGAGTGCCATACGTGATACACGCTTGGTCATGTCTCGAAAGAGACATGACTGACTGGGCAGAAGATTATCCCGCAGTAGGTTGCCATTGCTTTCTGCGGTAGACTGGTTGCCGACCAAGGCTATAGAACCCAATCTGTCCTGCTATTTAACCCATAACTGGAAGGAGGAGACGGATTAATACCTTTCCCAAGAGTATTTGCGCGTAAGTGAATACAATGGATTCAGCTAGAATTCGAACGCGGCTCCCCGCTTTCTCGTTCCGAGCCGATATCCACTGTACCACAACGTTGGGAAAAGTACATTGTGAAAATTAATACCTTTAGTTTTTTTATTGTAGTAATCAAGTAAAAACAGACTGCAACAAATATATAAGTAAAAACAAATATGTTATTTAAATTATAAATGATATTGTATAATATAAGTAATATGAATCGTATTCCGTGTTACAATTACGGCTGAGGTAGTAAGTTTGTTCCTCATTGGTTGCGTCCTACATTCGCCCTTGTGCTGCATCCCAACTACTCGGTGTGACAATTTAAATACACGAATGGCCGTAGTATATTTTTATGGCAATGGATTAGGCTGGAATTTGCAACTGAGCACGTCTTCAAGTTTTCCAAATTCTGCTTTCTTGGAATATAGAGTCAATGAGTTAATAAAAACAAACAATACACACACACACACACACACACACACACACACACACACACACACATGTATATAAATATAAAAGTGAACATTCAAGTCAACACACAGAGGCGATAGACTGTTTCATGCTAGACATCTAATGATTGCGCTTAAGATGAAACAGTCTGTCGCCTCTGAGTGTTACTTCAATGTTCACTTTTATAGTTATATTCGCTTTATCTTTAATATTAAGCACTTTATTCTATAAATATACCAGACCATAAAACTATATTTCTTTATATATATATATATATATATATATATATATATATTAACAGACCATAAAACTATATTTCTTTATATATATATATATATATATATATATATATATATATATATTAACAGACCACTGCCGCCATAACAAACATTAGAATAGATAAAACATATAAAATAAAAATGAAATAAAACTAATAAATAAATAAAATAATTATAAATAAATAACAAATCCAAATAAATAAATAAAACATCGGAAACCCAAAAGAATATATAAATATAAATATAAAAACAAGATAAATTTACCAAAATAAATAAATAAAGCATTTCCGTTAAACTAACCGCTAGAGGATTACCCACAATGCACCACTGATCTATATGTATGTAAATAGCCAAAGAAAAGCCAACACACTTGGCCTGATGATTACGCTTATCCTGAAACTGTCGCATCTGAGTGTTGACTTCAATGTTCACTTTTATATTTATATATGCTCTATCTGATATTGAGCATTTTATCCTATAAATAAAGCACAACTTAAAACAATATTTCTTCCTATATATATATATATATATATATATATATATATATATATATGTGTGTGTGTGTGTGTGTTTGGGAAGCAATGTCGTGCTTTTGGAGACAGGATTAAAAAATAACTTCTATCAAATTTTAAATTTATTTGTTATACATTTAATCCTGATTGAATTTTTAAGACAGAATAAAATATCTGTTTTAACAAAAGTTATATTTATTTGTAATGGATTTAATCCCGATTCTTAGCAATAAAAATAAAAAAAACATATACACTACTTCTGTAAGAACAAAATTCTGATCTTTTCTTTCCAGGTTTTATTTTGAATAATATAAATATATGACAATATAAATATAAATTTAATGTTCGATAAATAAGAAGATCAAAAGTCAATCTTTCTAACTTAAGGATTTTTATATTTTTCCTAAATTATTTGTGTAAACATGCAGTCAAGTTAAACAAAAGTGCAGTTTCTTTACAGAGAATAAGGAAGGAAATATGCTTTGGAAAGAAAATAAAAGGAAAGAATTACAGAGAATAAGAACCATTGAGATTATTTGTAAGGAGCGTTATTATTATTTGTAATAATGATGAAAGTCCGCCTTGAAATAATTTATTTTATTCCGTGAATAATATTCTACGAACAGAGGGAAAAGAAAGAATTAAATTGGACAAAAAAGGTAAATGAGAAAGAGGAAAAGAAAAAAAACAGTCTGAAGGAAAAACAAAAGAACTGAAACAGAAACCAAAAAAAAAAAAAAGATGAAAGGGATTGAACAAAGGGAGGAGAAAACAAAAAAGAAGACACCAAAGAAAGAATGAAGAATATGAAGATAACTGGAGCAGAAAGAAAAAGGAAGAAATTGAACAAAGAAAGAAAAAAAATAACAAAAAATGTTAGAACAACAAAAAATGAAAGATCAAATAGACAAAAAATTAAATGAATAAATAAAATAGCAAAAGAAAAAGAAACCAGAATCAAACATAAGAAAGACAAAACAGGTAAAGAAAGAAAAAAGAAAGAAAAATTCGAATGAAAAAAGAAAAGAAAATCCAATGGGAAAAGATAAAATAAAGAATAAAAAAAGAACAAAAGAGGAAAAATAAAAATGAAACAAAGAAAGATATACGAATATCAGAAACAGAATTGGACAAAGAAAAAATAGAAACATTAACACCCGCTCTTCTGCTTTATTTTGCAAGGGCCAGATCAAACTAAAAATTACTGCCATATTGGACTTAATTGCCAAGAACACTATGGCATCTTTTGATCGAGTTCAAGCGTATACGCGACCTTGTGTTGATTAATTATTTCCCACCATACAAGCTCTTTCCCACAAAGATAATATTGTGTGCTGTTTTTTCGCTTTTTTCATGGTACGTGTTCTGACGATCTACATACCTTTGTTGGTAGCCCCAGCCCTGAGTTTTCAAGTAGAATCCGTCATGCCAGTAACACAAAGGCGAAGCATCCCTATACGATTCGTATGCCAATTGTAAGAAGGAGTTTCAATTCGGACTGATTCTTCCCAAGATGTGCGTTGTGGTGCAATGGATATCGGCTCGGAACGAGAAATCAGGGAGCCGAGTTCAAATTCCAGTTGAATTCAATGCATTCACTTACGCGCAAATACCCTTGGGAAAAGTATTAATCCGTCTCCTTCTCCCAGTTATGGGTTAAATAACAGGACAGATTGGGTTCTATAGCCTTGGCTAGCAACCAATCTACCGCAGAAAGCAATGGCAACCTACTGCGGGATAATCTTTTGCCCAGTCTGTCATGTCTCTTTCGAGACATGATCGCCCAAGCGTGTTTCACGTATGGCACTTAACTAACTGACTGACTTCCCAAGAACTGTTTCTTTGTGAAACAGACGCTTGGCATGATGTACTCCCAATCACTACAATCTTGATTCCTTTCAAGTCTGGGCTTAAACCGTCATCATTCATGCACAACCCCATTAGGGCATCACATCACAACACTACAGTAACCTATTGTCTTGTGTGGCTATTATACCTTTTATTGAAGCTGGTGGGGGTCTTACTTTCTTCCCTCTGTCTATTGTACAAATATTTTCATGGCTTCTGCTCCGATGAATTTAACTCACTGGCTGCACCGCCACAAGAATCTACTCATGCAACCTGACTGGCAACAAGGTCCCACCCATTTACAGTTAGATCAACCAGATGCAGCCGACAATTCTACTCCATTAGCTTCTTTTCTCGCACTTCCTGCCTATGGAACTCCATTCCATATATTTGCTTTCTTGACGGTGACAACCCCCAGGAATTTAAATGCAATGTCAATACCCATCTCTTATCCACTTGACCCTAGTTCTTTCTACATTACCCTGTATATCTTGTTCTTTTCCCTTCTCTGTACCTTGGCAACTGTCTTCACACCTGTGTTTCCAACTCAAAAATAAAAGAAATATATGTGTGTATAAGTAGTTGTACGCATAGATGCATTTGTATGTATATATGTGTAAGTATATACATATGTGTGTATATAGATGAATGTGTGTATGCATAGGTCATATGTAGGGATGTATATGCGTGTATGCATAGGTTCATATGTAGGGATGTATATGTATACGTATTCCTGTGCTTGTGAGTTGGTGTGTAATGGTTTCATGCTCAGGTTTTCCACCCAGTGAACCTTTTCTCTTTTGGCGTGTTGATTCTTACGTGATAAGGCTTGTTTCCTTCAGCTTCCTTTCCTTTCAATTTGTGCTGTGAGTATCAAATTCCTTAAGCCATACTTTCTCAATGAAAAAAAATTCAATATGCCAAAAATTTCAGCTGTCATTTTTTAATTTTATTTTTTAATTTTTCTTTAAAATTTAATCGTTTTCACTTGAGTGACCTTAGTATTCTCAGCAACCTTTTTATGCCGTATCTCCTCAGGACGTAGACGATCATAGCTCTCTACAACTTCCTGTTCTTTTTACATGTTGTCTTATTGTTAATTCTCGTAAAAATTGCACAGAGATCAATTTACTCAAACTCACTTAGTTTTTTGGTTTTTAATCGTTTTACCCCAAGCAAGGCGGTACCACCATTGATGCGCAAGGGGTTACTTAAGAGAGCAAAATTTTAGACAAGAGAAGAGTGAAAAGAAAGACGAACCAGTTACAGGGGGTGACAGAGAAAGGGCAAGAGAAGAATGTTAACACAGGAGGGAATACAGTTGCGAAGGTAGAGAGAAAGGAAAAGAAGAACATACGCTGTGTGATCTAGAAAGGGCTGAAGTCAAATAGATAAGAGATAGGAATTGACAT
This sequence comes from Ascarosepion bandense, assembly GCA_037127315.1. NCBI lineage: Eukaryota > Metazoa > Mollusca > Cephalopoda > Sepiida > Sepiidae > Ascarosepion > Ascarosepion bandense. The sequence goes on from JBBBDQ010002115.1 coordinate 737,281, forward strand.
TGCATTTAAATTCCTAGAGTTTGTAGCCGTGAGGAAAGCAACTATACGGAACGGAGTTCCACAGCGGGAAGTACGAGAAAAGAATCTAATGGAATAGAATTGTCGGCTGCATTTGGTTGATTTAACTGTGAAAGAGTGGGACTTTTATGCCAGTCTGGTTGTAAGAGTAAATTCTTGTGGAGGGGGCACCGGTGACTTAAGTTCGTCGGAGCAAAAGCCATGAAAGTATTTGTAGAAGAGCGAGAGGGAAACCACATTCCGCCGGTGAGAAAGTGGCTGGAGTCGAGCTGCCAGGTCGGGACCAATTACATTACAGATTCTCCTTTAGAGCCTGTCGTGAACCCTGAGATGAACAGATATGACAACAGTTTTATGCACGGTCGGATGGTTGATTTGTATATGTGCAAAATGCATTCAGGCGTCAAAAATGCTCATCGTTGTTTACTTCTATGCATCTTGGCTTTAATCTATCCTGCGAGTATCAGATTTTCCCAAGCCCTGTTTTCTAATTATGTACCCACAAAATCTGAACTCTTCCTAGAAGGCATATTTTATTTGGATGTGTATAATTTCTACCTGTCTAACAAATTAAATTAAAACGTGAAAAAGAGCTATCGGCTGCTTCTTTGAATGTAGCGGAAAGCAATAAAAGTCGTCGGTTGTTGGTTTCGGTTTTGTTTTCTTTTTAAATAAAACTTCGTCGTTGCTCACATAAGTGACCCATGCTACCCTTAGCTTTCTTCTGTAGAACCTTGATCTCTTCCTCATCTTTGCAGAGATTGTCTAGAACTCACTGCCATATAGGAGGATATATCTCATGTAACAGTTTAGTATTTGTTCCTTGTTTCTAGTGAAGTTTTTCTATTTTTAAAACTCTTAGATTTTAAAATGCATCTTTGGGAACCCCAGTGCTTTTTTTTCGGATTTTAGTATGAAACTTCTTTCCTCTGTAAAAACACTTCCTAGATATTTAAATTGTTGTACTTGTTTTGCTTTAACAGCTCTGATTTGCAATTCGCACTTAAGACTCATTCTTTTGCCAACAACGATCCATTCTTTCTTCTTGCAGTTGATTGATCTTTTCTTCTCGCTTTCATTCAATACGTTCTCTAGAAGATTTTAATAGACACATCTTATTCCATTAATAGCAATATTATATATTCAAGAGGAATGACTTTTACATTTACATTTAAGTTACTGGGAATAGGAAGTCTAGGCGCCTTATATAGATTCAACAACGTCGTTAAGTAATTTTTGGCGGTTCTGATTTGAATTAGCCTGACAATATAATGTTCACAGAAGTTTGAGTGCACTATTCAACTTTCTGTGTTAAAATATTGTTAACACATTAATCGAAGACGCACTCATTGGAATCACATTAATCATGTGTTTCCTGTAATAAACCTTACTATTTAAGCTGAAGAATATAATTTCCTTAATTGAATTCTGCTACAAGAACTTCTCGTTAATAACTTGGGATTCACAAGGTTAAATTCAAACAAAACATATTCATAAAAGAACTCTAGAGAGGACGGTTTCTTATTCATTATCTTTATAATTTCATTTTATTTGTGAGAATACATTGAAATAAAATGAATTTATGAGCTAACCTAGAAGGCATATTTTATTTGAATGTGTATAATTCCTACCCGTGTAACAAATTAAATTAAAACGTGAAAAAGAGCTATCGTCTGCTTCTTTGAATATAGCGGAAAGCAATAAAAGTCGTCGGTTGTTGGTTAAGCGGTTTGCAGATAGAAACATTGTGTCAGTTAAGAGTACGTCGCATCAATATATTTACTGGCAACGTTTGATAATGATCAGATAAAGTATCGTTTTAATTAATATACCCAGTTGAAATATCATCGAATCGAACGAGAAGCTGACACATCAACTGATAACAGTGTTCATTGCTAATTAAGTTTAGTCTTTTCATTTTCAGAGATTCAGAAGCGCCATTAATACATTTATTTTCGCAATACAATTTACATCAAGTTCAGCGAGGTCCCGCGCATTGCAAAATATTCAATGAGATGAAATCGTTGATCAGCTACAAGTAAATCGTACAGATTGATTACAATTGAAATTAATAGCTTCATTAACAGAAACGAAAACACGCACGCACATATACATATATATGCGCCAATGTATCCATGTTTCGTTGAATATGATAGACATCTGATTAATTTTTTATGTAGATTTCCAATATTCTAACATTATTTCGTTTGGTGGGATTAAGGGAGTGGAAAGATTGTCCATATTGTCCATTCTGTCTCTCGCTCTTTCTTTCTCTCTCTCTCTCTCTTTTTCTCTATCTCTGTATATATATATATATATATATATATATGTACGTATGTACAGACTCAATCACACTATTATATATACATAAAACAAAGCCTAGTTAATAAATGTTTTTCTGAACTTCTTCTTCTTCTTCTATGTGCCCTGTCCCTTCAGGACGTAGGCGATCATGGTTCTCCACGTCTCCCTATCCCTTGTGGCTCTTAGTATGTTTGCTCCTGTTGCTCCTGGCAACCCCCGTTCCGTCATCCACCTGATCAGGCCCTGCAAATATGTTATCCGCTGCCTTCCTCTGTCTCTCCTTCCTTCTATCTGTCCAGTTAGTATCAGGTTCTCCAGGCTCTCCTTCCTCATTGCATGTCCCAGGAACTTCAGTTGTCTCTTCCTGATGCTCAGCATCAATTTCCTTTTTGTTGCCATTCTTTCTAACACTTTGTCGTTGCTTGTATGCTCAGTCCACGATATCCGTAGCATCCTTCTGTAGAACCACATTTCGGCCGCTTCCAGTTTTGTCCTCATTTTCGATGATATTGTCCAGCATTCACAGCCGTATTGAAGAACTGACATCACGTAGCAGTCTAGCACTCTTTTCTTCGTTTCTATTGAGATTTTCCTGTGTGTTAGTATTTTGCTCATCTTCTGGAACACGTCCTTTGCCATGCCAATTCGCCTTCGGATCTCCGTGTCGCACTTTCCATCTCCTGTTAGAACACTTCCTAATATAAGACAATACCATTAACATTTTATGAAAATCAGATACAAGTTAATTATAAGCAGAATTAAGTTTTTCTTTAAAAACATTATAACGACAAACACAACTCCAGCCATTTAGTACATCAAAATTAAATTATATACTATAAATACTGAAAAACATCCTACCTTATAGGCAATAACAACTCAACATTACAAGATCCAGAATACAAGATATAAATTACGGAATTAATATAATTTATGAACTTATATATTTTTGATCAAACCAAATTCACGAATAATCATATTGGACATATCACTACATGCCTATCAAGAAGGCTCACGTTATATCTTCCTGAGCATAGCGAAATTCATTTTCTTTATCTACGAGCAATGTGCCTTCAGAAAGTAGACGATCATGGCCCTCCACGTCTCCCTAACACTTGTAGCTCTTAACACTCCTTCCAGTATTACCCCTCCCAAACCGTGCACTGCCACCCATTTGCCCAAGTCTATCAATCATGCCAGGTATTACCTTCCTCCGTCTCTCCTTCCATCTATTTGGCCCGTGAGCATCAAATTCTTCAAGTCCTCTTTCCTCATAAGATGTCACAGAAACTTCAGTTATTTTTTACCTGACGTTAAGTATCAGTTTCTTTTTCGTTTCCACCTTATCCAAGACCTGGTTGTTGTTCACATGTTCGGTTCATGGTATCCTCAGCGTCTTTCTGGAGAACCACATTTCAGTTGTTTCAAGTCTTTTCTTCATCACTTATGAGGTTGTCTAGCATTCGTTACAATATTTTTTTTATAAGCGTTTCACCCCGAGCAAGGCATTTCACTGCCACTACCGCGCAGGGGGATACATAGAGTGGTGAAAGGATGGTTAAATATAGGAAATGTCAGAGGCTGGGTGATAGGCGGGTAAGGATACCGAGAATGAGGGTTGGGTAGATGAGAGTGTTCTGAGAATAATTGGAAGTTAGTATGATAGGTGGTGTCTATTGACCCTACATTTAAACACCTGGAGATTGTAGCTGTCGGGAAAGCAAACTCGTGGAAGGGAATTCCACAGGCGGGTAGCGCGAGAAAAGAAGCTGTTGGAGTAGAAATTACGGTTACATCTTATTTGTTTACCTGTAAAAGGGTGGGACCTAGTTGCTAATCTAGTACCTCGTGTAAATTCGTACTTAGGCGGCACCAGTGATCTAAGTTTATCGGAGCAGAAGCCATGAAAGTACTTGTAGAAGAGGCACAGGGAAGCCACATCACGCCGGTGAGAGAGTGGTTGCAGCCGGTCTGCCAAGTCAGTATCAACCACGTTACAGATTCTCCTTTGTATTTTGTCAAGAAGCCCAAGGAGAGTAGCAGGGGCACCCGAACAGCTATGGCAGCAATATTCAATACATGGGCGGATGGTAGATTTGTATATGTGCAGGATAGATTCAGGCAGGAAAAACTTCCGGGCCCTGCACAGAGAGCCGACTTTCATAGCGGCAGATTTGGCAATGGATTCGATATAGTCATTCCATTTGAGGTCCGCCGAAAGTATAAGGCCAAGGAGGCGTAGTATTTTACTCTCTGGGAGGCAAGCCTGTTCCATGCGAATGGGAGGTAGATGCGATTGTCTATGGTGGTTAGTTGATAACAGGTTCGTGTTAGAAGCATTGAAATTTACTAGCCATTTCCTACCCCAGGCCACTACGGATTGGAGGTCCTTTTTAAGCTCGAAAGTATATACATCACATAACAATCGAGTACTCTCTTCTTTGTTTCCAGCGAAATTTTCCTGCGTCCATTTACTCTAGTCAGCTGCTGAATGCATCGTTGACAACTTCGGATCTCATTGTCGCAATTTCCGTCCTCCGTTAGAGCACCTACCAAGTATGTAAATTTCAATACCTGCTTGAATTTGGTCATGGGCATGACGGTAAAATGCATCCAGCAGCAAGGCCTCTGATTGGGATGTTGTGAGGAGCATAGAACCATCTCTTAATTGCTGTTGTTCCCAGGTCCACCCTGACAGGGTGTGGTAGCATCTGTTAGGGTCCCAGCAATGGGCAAATAGCCGACCACCCAAACTGGGGTCAAAACAATATGAAAGTATAAAAATAGACTTTTATAGAATTTTTTTAATCTTATCACCCCGAGCAAGCTATATATATATATATAGAGAGAGAGAGAGAGCCAACCTTCCCTGAAGATCCGGTTAGGTGAAACCTTGGTAAGTCTGTTGGCTCTTTAGGTTATTTAATTTTTCTGCTCTGCTTACGTATTGAGCGCTTTTTTGTTATAGATTATTCGTCTTGGGTTTTTTCTTTGGGCTACGTACTTTGACTGATGTTCACGTGCTTAGCTCTTTCTTTTTTTACAACCATTTTTTCCTTCCGCGAATATACTCGGAGGGTTTTTCGAAACGAGTATAGTGATAAGTTTACATTTATATATATATATATATATATATATATATATATATATATATATAATATAAATTTGTTATAATATCACTCCAAAGTAGTCATTTGTAGACATTCATGTGTCTTATCAAGTCATGGTGCTGATATCGGGTTGAAGAGATGGTCTATTCTTAATATATTTTCTGGATTATATATCGTAAAATATAATTCTCAAATAAATCAAACTTACGAAGATGTTCGAAAATTCAATATGAATAATAATCATAAGATACCTATCTCCAAAAAATTATTAAAATACTAATAATATTGATTTTTGACAAACAACGTGAAACCCACCTGTAATAAAAAGTACTCTCAAAAGGACGTTTTTTTCTAAGACATCGCTTTTGTAACTGCCTCCACTGTTCCGCAATGCTCATTATTTTAAAAGGCGATGATTAGTATTGAAAGAAAACCTAAATATCTGAAAGTGAGTTTATGCATTTTCTTTGATTGTGAGAACTGACAGCAAAACTGATAAACTCGGTTTATTTATTAGATTGTTTATTTACGTTATCTGTTCATTATATTATCTATGGAATGGTTAGCAAAACATCTGCTAATTGATCCAACTTTATAAAATGGTAAATAATCAGGATTTCCTTACAGTTAGTTCTATAAACATATGTTAATAATTTAGTAAATTTATGAATAAAAATTGTATTCAGATTTATTTCCTTATCAATTGTAACTTATAAATATTTGCTTTGTAAAATATTACATTATTCTAGTAAATAATCATCAGAATATTAAAATAATTTTCACAGATTAAAATTAGTTTAATAAATAGTGCTTAATAAACATTCCGTTAAGTATTAGTTTCCTTTTCGTGGAGAACCACATTTCAGTGTTTCAAGTCTTTTCTTCATCACTTATGAGGTTGTCTAGCATTCGTTACAATATTTTTTTTTTATAAGCGTTTCACCCAGAGCAAGGCATTTCACTGCCACTACCGCGCAGGGGGATACATAGAGTGGAGAAAGGATGGTTAAATATAGGAAATGTCAGAGGGTGGGTGATAGGCGGGTAAGGATACCGAGTTTTTGTTGAAAATTCTCAAAAACAAAAAAATGTATAAATTCAATTTTATCATTTGCTTATCTTTTATTCTAGTTCTAATCATCACCTTCAAAAGCAATCACTTTCTCACCGGCGGGATGTGGCTTTCCTCTGTCTATTCTATAAATATTTTGATGGTTTCTGCTCTGACAAACTCTAATCACTGGCGACCCCACCACAAGAATTTACTCGTGCAATCAGACTGGCAACAAGTTTCCACTTATGTATATTTAGATCAACCAAATGCAGCCGAAAATTCTACTCCATCAGCTTCTTCTTTTGCGATTCCCCCCTGTGGAACTCCCTTCCATAGACTTGCTTTCCTGACGGCTATAACCTCCAGGAATTTAAACGCAATGTCAATACCCATCTCTTATCCGCTTGGCTCCAGTTCTTTCTACATCACCCCGTATATATTGTTCTTTGCCTTTTTCTCTAGCTTCGCAACTGCCTTTAAACCTGTGTTCCCATCCTTCTCTTGCCCTTTCTCTGACAACTTCTGTAACTGGTTCTTCTTTCTCTTCACTCTCCTTCTGTTTAAACTTTTACTCTTATGTAGGCCCCTGTGCATCAGTGGCATTACCGCCTTGCTTGGGGTGAAACGATTAAAAAAAATTCCGAAGAGTAAAGGTAGTTAAAAAAGCGGTGTCATTAGAAAAACCGTCCTTATCACATTACATCTTATTGCGAATATGTTAATCTATGTTTACTATATTTTGTTGTATTTTCCTTCAGTGTTGAAAAACTATATTTACTACCTAAATTTAATTATAGCGTCATCAATTTAAATTGGATGTCATCAGCCATCTTTTTTAATGTTCTATATTTATCATTGTTTGCGCTAAATCCTTTTTATTTATATTCATGAAATATTTTTTAGATTTAGGCTTTTAAATAAAATGACTTTTTGGTATCAAAATTCCTGGAGTCCATTTTTACCATTTTCTATTTTATAAGCACTGAAATGAATCACTAATATTCAATTTTGGCCATCTGAAATAATCATTCTAATAAATTATATTTAATATTTTTGCTGTAAAATCTTAAGAAGAAAAAATGTATAAATTGGCTTTCATCATGCATTTAAGTTTAATTCCAATTCTAATCATCACTTTTAAAACAATAAGTATATGACTGAAGGTAGTGACAAAAAGCGGTGTCATGGGGAAAACCGTCCTTTTGACACTACGCCTTGTGGTTAGATTTCACTATGTTTGTTTGTTTCACGAAAATATGATGTTACGTTATGTAAAGTTATTTAATTGAGGAAAATAAGAAAAAACAGAAACGAACCTAATTTTTCATTTTTTTCTGTTTTTAAGTTTGAGTTTGAGTTTTTGCATATCAACACCTCTGTGGGTCATTTAATACCGAAAAAGGTGGGGGTTTAAGGTATTTTTTAAATGTTCTGTTATAAGTAGAAGGCTGATTAAATCAGATTTTAATGAAAATTTTTTGTTTTTATTGTTTTTTATTTTAGAAAACTGAAAATGTCTTTTAGTTTTGCATGAAGAAATGTTTTGCTGAGAATAATATTTTTTTCCTTCAAAAATATATATTTTTCTATAAAAGTCTATTTTTATGTATATTGTCTTTAAAAGTGTATATTTATACTTTGATACTTTGCTACCACTCCGGGTCAGGGTGGACGTGGGATCAACAGCAATTAAGAGGTGGTTCCATGCTCCTCACAGCCTTTCAATCAGAGGCCTTGCTGCCGGATGCAGTTTACCGTCATGCCCAAGACTATCTTTCTATTTTTAAGTAAAAAATAAAATGGGAAGAAAAAAATGGCGTCAGTTTCTTTGTCTGAATAATTAATTCTGGATAGGATGAAATAAAGCAGAATTAAGCCATGACTATCATTCACAATTGAATTTCTCCAGAAGCGAGTGACTTACATTGAAGTCACCTTTTTCTTTAAACAAATTCTGAAGAAAAAAAGTTTTCGATTTGTAATCAAATACAAAAATTATTTTTCGGATAGAAAGCCTCTCTGGGTGTCAGGATATCTCATCTTGAACTTTCATAAACACAAATCAATATATGATCGTTTTCAAAGGGCAAAATCTCAAATCAAGATAAAAGCATGAACATAGATTCCTATCTCAGATATACACCCTTGTGTAAATGAGATGAAACATCTGCTTTAGTTTCCTTTCTTTCAAAATATGGCCAGTTTTAGACCCACGGGATTTACAGCAGGGTGTTATCGATTTCTGTTTTTTCCTCGAATTAGATCATTTGCAGTAGTGTGCAGTAATATGAATATATTCTAGGGGTGTACAATGAAATTTGTTTTGAAACTATTTTCTAAGCAGGGATTACATCAGATTTTTTTTAACTCCCAGATATTATTGTTTCGACTACGGCCATTGTCTGCGATGGACGTAACTCTGCACGAACACATTGTCATGCCTTACTGAGAGATTGCGGATATTGTGTGTGTCAGCCTTTCAACTGTCAGTCCTATCATCAAAGCGAAAAACAAACTGGATGCATCAGTTCAAAACTTAATACATAATGTGGTCGGAAGGGAAAAACAAAGCCAGAGATGACGTATAAGTGATCAGGGAAAATAAAAGGTTATAAGAAGATATTTTGTTTCAATTATTTTGCACAAGTGTGTACTTTGCAACATTGTAAAAGAGAATCTTTACCCGGAAAAAATATCCTCCATTTTACTAAAAGCGATGGTGTAATAATGTACAGAAATTGCACTGATAACTGAATCTTCTACAATAAAGTTGCATCAAAGTTTCTACAAGATTTCATTTTGTTCAACATGTCTTCTATTATCGCTGCATGAGATGATTAAAAACAACAAAGATACAAAAAATCAAAACCGTTAGAAAATGAAATGAAATCGGCTGAGCATTTACGTTTAACCCGAGAACACCAACCATGGGTATATAATATCCAGCGCAAATGACGCCATTTTAATAACAATTTAATTATATTTTCAGTACCTGATTTTCTTACCTAATATGTTTTTCAATTCCTATTAATGTTAACTCAAATTAAAAAATTTGAAGTGCCTGCATGTAAAAGATTTCAAGTAAAAATTTATATTTAATATTTTTTGATATTTTCAAAATCGGGTATAATATACCCATAGTTAGTAGTGGTGTAACTTTTATTAATGGTTAGTGTTCCAGGGTTAAACATGTCAGACACCAAAAAATTTGCAATTTAAAATTTATAATCTTTATACCTTCAACATTTTCTGTCGAACTATAAATATTACTAAGATTTTCGCTAACATGTTTCTACTCTATCTGAATTCTTTCAATCAGAACATAATTTTAATCTGATGAAGTCGTTCTAAAGGACTAAACGCAATATATAATTTGTTCATGTGGTATTACCCGATATAGAGTCATAAATACACATTTTGCAAAATCTGGGACAACTAGAGACCTGAGGAGACAAGTGGTTAAAAGACTTCGAGCCAAAGAAGTCTGTATGTTTTAGCTAGGACTTCTTCTTCTTCTTCTTCTCCTTCTTCTTCTTCTATGTGCCCTGTCCCTTCAGGACGTAGGCGATCATGGTTCTCCACGTCTCCCTATCCCTTGTGGCTCTTAGTATGTTTGCTCCTGTTGCTCCTGGCAACCCCGTTCCGTTTTCCACCTGATCAGACACTGCAAATATGTTATCCGCTGCCTTCCGCTGTCTCTCCTTCCTTCTATCTAACCAGTCAGTATCAGGTTCTCCAGGCTCTCCTTCCTCATTGCATGTCTCAGGAACTTCAGTTGTCTCTTTCTGATGCTCAGCATCAATTTCCTTTTTGTTGCCATTCTTTCCAACACCTCATCGTTGCTTGCCTGTTCGACAATCCCTCTAAAAACATTGTGAATTGATACTACAGAATAAGAAATAATGGCAGTAAATGACTTAAGGACTTTCAGCAGTAACTTACATCTTGGATCTCGATCATTCCCTATTTTTACCCAGATACTGTATCTTCGTGGGTGTGATTATCACTGTATAGATTTACTAGGAAAAAAAAACATTTGAACACTTTAAGATTCTATCAACGAAAAAAAAAGTATTTTGGTGATGCAGACTTTATGTCTCATGGATATTTGGTGTTTGCACATAAAGCAATATCAATTCCTGCTTGTTTTGCCGAGCATCAATGCTACGGACTAACTTATATGTAACTCACCAGCATTGAATCCTAAGTAAAAAATTATGTAATAGAGTTGAAAGTTACTATGCATCATAGCAATAAAGAAAAGGTCAAAACTGCTATCGAGTTCCATCTTATTCACACAGGTGTTGATATCAACGGATATTAAAACAGATAGACCTCATGAGTCAATCTTCCAATTTGTGACTAACTTCCTTATTGTAATGATAAAGGTTGTTTAAATAATATTCAAATAAATTTTATCACCCACTCCGGGAAACCATAACCGTTAAATCACTCTAATATGCTACGAGTAAAGGATCAATTAAAGTTAAAGGAAATTAATGCAAAATGGTTCTTTCTTTATTTTTACTTTGCAAAATTTTACTAGGCAGCCAGGAAGCCTTTGATTCGACCTGCCAATAAGAACAGACTAACATGAGGAAGAAGGCGCAAAACTGGACAGCAAAACTATTCATTTGATGCACGTGTTATTGTGCAGTATTAACAAAGAACAATTCTATTTTCATTTAGCATTATCCACTTGGCAATAAATAATAAAAATAGTATAAAATACATTTCTTAAAAAGAAAATTGGGGTTGCCTAATAATTATGGCCGATAGTGTATGTGATTCTGCGGAAGAATATTGAGAATGCCGTTAAAGATAATGTAAGCTACGAGAAAATTTTAATTAAAAGGGGAATAAAATGTGCAAATACATTTAGAATAAAAAATGGTAGTTGAATTTAAGAGGAAAGAAAAGTTTGAGAAATTTATATATATATATATATATATATATATATATATATATATATATATATATATATATAATGGAAAAAAAAAACAAACAAAAAAAAAACAAAAAAAAAAACAGTGTAACTTTCCTAACGAGGCTAGTAAATACCAGAGCAGGAACTCGAACAATACCAAGTGCATAAATGTTACTTAGAGCTTTGAATGATAAAAAAGTTGTCGAGAACCTTGAACGTCTGTGTTCCGAAAGGACATAAAAAAAAACGAAGAAAATTGTTATATTTTTTAGGCGCTGTTCATTCCCATTCCTATAAAACCTTTGAGGTTACATAGAAAATATTAGCCTCATGCAAAAACCAGATTTGAGTTTTGAAATTGACGCATCTTTTCAGTCAAATAATTTTCGATCATTACTGCAAAATTAGAGTTTTAGTGACGCCTTTTATTGATATTACTCGAATAACAAATTTATAAAAAGTTCATTAAAATGGTTTAGTTTCAATGAAAGAAACAAATGGAAAGGCTTGTCCAAAGTCGTTAGTTCATTTTATTTCAATTCAAGCCAATGTCTGTTCATGACTGCAGACAAAGTAGCTCTTATTCTTTGGAAGTGTCACGCCCAATAACGTGACCGAGGAAAAAGATTGGAAAGGAAAAAGATTGGAAAGGAAAAAGCGTCTGGGTTTGCGACAAGCTTAATTACCTCCCTTGATGCAAATTTATTTTAAAAATTACACTCCAAAATGGCAGTCAGTTTTCTTTTCTGTACCTATTAATGAGGGAAATTTTGAAAATCGCCGTTGCTAAAAATAATAGAGAGAAATGAAAATGAAAGACGTCAAATATAAAAAGAAGTTGCGTGGAAGCTGGAGAAGAAAAAAATCTAGTCGAAAAAAGAAAGAGAAGGGGTTAGTTAAGTTAGGTGAAGGGATGAGGAAAAAGGCTAGGAATTGCAAGTAAAGCAACCTCGTTTTGGACAATAAATAACCTGTAAGAAAATGAATTACAAGAAAGACGAATTACAGTGCTTGAAAACAACAACGATGAGAAGTGAAATCAAAAGATATGAAATGATGAGGAAAAGATAATTTACAATGATGCAAAAGAAAGAAAGAAAAGGAATGAAAAAGAATATAAATAAATTTAAAGAATGGGAAGTGATAATAAGACAAGAGATAAAATGAAAAGAAAGAGAACAATTAGAACAAGAAAAAGAATATATATAATCAGTCGTTTACTATGCGTTGTTGCCGATTTCGCATCGTCTTCTTCATGTGTCGTGTCCTTTCCGAACATAGGCGATCATGAACTTCCACTTGACTCTGTCTCTTGTCTCTCTCAGTATATTTTCTCTTGGTACCTCTTCTAAGCTCCGCTCCACCATCCATTTACTTAACAAGTACGTCTCGCGCTGATTTCCCCTGTCTCTCCTTCTTTTTATCAGACCTGTGAGTATTAAGTTTTCTAAGCCCTCTTTGGTGTCCCAGAAACCTCATTTGTCACTTCCTGATATTTAGTATGAGTTTTTCTCCTCCTTTGAATCTTTTCCAACACCTCATCATTTCACACGTGCTCCGTCCATGGAATCCTCAGCATCCTTCTTTAAAAACATATTTCTGCTGCCTCAAGCCTCTCCTTCATCCTTGATGAGATCGTCCATCATTCACTTCCATACAGAAGGACATAGTAATCCAGAACTTTTTCCTTTGTTTCTAATGAGATTTTTTTGTCTTTCAGTACGCTGGTTAGCTTATGAAATGCGTCTTTGGATCTTCATGTCAAACATTCCATCTTCTGTCAAAATACTTCCCAGGCATTTGAAGTTTTTAGTTTGTTTTATTTTAGTTTCCCTGACTTGGAGTTGGCATACTGGGCTCCTCATTTTGCTGATGACCATCCATTCAGATTTCTTTAAGTTTATGCTCAGTCCTTTCTTCTTACTTCGTTTTGTTACCTTCTGTAGAAGGTCCTACAGTTTTCTTTCCGTGTCTGCTATCAGCACCGTGTTATCCGCGTATCTGATAGTGTTGAGATTGTGGCAGATGAAATATTATCCTCATATTAGTTTTTTGAGCATATCCTTCCATGCTGGCTCAAAGAATGTTGGACGAGATTTTCCCGCAGTAGATTACAAGTTATTTCTGTGGGAGACTGGTTGCCAACCAACGCTATATGACCGAATCTGTACTGCTGTTCTCCAAGCTGGCTTTGAATTAAAAAATTTCCGTCTCTTGACCGTTTGACCTGCTATTGTCCTGCCATTTACCCATAGATGGCCAAAAGAGATGAAGTCATACATTTCCCAAGGGTATTAGCATGTAAGTGAATGCAGTGAATTCACTGTTAGAATGGTGGAAAAAATCAATAAAAGATTGGTTAAAGAATCCTTGTCGGCCGAATTTAATAAAAGATTGCTGCCCAAATAAACACACACACACACACACACACACACACACATATATATATATATATATATATATATGAAAAAGATTATATTTCGATACAAATAAGTTGACAGTATTTAAATATGGATGAATAAAGGGCATCACTGCCCACTATGGGATGAAGTTGAAATAATAGAGAACGCCAATGGAAACTACGTAAACTTCATCAGCATATATGCTAGGTTACAAAAATTTCCTAAGCCGACCAAGCATAGAGATGAACACAATATGGAAACCAGTAATGCCAGAGAAAATCATTTGTGTAAAAATATCGCAATATAAACTCTGGTAAAAAATACTAAAGAAAACAATTAACATAAAAAAATTGCAATATGAACTCCGGTAAAAAATTTACTAGACATCAGGTTTATAAGTCCCAAAAATTCAGTTGTTCTTGTCCTTAAGGATATAGACGTTGGTTAGTTCCTGTTACTTGACCTAAAGAGTTGTGAGTCGAATATCATGCTACAGCAGTGGTGAACAAGTAGCTTGCAGGGAGAGGGAGATAACTCATGATTTCCAATCGGTACTTTACGCAAGAAATGAGGATGATTGTGATTGTAATAAAGGGTTTGGTTCGAAATTCGTAAAAAAGGCAACAAAGGTGAGGACAATAGTCCGAATAATGGAAATAGTGTAATTACTACCTCATCTCAGAAATATAGACAAATACAAAATAGGTTGATATTGACCTTTTGGAAGACTTTTGGAAGATAACATTTTTAAGACTGGAAGATTTTGTAATTGATATTCAATAGAAAGCGATGTGCGTTCTGGTACAGAGGAATTCCAGCTGAGTTCCTAGCATTCACTTACGAGAAAATACCCTTGGGAAAGGTATTAATCCGTCTTTTCTATCCATTTATGGGTGAAATAACAAAACAGATTAGGTTATATAGCCGTGGCTGGTAACCAGCCTACCACAGAAAATAATGGAAACCTACTGTAGAAAAATCATGTCTCTTTCGAGGCACGATCGTATGGCACTTAATTGACTAATCAAGCAATAGTGGTTTATCTATAACCAATACAATTATTAGTAATTCAGTCCATATATATATATATATATATATATATATATATATATATATATAAACGAGATCATATTTATACTCGTCTCGAAAGCCTTCCTCGAAAACTATCGAACGAAGGCAAAAATGGTTGCAAAAAAAAAGAAAGAACTTAGGGCATGAAAGACAGTCAAATGTGTTCGGACCAAAATCAGCACGATACCCAAAGAAAAAAACCCGACACGATTAATCATTTAACAGAAAGCGCTCAATACAAAGGTAGAGCAAACTAAATAAATAGCACCTACTGAGCCAGAAGAACCTACCTAGGTTTCACCTAAACGGATACGTAAGGTAAGTTCGTCTGGCTCATTAGGTGCTATATATTTATATATATATATATATATACATACTCCAAAAGTTTAAGACCACTTAAAAATCTTTAAAAAGAAAATTTTTTTACAGATATATTTTAAACTCCTACCACTTAAGGTTACCAATACTACAATCTAAAAGGTTATGGAAACAAAAAGCTACATTCCAAACATTTTATTTAGAAATTTACATTTTTATAAAATGAGGCGATTTACGCATGATCAAAATTATAAAGTGTTAGATCTATGGTCATTTCAACGTTTTTAGTTCAGTTAGAGATTAGCAATCACTGCGTAAAGGTGTTACCATGCCTAAAGCAAGCAAACTTATCAAAGTTGAGCGTTCTCGAATTCTAGAATTCCATAAGCAAGGTTTGTCACAGTGGGCGACTGCAACTAAGGTAAATATTTTGTTATAAATACTGGACATCAAGATAAGAATATAGCGATAAAATAATTAATGTTGAGAAGCTTGTCATTTAGATGAGGGGCGTTTATTCAGTAATTATTGTATTGTCTTCACTCTGTGATTTGTTTTTTCTTGTCAAAAAAGCAAATAACCCTGAAACGTGAAGACATTAGAGAAAACCTGTCACTAAATTTCAAATTCGGCATGACTGAAATAACACCAATCAGCTAAGAGACAAGCTGTCCAATATATATATATATATATATATATATATATATATATATATATATATATATATATATATATTATATGTAGTCATTATGAACAAAACTTATAACCAAACAAATATTCAAGATATGCTAGAAAATAACGACAAAGAAATCAACCAAAATATAGATGAAAAATCATATCAAAAATAAAAAAGCTCTGCCTTACACACAGTAGAATATTAACGAAAAAAGAAAAAGATTTCCTTACAGACTTTACTTCAAAAACCAGTAATTTTTACGGACTTCCAAAGATACACAAATCAGAGATAATTAAAACAGCTATCCAGGAACAAAAATCGGAATACACCCCAAGCCCTACTGACCTTAAATTCAGACCAATTGTAGCAGGACCAGCCTGCCCAACAAGCAGACTGAGCAATTTAATTGACAAAATATTACAGCCTTACACCACAAAAATAAAAAGTTACATCAAAGACAACATACATTTCCTAAGTTTCCTACCAAAAGAAGTAGACCGAGATACACTCTTTTTAACTTTTGACGTAAACAGCCTGTACAGCAACATGCCCCATGAACGAGGAAAACAAGCCATTACATTTTGGATAGAAACACACCCAGAAATACTTCCCACACGCTTCACAAAAGAATTTATTTTACAAAGTATAGATTTAATGTTACACAACAATTCCTTCCAGTTTAATAACAAAAATGGCACCAACATATGCAACACTCACCCTAGCATATCTGGAAAAAAAACAATACATCCAAATAAGGCATAAATATGGGGAAAACATAAAAACAAAAATCACGAAATCGTGGAAAAATTCCTGGATGACTGTTTTATCTTTTGGAAACCAACATGGGGGGACATAAACAAACTACACAACATACTACAACACCTGCACCCCAAAATCAAGTTCACACTAGAATATAGTTATAAAGAATTACAATTTCTAGACATACTCATAAAAAACGAAAACAACCACTTCATCACAGACATTTACCACAAACCCACAGACACCCAACAATACCTCCACTTCAAGAGTCACCATCCAAAAAGCTGTTTGAAATCCATCCCCTATTCCTTATCACGATGAATTTGCACGATAGTAACTGACAAAACCCTCTGTAAAAAACGCCCAGATGAATTACGAAAAACATTACAAATGAGAGGATACCCCACATCACGAATAGACAAGAGTTTTCAACTAACAGGAAAAATACTATTAGAATCCCTCCGGAATAATACTAAAAAAACAACAAAAAAAAACAAGAAAAAGAAGAAAACATTCTAGCATACGTTTTCACTCACAATAAAAACAATCCAGAATTATTCACAAAGATCAAAGCCCACATGGAATTACTCAACAATAATGAAAAATAAAAGAAATCTTAAAGACAACCAAAATAATTAACAGCAAACGCTAGCCCCAAAATTTAAAAGATATCCTAACCTCATAAAAATTCGATTAACAAAGCACAATACAGGGGGTCACAAAATGCAACAAAAAAAGATGTGGAGTATGCAACATAATAATAGAAGGAAAATACTTCCAGTTCGGAAACGCAACTTCATTCGAAATAAAATCGGATCTGAGCTGCAACTCGAAAAATGTAGTTTACGCTCTAAAATGCGACAAATGCGCAAATATATATGTGGGAGCGACACAATGCTTGAACAATAGGATTTCGTTTCATAAAGCAATATAAAATTATTACGTAATAGGAACTTACATGTTTCCCAACATCTATATGAATGTAGTGATGGCAAATTTAGTGTCGTACCATTATATGAAAACACAGATTATGAAATATTAATAATGCAGGAAGAAAGATTCATAAAAAATACAAGCCTTCGCTCAACAAATCAACATGAAAAATACGCACACACCGAAAAACTTACAGAAACACGCATACATACACACACACATACACAACCCATATACATACACACACACCAAACTCAAAAGATAGCCCCAAACAATAACAGAGAACCAGACGACCCATAAAAACAAATCCAAAACATACAGGCGAAATAAATAAAAACGCTCACACACACAGGCACACACAGACACACACACACACACACACGCGCCAAATTCAAAACACCGTCAAAACAATAAAGAACAACCAAATGACCGATTATAAGATAAGCTAAGGCGACTAGAGGATAATTTTGACACACTAAAAAGGTTACCCCAGACCAAAACCACTTCAAATTGGGATAAACACTTGATTCTTTCATCTGATTATTTATTTATCTGTTTATCCATTTAGACACATGCAGATGTAGAAAAAACAGACCATTCAACGTGCTAACATTTGATTTATTTTATTTTATCTTATTTTATTTTGCTTTACTGATTTTATTTATTTTCCTATTTTTCTACTTACTTATTTATAAAACAACTACCTCGCGACCAGAAATAAAAAGAAACTCAAACGAAAAACCACAAATTTATTCGCCTGAAGAGAGTCAATTTTAGACTCGAAACACGTGTAGTGTTACAAATACCATTATGGACACTTAATGTATCATAACATGTATAATTACAAAAATAAGAAATATTCACTTTAAAGAAAACGTTCACGGCTTCTCACTTCTTTTTATTCTATACCAATTTCTCTCGTTGGAACAACCCTATTTCTTTATCCAATATATATATATATATATATATATATATATATATATATATGTTGCAACCCTAAAAGGTTACTGTATGAGTAATCACCAAGACGGAGGTTGGGAATAATAGTATATCAACTTCGCTGCGTGAAGTAGATACATTTCTATAAACACTGTACAAAACCCGCACATCTAAGCTTACTGTGTTTGGTATTATCATACGAACATCTACCGTAAGGGAACCAGGGCTATAAACCCTGTATACGATCCGCACATCTAATCTCACTGCACCACGTATTCCCAAGTGACCATCCACCTACGGGAACCAGGGCTATAAACCCTGTATACAACACGAAAATCTAACCTTACTGCACATGGTATTCACAAGCAATCATCTACTGCACAGGGAACCAGGGCTATAAACCATGTAAACACCACGCACAGTTAAACTTACTGCGCCTGGTATTCCCAAGCAATCAACTACCATACGGAAACCAGGGCTATATACCCTCTATATGCACTACACATAACTTACTGCACCTGGTTTTCCCAAACGATCATCTAATGTTTGGGAACTGATATTTCAACGTGATTTCGGCATAAATTCTTTAGACTACCCGAAATTTCTAAAAGTACTTATAGAACCTTCAATTCTAAGCCTGCAGCTCCTAGTATTTCCAAGCAGTCACTCATCTAGGTAATAATCAGGCTTAGCATTTCTTAACTTCGGTGATCGTTATGTATCAGTGTTTCATCATGATATGGCTTTAAGCTCTTTATACTATCCGCAGACCTAAGCTAACTGCACCGTATATTCCTAATCGCTCACCCATCTAGATACGGACCAGGCTCGATTTTGCTTAACTTCGATGATCATACGGGGACCGGTGTTTCAAAGTGCTATTGAATTATCACTTAATTATATTTCTGGTGAAATTAACTTTTAAACAATAGAATATTGATTGCTAAAAACTAGCTTTAAATGGAGTTCCTGACAGATCTTTCGGATCATTATTCTCCGAATGTTTAGCTTATAAATACGAAAACGATAAATTGTTCGGACGATCGATTTTTTTTAAAAATCAATATTTCTTAATGGATGAACAGCCATTAATAGATTCCCCCATTTTATGGTAGCCCCATTAATTCTTATGGCAAATAACAATTGGTCTCCAGAGAAAAAGTCTTTGGCAAACAAAATCTAAATAAAATAAGAAACGATTTGGAAAAATAGTTTTCAAATCATATGAGCTAATAACATCGCAAAGACCTAAACATTTGAAGATTGAACGAAACAATGAAAAAAGACTAACTACAATGATTCAGGCAAAGTTTATATTGATTAATTCTTAACTTCTTGACAAGAAGCAACGCTACTTTGATTCTCATGTGTCTATATACCCGAGATATGTTTTTTTTGCATTCGATTAGATTGCGATATCTACCAAGGTGCATAATCTGGTTGTTTTTTATTTTATTTATCGGCATATCAACCTCTGCGGATTATTCAATGCCGAAACTATTTTGTACGCAATTTTGTTTTTGAGATAATAACGGTTTTTACTGATACTAGACTTACTAATTAACCCATAGAGAGGGGGAGGATGTGGATTCATACCTTTCCCAAGGGCATTTACGCGCAAGTAAATATAATGAACCGAACTCGGTTCTCCCATTATCAATTCAGAGCCATTACCTATTTGACCGCTCAAACATCCAAGCTTACAGCGACTGGTATTCCAAAGCAGTGAGCTTTCTAAATACTGACAAGGCTTGAGGTTGCTTAACTTCTGTGAGGATTTAGCATGAACTGGCCGTAAACCCATTATTCAATCTGTACATCCACGCTTACAACACCTAGTATTCGCAAGCGGTCACCCATCTAGGTACTGACCATGCTCTATGTTGCTTAACTTCGGTGATCGAACAGGAACCGGTGTTTAATCTTGAGCTGGCTGTAAGCCCATTATCCCACCTGCACATCCAAGCTTACAGCACCTGGTAATCCCAAGAGGTCACCCATCTAGATACTGACCAAGCTCTATGTTGCTTAACTTTGGTAATCGAACGGCAACCGGTATTTCACCTTGAACTGGTTGTGAGCCTATTATTCCAACTGTACATCCAAGCTTACAACAACTGGTATTCCCAAGCGGTCACCCATCTAGGTACTGACCAGTCTCGACGTTGCTTAAAAATGAAGTGGCTGTAAGCCGCGGTACATAATCCTCATAATAAATAAGCTAAGTTTTTTTTTTAACATAAATTCATACTATGATTGTGCTTGTTCGTATACCCGACCAATGTATTTTTTCAAACTGTAATCAGGGTGTACCCCATCGATATCCGCTCATTCTCATCTAGAATTTGGTCAACTTTTTGAAAAAAATATTTTGCTTGTTTATAGATATGGTTGGTATTCTTTTCGACCTAAAATCAGTGTGCTTTTTCAACCGTGGCATGGGGGCATCGTCAGTTGGAGTCAATTAGCTTCATGCTAAAAATATAGATAATAATCAATAACAAAGCAACCCCTAAAAAAATTAGGAAATAATTAATATCAACTATGAATACTGATACGAACAGGGGAATGGCACTTCCTATGAGACAAAAAACTGCGGACGTTTAAAATGGTGTCACTGACTTATGACGGATAGCGGATCATTGTTTAGTCCGTGACCGCATACATAAATAGACATAGGCTGGTCATAAAATCAACATCAGATTAAGATAAATAAGCGTAAAAACACATGTATAATACATAACAGTAACTGTAAAAAAACAAAAAAAGATAAATATTAGAGGTTGTCAAGAGTGATGAATTGCTATGTGATGTCAGTTCTTCAATACGGCAGTGAATGCTGGACAATATCATCAAAAATGAGGACAAAACTGGAAGCAGCGGAAATGTGGTTCTACAGAAGGATGCTACGGATATCGTGGACTGAACATGCAAGCAACGATGAGGTGTTGGAAAGAATGGCAACAAAAAGGAAATTAATACCGAGCATCAGGAACAGTCAACTGAAGTTCCTGGGACACGCAATGAGGAAGGAGAGCTTGGAGAACCTGATACTGACTGGCCAGATAGAAGGAAAGAGAGGCAGAGGAAGGCAGCGGATAACATATTTGCAGGGCCTGGTCGGGTGGATGAAGGAACGGGGGTTGCCAGGAGTAACAGGAACAAACATACTAAGGGCCACAAGGGATAGGGAGACGTGAAGGGCCATGATCGCCTACGTCCTGAAGGGACAGGGCACATAGAAGAAGAAGAACCATATAATAAAAAAAATCCGCAAACTGCGCTTATAAATTTTTTTTTTTAATGATGTCACCCCAAGCAAGGCATTCCACTGCCACTATAGCGCAGGGGGTTACACAGGGCGATAGACGAGTTAGGATGTACATAGGGGGAGAGTTGGAGAGAATGGGATGGTTAGTGTGTTAGGAGGTGTCTATTGACCTTACATTTAAACTCCTGGAGGTTATAGCCGTCGGGGAAGCAAGCATGCGGAAGGGAATTCCACAGGTGGGAAGTGTGAGAAAAGAAGCTGTTGGAGTAAGCAACTTAGACAAGCTCGAATCTCGCTCATCAGATACATGCTCTCAACATCTTTATACTTTATGACATCACAGCGAATTTTTAATGCATTTGAATATATATAAGATCCGTTTAGATGAAGCCTTGGTAGGTTTGTTGGCTCACTAGATTAATTTACTTATTCTGCTCTGCTTACGTATTGAGCGCTTTTTTATTGATTATTCGTCTCGGGTTTTTTCTTTGGGCTACATACATGTGCGTTGTGGTGCATTGGATATCGGCCCGGAACGTGAAATCGGGGAGCCGAGTTCGAATTCCAGCTGAATTCATTGCCTTCACTTACGCGCAAATACTCTTGGGAAAGGTATTAATCCGTCTCTTTCTTCCAGTCTACCGCAGAAAGCAATGGCAACCTACTTCGAGATAATCTTCTACCCAGTCAGTCATGTCTCTTTCGAGACATGATCGCCCAAAGCGTATATCACGTGTGGCACTGAACTGACTGACTGGCTCGGTCCAACTCGCTTTGGCTGATGTTCATGTGCTTAGCTCTTTCTTTTTTTACAACCATTAAACCATTTTTACAACCATTACCTTCTGCATATATAGGCGGAGGGATTGTCAAAAGGAGTATAGTGATAAGTTTGCATATATATATATATATATATATTTACGCTCTCACACCCTGATTGAGCACTCTAGAAGAATGGTGGACTTTGAAAAACAGTTGCTACTCTGGAATGTACGCATCGCTCATTCAGGTCGAGTTTCTAATCCTGGGTTAGGAAGCGAACGGAATCTAAGCCGTACTGATGTAATACAGCGAAACAGATCTGTCTGCGGATGACTATAGTATGTATATATGTATATATGTATATATGTATATATATATATATATATATATAATTAGTTTTATTTGTTTAAACATTATTTTTAATGGATAGACGTATTTGGGTATCCATTAAAATAATGTTTAAACACAATTATAAAAATGTCGGAGTTAATCTATATATTAATAAATTAATATATATATATATATATATATATATATATATATATATAGTAATTTATTAATAATTTTTTTTATCTGACATTATTTATATTTACTATAAACCTTATTTTTCGTGGTTATACATTTTACTACCCATTTTTTTTCCAATTTTTCTTAAACATTGAAATTAATAACAACTAGCCTAGATTGAAACGTCCTACTGTAGAAAGATTGTACCGCAAACAAGAGTCGATTCTATTTCTCATTTTCTATTTGTGAAACTATTGTTATAGCCGAAAAGTACATTTATCAGTTCGTCCATGTATGTCGCGTTGATAGAGCAGTTTCTGTATTATCTATTTATTAGAATGCACAAATTACTTTGAAATTTCTACGAATCTATATCTGCTCAATTTCCTATCGCAAATGCATGTATAATGTCACCAAATTCATAAACGGGTACATTAATATACTAAGACATTTTTCTTTTGAAGATAATCTTGGTTAGAGAAAGTCGACCATTGAAGTTAATGCTCTTTTTTCTTGCCTGTCTGCTGATGTCACACTTGACCGCTTCAGCAGCTACTGTTTTTGTTCTGACGGCTCTTGTTTGAAGCTTTGCTCTCATAACACTTTCTTTTTTTTCTTCAGGGTGAAAAGAAGTTTAGAAAATATATATATATATATATATTATTTCTAAACTTCTTTATTGATAAATAACTTCTTTATATATATATATATATATATATATATAGTTTCTAAACTTCTTTATATATATATACATTGTTACATATATAAATACCTTCTATATATATACATATATATATATATATATATATATATATATATATATATATATTGTCATCCGCAGGCAGATCTGTTTCGCTGTATCACAGCTCATCGGTACGGTTAGACAGTCGATTGCTTTTTACCCAGGATTGAAAACCGACCGAATTGGCGTCAATCGGCGATTCTACTTCTGAGCTACGTGTGCTCGGTAGAAGAAGGCATACTTTTTAACGTTTATATTATCATTATAATCTTCTTTATATATATATATATATATATATATATATATATATATTGTTAAATTTTTTTTTCGAATGAAAAGTTACTTTCTTAAGATTTTTTCCCTCTAGAAACACATTTTAAAGCAAAAATAAAGATTTCCTACCCATTAAAAGCTAAGCAAAAATCTCGATAACAAAAGAAATAAAAAAAACTATAATTCCTCTGATTTATTCTCCTTAAACACGTTATTTCCCTCGACTTCCGCCTATTTTCTGACATTATGCCCCGGGCCACTCAGTCATCTGGAATTTTGATCCCTGCCCAGAGTGGACGGGAAGAGAAAGGAACCTTTGTGATTAACGACAAACACCACAAACTATCAATACTCGTGTGTTGGTCTTCCATCAAATGACGCGAGAAGAAAATCCTATCAAGTGACCCTGACTTCTAAAGAATTTCGTTTGGCGTTGAAACGAGAAACCGTCAGCGCTCCGTCACCTCCAACGAAAATTAATGACTTCGAATTACACTACAGAACAAATTTCGAAGACTCAATCAAATAGATATTTCCCTTCTGAATTAAAAAGTAGAAAAGCAGCAAATTAGAAATGTATATCGATTGATTTTCAGGATGAAAAATTCGATTATCGTCAAGCAAACGTGTTGTATATATATATATGAGTGGGCTCATGCCGCCAGAAATGACAGCAAAATATTTATATCGATATGCCGTTTAAAGTGACTGTAACATATATATTGATATACCTACTATTGAGTATCTTATATTAAGACAGATAGAAAAAACAAACAAAATAATTCAGAAAAAGAAGAGAATTATATATATATATATATATATATATATGTGTGTGTGTGTGTGTGTGTGTTTGTGTTTGTGCATATAGTGTCTAATTGTGATAATGTTTAAAGACAAGGTTGATGTTTGTTTAGTAGTTTTACTGATAAAATATGTTTTTGAAAACAGTTTTTTTTTTCGTAAAGTGCTCGATACCAAGGTGGCGATAGAGCGCTGCTAAACGCAAAAGGTTTGCCTTGACGAGTGCAAACATCATAAAAGTGTCCTCATGAAACTTCGAAGTCAGCATGAACCTGCATATTTAAAGTGACAAAGGCTTTGTGCTTGTGCTTATATATATATATATATATATATATATATATGTACAATAGTAGTTTTGTTGGCTCACTAATCAATATATATATATATATATATATATATATCTATATAACGATTGATATAACGGTCATGTTACACCGGTTCCCGCTCGATCACCGAAGTTAAGCAACGTTGAGCCTGGTCAGTACTTAGGTGGGTGACCACTTGAGAATACCAGGTGCTGTTAGCACTCACGGATGTGCGTTGGGGTGCGGTGGATGTCGGCTTGGAGGGGGAAATCGGTGAGCCGAGTTCCAATTTCAGTCGAGCACGCTGCATTCACTTGCGCACTGGTACCCTTGGGAAAGGTATTAATTCGTTCGTTCCCTCCAATTATGGGTTAAATAATTGAGGTCTGCTGTTCGTGCGATTTGTGGCAGTCATCTGCACCAATTGTTTGTTATCAGCAGTTCCAAGAAGTGTGGATGGTACTACACAATGCCTTCACCACTATAAACAAATCTCTGTGTGGTTGTCTTGCTGGAAAAAGGTTGGACCCTCATACGTTGAACGCGACGGGAGAATCCATTATTATATATATATATATATATATATATATATATATATATATCCGCGTGAATACAGATCGAAGAAAAATTTTTTTACAACGTCCAAAACATTAATTTAAAACAGTGCTCGTTATATAATATATAGATCTGTGAATATGTATTATAAATTATATTTTAGAACATGTACAGAAATTTATTTATATATCCACTACAAATAGTACATTTGTTTCGACATTGAAACTACTATGTCGAAACAAATGTACTAATTGTAGTGGATATATAAAAAAATCCTGTACATATATATATATATATATATATATATATATATATATACAACGGTGTTTATTATAATGAAGAGGATGTCTCCGGATGCAGGTAGAAAATCGAATCCATTTTCTACCCTAGTCATCAGACAGCGCATTCAAAGCACAAATTATTTTATTGGTACCATTTAGATAGACGATCAATAATGGATTTCTCTTTGCGGTTAAATGCCCCCTGGAATATTTATGCTTAATTTAATTCTAAAACATCGCTTTTGAATCTTTCAATTTGCATTTTTAATTTTTCAGTATTTTACTGTTCTTTGTGGTGCAGTGGATATCGACTCGGAACGACAAATCGGGGAGCCGAGTTCGAATTATAGTTGAATTCCTTGTATTCACTTATGCACAAATACCCTTGGGAAAGGTATTAATCCGTCTTTTCCCTCCAGTACTTGAAGTGTCAGAAGTGTGGTGTAAAGAATAATAGACAGATTATCAAAGAATCTCACAAAAATTTATCGTAAATAATCAGGCCGGTAAAAATAAATATATATCCTGTTTGATTATAAACAGAATATCTACTTAAATATGACTATCGATCAAAAATAATGTTCAAAACAAATAATTTCAAATTGTCGTTTGTTTATAACCATTTCGTTAATATTCGTTAAATAACAGTGTATAGGATAGTAAGGTATATTTTTAAATCTAGAAATTACAGTAAGTAGTAGAGAACCATGATTGTCCATGTGGGATTTGGTTAGACAAACAGATTAGTCATTTACTGTATGTTACTTGTATTAATTAAACCAGATGCTGAGTGGTTTATATAGCAAGCTGGGGTGTTCCATTTTGCGACTAAGACAATTTTATTCTCCAGGTTGGCTGCTGACTAAGGTTTGGATACTGGGATAACCAGATGTGCGTTGTGGTGCAGTGGATATCGGCTCGGAACGAGAAATCAGAGATCCAAGTTCGAATTTCACTTAAATTCCTTCGCTTACGCAAAAATACCCTTGGGAAGCTATAAATCCGTCTCTTCCCTCCGGTAATGGGTTAAATATCAGGACAGATTGGGTTCTATAGCCTTGGCTGGCAACCAATCTAACGCAGAAAGCAATGGCAACCTACTGTGGGATAATCTTCTGCCCAGTCAGTCATGTCTCTTACGAGACATGATCGCCCAAAGCAAGTATCACGTATCTCTGTGACATTCTTCCTGTTTCTGGATGTAATTATGCAAGAAATCCTTCCAGACCATGAATTCTATTTCTGTCGGTGGTATACCTGTATAAAACATGCGTTTTACAGACGAAATTGACATAATAGGAGGCAGTAAGTGAGCTTCAATAGCTGTCCAGTAATCTTTTTGAAAGAAGCGCCAGTTATGAAATAGAACTAAATCTAATGTAATGTTGAATAGCACAAGCAACACCAGTGACAATATAGATGGCTATCCGCTGGAGGAAATGTCCAGCTTCAAATAGTTGGATGCGACATTGTCAAAATATGTCACTTGCAACGTAGGGATCCATACAAAGCTACAGTAGCGACTGTCATATTAGAAAGGATGTTGAAGACCAAAATGTAACCGCAATTTCTACTCCAACAGCTTCTTTTCTCACACTTCCCGCCTGTGGAATTCCCTACCGCATGCTTGCTTCCCCGACGGCTACAACCTCCGGGAGTTTAAATGTAAGGTCAATAGACACCTCCTAACACACTAACTCACACCTACTCTCTCCAACTCTCTCCCTGTGTACATCCTAAGTCGTCTATCACCCTCCTTCTGACATTTCCCATACCCAATCCCTCTATTTAACGCCCTGCGCTATAGTGGCAGTGGAATGCCTTGCTTGGGGTGACACGATTAAAAAAAAATATCAGCTTCCATAAAACGTTTCTTCTTCTTCTTCTATGTGCCTTGTCCCTTCAGGACGTAGGCGATCATGGCCTTTCACGTTTCTCTATCCCTGGTGGCTCTGAGCACGCCTTCTTCTGTTACACCATGCAATCCTCGTTCCGTCATCCACCTGATTAGGTCCTTCAAATATGTTATCCATTGCTTTCCCCTGTCTCTTTTTTCCTCTATCTGGCCTGTTTCAGATTCTCCATGCCCTTCTTCCTCATTGCGTGTCCCAGGAACTTCAGCTGTCTCTTCCTGATGCTCAGTATTAATTTCCTTTTTGTTTCCATCATTTTCAAGACCTTATCATTGCTCCCATGCTCGATCCATGATATTTGCAACATTCTTCTGTAGAACCACATTTCAGTTGCTTCCTCTACAAATGTCTAGTCGTATTTATCCTCCTCTACTGATATGAGTCTTGGACACTGGTTGTTGAGATAGGGAAAAGGATCCAGGCTTCCAGATGATTGAGAAAGCTCTACACCATTTACTAATTGGAGCACAAAACTAATGACTATGTAAAGATCAAGATCAAAAATCTCTTTCAACAGATATCTTTTCCTCTATTATGAAGCGTCGAAAGATATCATGGTTTAGTCACGTCACACGGCATAACATCCTCTACAAGACCATCATGCCATCACTATTGAAGGCGGACGCAAGCGGGGCCAGTAACCCTAAAACATCAAAGAGTAGACGGGTATAACAATGCCGGAACTTTTGACTCACCGACAGAAGAATCTCCTGGAGGAGGTCGTACCATTTCTTCTGCGATTGAAACAGTCAAGGAACTAATGATGATGATAATAATTGTGTCACAAATAATTTCTGTTTCTCAATAAGTAACACTTATATTTTATGAAATTATATCCAGATCCAGATATTCAGTGACTCATTAAAGTTTTATGGATATCACGTGTAGTGTAGCTGCAGGAGAAGTGGTGTTTGTTTAGGTATGACAGCATGACGGAACCCAACATTTTCTATTTTTTCCGTTCGAATTCAGAGTTTTCCTTTGTCTAGACCGGTTGCTACCCAAGGTTATAGAACACAGTCTGTCCTGATATTTTACCCATATCATGGGGAGAATAGATAGATTCATATTATTACGTAAGTTTCGGACTAGCACGGAAGTGAATATAATAAATATGACTGGAATTCGAACTCGGCTCTCCGATTCCTCAGTCCAGATTGCTATCCACTACTCCACCTTGCCTCCACATTGAATTATATATCCCAGTAATTTTCAAGGACTTGTTGACAATTATCAAACAACTTTCCAGTAACTTTCGAGTAAGGTTCAGCGGGTTTCGACGCGAAAAGTCTTGTTTACGACACTTGAATTCAGATGACCTTAGATAAAATTTTTCCAATAAAAAATGCTGATGATCGATGGGTGCAAGTTCATGTGAATATAGCGGGTGTGATTAGAGTTCCAAAATATTTTCCTGTGTTATTATTGCTGCATTTGTCTTTGAGTTGTTATGGGGGGACAGCAGCATTTTCTATGTTGACTAGCGAAGGACTCATCTGTACCAAATTATTATGGACAAGTTGTACCCGCCGAACTTATGCATTTAGTATTTCATATACTGTAACTGTATAATACATCAGCGATCCTACCACACATAAAATTGCGCGGCCCTCAGCATTTCTATTATGTTATGGAGTTATGATCTTGCTGTATTCAGTTTCGTGTTGTTGTGGAGAACACATTTTCTTCCCCTTGACATAAAATTCCGCAGGTTTTGATGTGAAAATAAACTGTATCTGGTTTTCGTTAGAGAAAATTTTCCAGTTAAAACGTTTTGTAGCGATTGAAAACGGTAACAATCGGCTAAATGAATATTGAGTTGGGATAGAACAGAACAAACGAGTTCCAAAAGTTTGCAAGCGTTAATCTTGCTGTACGCGTCCATGCGGTATCAGAGAGGCGAATATCATTTTTCATATTGAGGAATGCAGTGTGTTTTTCGACCAATTTTTTATGGCCACGTTCCAGCTGATAAATGTATACACGAGCATTTAGTTTTTTTCATCGCGTTTTAAAAACTTCTTTTTTTAGTGAAAATGGAAACAAAAAGGACACTTATAATTAATATCAAAAAGTGACAGTTGAAATTACTATGGCATATAAATGAAGAAAATGTGCTTATAAAATTTGATACAAGACATATTGGTTTACGGTCATATTTGAAACACAGGTTCAAGAACGAAATGGAAATTAAGTAATTGATTAACTTTTATTTAAAAATAAAACTAATCATGATCCTTATATTTGAAAAAAATATGAAAAGTAGGTCTCCGTTTATTAAGCAGTTACTCATGTTTAAAACATCGAAACCTGAAAGCGGCGATTTGAGCTCGAATTCCGGTTTATATATATATATATATATATATATATATATATATATATAAAGTATAGTTTTAAGATGCGTTCAAGCATGAAAAAGACTGTCACCGGTCGTTGTAGACCTTGATATCCACTTATATATATATATATAGATATTTGACATTATCTCTTTCGCTATCTTCAGAATATATATATATATATATATATATATATATATAATATTGTCATCCGCAGACAGATCTGTTTCGCCGTATCACAGCTCATTAGTACGGTCAGACTCCGATTGCTTTTTACCCAGGATTGAAACCCGACCGAAATGAGTGTGATAGAATAAAGTAAAAGAAGAAAATAAGAAGCATAATATTAAGTATTTTAATCTAATATGTTTCACTTTTATCAAAGGTTCTTCATGGAATGAAAGAAAAATGAAAAAAAAAAATCAGTATATTGATATGATATCGACGATGATACGAGGGTTACATTGACTCGTTGAAATTGGCATACGATTTTGGAAAATTTGAATTATATATATATATATATATATATATATACATATATAAGCGCTATCATCAGGTGGCCTGATGATTGCGCTTAGCATGAAACAGTCTGTCGCCCCTGAGTGTTGACTTCAAGGTTCACTCTTTTATATTTAGATACTCTCTATCTCTGAGATTGAGCACTTTATCGTATAAATATAGTACATTTTAAATTATATTTATTCATATATATATATTAAGGAAATTAACGAATTTTAACGAAACTTGGTTATAAACAACCGACAATTTGAAATGAATTGTTTGAACATTATTTTTTATCAATACTCGTATTCAAGTAGATATTCTGTTTTTTTTTATTAAACATTATGATATATTTATATCTACTGGCCTGATTATTTACGATAAATTGTTATTACGAAAATGTGTGCCATTCGGCAGGATTCGAACCTGCGACCCCTATCTACATTATTTTCGTAATAACAATTTACCGTAAATAATCAGGCCGTTAGATATAAATATATAATAATGTTTAATTAAAAATCAGAATATCTACTTAAATACGAGTATCGATAAAAAATAATGTTCAAACAATTCACACACACACACACACACACACACACATATATATATATATATATATATATATATATATATATGACTAAAGAAAGTGACAAAACTAAAACTGTATTTAGTAATTTTCTACGCATTTCGTCCACTGACGAATTTTATCTAGGCAAAAACGAAATTAATTCATTTGTAATAAAGTATCAATTTACAAAATCATAATGTTCGTTACCAGAATATTATAAAACGCTTACAAGTATTCATTCGGTCAAATGGAACATATTAGATATTTACTTACGTCATTTTGCATGACCGAAGATAACTTTTTCATATGAAGTAGATTGTTTAGATTTTTATAATATAAGACGCTTAAGTGATGGTTTTAACTGTTTTTTTTTAATTTTTTTATATGTTTTCTTTTGTATTTTTGGTTGGGAAAATAGTGGTTCTATTAGGTATGTTGAAATTGGGAAAAACTGACTGCATATTGATATTTTGGTAATATTTGATGGCGTCACTCTAGGAGATTTTTCTTCTGAGTATTTTTTTAATTAATATGGCTTTTTTTTTACGTTGAAATTGTGACCGAATATATTTCTGTGTATTACTAGTGCATTTTAAAATTGTTATTTATGAGGTCTCTTTTGTGTTCATAAATCCGTTTTATTTTTCCAAATTTCTACAGGATTCCCCAAGACATTGTGAAGAACAATTTTGGAATTTATTATATATATATACATCATTCTGAATTATTATTGTTATGGATTTTATTATTAGATCTGAATATATCCATAATGGTTTTAGGAGTGCTTGTGACTATTTTGGATGTTGTTTAGATGGGATAAGTAGTTGTGGATAGTGGATGCTACGGAGAAAGAATGTAGTATTTTGTATCTGTTTTAATAATGTCATCGAAAGTGGGGTCATTAATGAAAATCAAAATCCAAGTAAGACCAAGGATAGATCCTGAGGGGCACCTGTATTACTACGAAAAGAACTGCAAGATATTGATTTATCAGCAAAACTACTTCTGAATTCATCTAATCTAAATATGATACATTAACAGCAATACACTTAAAAGATTATAGCTCATAATGTATGTAATAATTGTTTCGGGATACATATTTATTACTCCAACCTGAGGATATATTTATATTATGAGTTCATCTGATTTGTAGAATTCTCGTAATTTCCAGGGTTAAGAAATGAACGTCGCCCTCTTGTTTTGCGAGATGTAAATGTAACCTTCCTCTAAACAGGGATGATACACTCCTAAATGGCCATTTCAACACGAAGTAATTGTTGCTTAAGGATTCCCAGATGGTTAATCCAAAATTTCATGAAGGAAGTGTTTCTCAGTGTCTACAGCGGTAAACAATGATTCACTCAGTAATTTTATCAAAATGCGATCATATCGGTGAAGCACGCGAAACCATTATCTTCCGATATGTTCAGCCGACTTTGTGAGTCATAGGTTTATAGAAATGCAACAAAAGTCTGTGAAATAATTAATTTGATTAAGTGTATCATCGTTCGAGTGTTATTGATTAAACGTTGTTGTTGATGTTGATAATAATAATAGTAATAATAATTGCAATAATAATAATATTAATAATCTTTGCTTCTGTCGCTATTTTTATCTCAGAGAAAGATTCTTGAGAAAATGAAGCATTTTCACTTAGATATTGTATATGCAGTTGGTGTGCTCGTCCTAGAATATTACGAAAGATGAGTAAACATAAAACACATTTAGAGTCTCGAAAATGCTATGCAATAAAAGGAAATTAAGAAATAACAAAGCAATATATATATATTTGAAAAATTCAAATAAAATTTGAATAGAAATCGTTATTCTTATCAACACAAAATAAAAACAATAAAATATTTTTATTTGCATTATTTACATTCTGACTATTTTCCTGATCTTTGTTGTTCTTATCACAACCTTTCAGCCTTTGGGATCTCCGGCTATCATCAAGTGTATATCGATTCGGGTAACATGCAGAGAATTACGGACTAAATGTGTCGGGATATTTTGTCTATTTTTTTTTTATTTATTTAGTACTGCTTGTTATTGCTTACCCTGTTTTCGCTGAATCAAAATACCAGGGATTGAACTAACAATTTTGAAATCATTTCACCCCATTAAGGTAGAGCAGTCAGAACTGTGTAGGGGATTCTGCTTCTTCTTCATGTGCCGTGTCCCTTCATGGACTTCCACTTGGCTCTGTCTCTTGTCGCTCTCAATAATTTTTCTCTTGGTGTCTCTTCCAAGCCCCGCTCCATCAACCATTTGCTCAGACCTAACAAGTACATCTCGCGCTGCATTCCCCTGTATATTCTTCCATTTATCCGACCTGCTAGTATCAAGTTCTCCAGGGTTTCCTTCCTCATTACGTGTCCCAGGAACCTCATTTGTCTTTTCCTGATATTTATTATCAGTCTTTCTCTCGTTTGAATCCTTTCCAACACCTCATCGTTGCACACGTGCTCTGTCCATGGTATCCTTAGTATCCTTCTGTAAAACCACATTTCTGCTACCTCAAACTCCTCCTTCATCTTTGATAAGATCGTCCAGCATTCACTTCCATAAGAGAAGGACAGATATCACGTAGCAATCCAGTACTCTTTTCTTTGTTTCTAATGAGATTTTCTTGTCTTTCAGTACTCTGGCTAGCTTCTGAAATGCGTCTTTGGCCATGCCAATGTATCTTTGGATCTCCATGTCGCATTTTCCATCCTCTGTCAAAACACTTCCCAGGTATTTGAATTTTTTTATATGTTTTATTTTAGATTCTCCAACTTGCAGTTGGCATATTGGTCTCCTCTTTTTGCTGATGGCCATGCATTCAGTTTTCTTGAAATTTATGAAATTTATGATTTCTTTTCACTTTCTTTTGCTTATTTCTGTAGAAGGTCTTGAATTTTCCTTTCCGTGTCTGCTACCAACAAAACTACCAATGGACCAGAAATATTAAGAATCGAAGTGGAATTGACAATGGTCAAATTGAAGAGAAACAAAGTAGCGGGACCAGACGAGATTGTAAGAGAGATGTTGATGTCCCTAGAAGGCTTTTGCGTCGAGAGACTAACAGAAATAATAAACGAAATCTACAGCAGCGTCTCAGGTGCAATGAGAAAAAATAAAACAGGATACTGGGACTCTAGAAGAAAGGATTAAAGATGAATGGTATTCAAGAATATGAAAGATTGACGTTGAATCTTAACATTTGGAGATCATACTTATAAGAGGAAGCAAGTAAACGGAAGAAAGTTCCACGCAGGAGAAGTGCGAGAAAAGAAACTGTTAGAGTAAGTGTTGGTTACATTTAACTCTTTCAACGGCAAAATTATGAGACCTAGATTCCAGTCATGTGATCGGAGCACCAGAAGCAAAAGCTTTTCAGGGCAGTTGCCATGGAAATATGCGTAGAAAAGACATAGGGAAACCACAGTCATTATTAATTTACGAACCAAAGCGTTAATCTACTAGGCTCGTATCTCGTAGGACAGTGTCCTAATGGATAACTTGGAGCCTTAAACCTATCCTGTTGTTGATGAGAATTTACTGTTCTGTTATGTATGATTTCACTCACTAAGGGCACAACAACTTTATCATTGATAATAAAATTGATAATAATATTCCGAAAGTTTAAATAAGGACAAATTCCCCAGAACCGCAGAAATTAAAAATGAATATCTTTTCCCTTTTTAAACTAATCTTTAGCCAGCATAATGTCCATGAGTTACTCTATGTACTGTGCTATTAATGAGGTTTGTTTTATGAACGTAGCAGGAGGAAGTAAAGCGTATGAAGCTGTGGAGGATAGTTAACGAGTGACTTAAAGCTGGAAGAAGTTAAGATTGTAATTTTAAGGGAAGCCTCCCCATAGGAATATTTTCTACAAAGTAGCAGTTCATGAGAATATCCTTTCAACATGATTCTTACCAATGGCATATTGGGTAAATAACGGTGATTCAACTATGTAGAAGTGGCATGGTGGGTATTGGCTTGAAAGTTCTATGCCAGTGACACTAAAGATTGGAGATCGTCTTAACATTTGCTATGAAAGTTAAATCCACTACTGGGTGGTTGGATTACTTTGTTGGGCCAGGAAATTTTTTTTCCGCCTGAATCCATCTTGCATATATACAAATCAACCATCCAACCGTGCATAGAATACTGTTGCATAGAATATTATATCAACTATCCGACCGTGCATAGAATATCTGGTCAGGCGCCCCTGCTGTTCATCTCAGGGTTCTTGACAGGCTCCAAAGGAGAATCTGTTATGCGATTGGTCCAGACCTGGCAGCTCGACACCAGCCATTTTATCATCAGCGGGATGTGGCTTCCCTTTGTCTATTCTACAAATATTTTCATGGATTCTGCTCCGACGAACTTAGGACACTGGTGCCCCTTCCACAAGAATTTACTCGAGCAACCAGACTGGAAAAAGGTCCCACCATTTTATAGTTAAATCTACCAAATGCAGCCTCCACTTCTACTCCATCAGCTTCTTTTCTTGCATTTGCCGCCTGCGGATCTCAATTACGTAGAGTTGCGTTCCTGATAGCTACAATATCTAGAAATTTAAATGCAATGTCAATTTCTTATCCATATCTTATCCCATCTCTTATCCACTTGACTCCGGCCCATTTCTACATCACCTGTGTATCTTGTTCTTTTCCTTTCGTAACTGTCATCAAACCTATATTCCCTTCCTTCTCTTGCGCTTTCTCTGACACACCCTTAACTGGTTCGTCTTTCTCTTCGCTCTCCTCCAGCTTAAACTTTTACTCTCCTAGGTAGCCCTCTCCGCATCAGTGGTAGTACCGGGTGAAACGACTAAAATAAATGTTACATTTGTGTCTGAGTAAATGGGGCAACCTCATTCGGATAAAGTGAATAAAAAGCCAATTAGAAGAGAAATGGCTACCGAATACTGCACTAGGCATAAAAAAAGAGTTCGTATTCACAATTTGTTTTTTATCTTAGCCAGTACCTCAAGGGTGTGTCTTTTCACCGGATTTGTTCAACCTATACAGAGAGAATATTTTGAGGACCCTAGATGACACACCAGGATTTATTATTGGAGGCCACAACCTGAACAACATAAGATACGCGGACGATACAGTACTGATTGCGGACACGGAAAGGAAACTGCAAGATCTCATACAGAAAGTAGCAGTGGAGAGTGACAAGAAGGGACTACAAATAAACTTTAAGAAAACTGAGTGCATGGTCATCAGCAAAAGATACAACCCAAAATGCCAAATACAGGTGGAGGATAACAGAATCAAACAAGTCCAAGAATTTAAGTACCTAGGAAGTGTTCTAACAGGAGATGGAAAGTGCGACGCGGAGATCCGAAGGCGAATTGGCATGGCAAAGGACGCGTTCCAGAAGATGAGCAAAATACTAACACACAGGAAGATCTCAATAGAAACGAAGAAAAGAGTGCTAGACTGCTACGTGATGTCAGTTCTTCAGTACGGCTGTGAATGCTGGACAATATCATCGAAAATGAGAACAAAACTGGAAGCGGCCGAAATGTGGTTCTACAGAAGGATGCTACGGATATCGTGGACTGAGCATACAAGCAACGACGAAGTGTTAGAAAGAATGACAACAAAAAGGAAATTGATGCTGAGCATCAGGAAGAGACAACTGAAGTTCCTGGGACATGCAATGAGGAAGGAGAGCCTGGAGAACCTGATACTGACTGGCCAGATAGAAGGAAGGAGAGACAGAGGAAGGCAGCGGATAACATATTTGCAGGGCCTGATCAGGTGGATGACGGAACGGGGGTTGCCAGGAGCAACAGGAGCAAACATACTAAGAGCCACAAGGGATAGGGAGACGTGGAGATCCATGATCGCTTACGTCCTGAAGGGACAGGGCACATAGAAGAAGAAGAAGAAGTACCTAGATTGGTGACTACTTGGGAATAACAGGTGTTGTAGTATTGGATATGAGGTTAATGTTAAGGATAATGGCTCGGTATTGTTAATCGGAGATTACACAGAAATATTCTTGGGGATGGTATAAACCCACCTTTTCTCCCTGAAGCTATGGATTAATTAATAAGACTTGTATCACGAAACCATTATTATCTAAAAATATTCTTGCATTCTAAAAATATTTCTGGTTTAAATAATCTACAAAAGGCCGTAGAACGCGAAAAAAAAAACAATAAAAAAAATTCTCTTTTAGCCAAACTAAATTAAATATTAAAAATTAAATTCAAATTTTGTAAAAGTTAACCTGATTATACGGTAAAATCCTATACGAAGTTTAAAAAATAACTTCCGGCGAAATCCACGGATAATTTTCTGAAGCTTACCACTTTCTCATAAATTTAGGCCACCGTTAGAAACAAGAAAGAGGTTAACCGTTATCTTCCCAAATATCCCCATAAACTCTGCCTCTTACTATGTAACCGTCTACTTCGAGTGGCTCTGTTGCTTTGTACAGAGTGAACAATAGTGTAAAATAAGCACAGACAGGACGAATGGAAGCGACGAGAAGTTAAACACCTGAATGAATGCGTTTCTTAAACAACAAGTTGTCAACACTAGATATAGAGTTTGTCTCTCATGAGCGCCTGTTCACAAGAATTATATCAAGCACTATGCTACTTGTTTTCTTATCATGTGTCAGTCAGTTAAGTGCCATACGTGATACACGCTTGGGCGATCATGTCTCGAAAGAGACATGACTGACTGGGCAGAAGATTATCCCGCAGTAGGTTGCCATTGCTTTCTGCGGTAGACTGGTTGCCGACCAAGGCTATAGAACCCAATCTGTCCTGTTATTTAACCCATAACTGGAAGGAATAAACGGATTAATACCTTTCCCAAGGGTATTTGCGCGTACGTGAATACAATAGATTCAACTGGAATTCGAACTCGGCTCTCCGGTTTCTCGTTCCGAGTCGATATCCACTGTACCACAACGCATATCCTATCATGTGTATGTAAGTTAAAAATAAATTCATTTTCAACGCTATGCACTGAGCAGATGGTATTTAATTTTATTATTTCTTTTCCTTTTTAATATCTTTTAAATTTTGCAAAAATCTTTGAATTTTGCTTTTTTATAACATCATTTCGATGTCATTTGAATGTGCAATTCCTTAGGCATTGGTTTGATATGCTTTCCATTAATCTTACTGAATGTAGTACATAATATAAGTGGCTTACGGCCTGTCAAGTTGAATACACCGGTTCTTGCTCGATCACCGTAGTTGGGCCTGATCAGTAATTAGATGGGTGACCACTTGGGAATACCAGGTGCTGTAAGCGTATAGTGACGGATGTGCGTTGTGGTGCAGTGGATATCGGCCCAGAAAGAGAAATCGGTGAGCCGAGTTCAAATTTCAGTTGAATACCCTGCATTTACTTAAGCACTGGTACCCTTGGGAAAGGTATTAATCCATCCCTTCCCTCCAGTTATGGGTTAAATAACAAAGGTAGGACTTGTGGATCCTGCCCTTAAAAACAAATCCCAAACTTGTGGACCCTGCCCTTAAAAACAAATCCCAATGAATCTTGATACTCGAAAAGAAAAATGTATTACTAGACACAACACTTATATAAAAAAACAACAATAAATTATTGAAAGAAAAAGGTATTACCAGCAATAAATAAATAAATTTTAGTTGGCAATAAATGACCCGCCGAGGTTGATTTGACATATAACTTTAACTCTCTTATGTAGCCCCCTTGCATATCAGTGGCGGTACCGCCTTGCTTAGGGTGAAATGATCAAAGAAAATATATATATATAAGTATATTTTTATTTCCATTTATAGTTAGGATATTTATTTTCTAAAACTTTACAAGAAATGGTTTTTAGAAGCTAGTAACGTTTTTTTTTATTATTCAAAACAACATTAACTAAATTCTATGCAAATTATCTTTTAGCAAGAAAAGAATAAAAAATAAATATTTTTGTTTGTTTTGTGTCCATCATTTTTGTTAGATGAGATTTCGTTAGTTCAAAGCTAATTTGGTATCTTTGTGAAAATCCTGAAAAATCAGTTCTAAAAACAAAAACAACTCAGACAGAAAAAAAAGTTTTAAATGTGGCAATACAATAATTAAAACTTTATTTTGATTAAGAAGAGATCAATTATCATTTGAACAATTTCTGATAAAATAATTCTTATTAAAAAAAGATCTATCAAGATTTCGCAAAGTCAGAAGACTGGTCTAAAATTATCTACATTTCTGATCGATCTTTCATGAGAACTACTCCAAAATATGTTATTGGAATTGAAGAATATTAATAAAAAAAAAACCCACGTTTTTATCTGCAGAATGCAAGTCTTTTGGTAATCATGATCCTAAGATTCTTACCAGTAGAATCGGACATTTTGGCATTTGT
Source organism: Ascarosepion bandense (assembly GCA_037127315.1). NCBI lineage: Eukaryota > Metazoa > Mollusca > Cephalopoda > Sepiida > Sepiidae > Ascarosepion > Ascarosepion bandense. The sequence continues at coordinate 776,971 of JBBBDQ010002115.1, forward strand.
AATTTGGCATTAACTGTTGGACAGATATATATATATATATATATATATAGAGAGAGAGAGAGAGAGGGAGAGGCGGTTAAGAGGGTTTTGTCCTCCGAAATCATTTTGGCACGATACACTGTCGCAAAATCAAAACCTTTATTTCATGAGCAAAAATATCAATTTCCAGGTGAACCTATAGTGGGTTGCTTATCTATTCTTTTCTGTTAGTAATGGAGAGTCCGTTCTAGTGAAGGGTAGTTGTATACTGTTGCAGGTTAACGGAATTTGACTTTGTTGTAGATAGCCCACTATCATAAAATGATTACAAATAAAGAAAGGCAATTTGAGTATAAAATTAACATTTTATATATACACATATCAATTAATGTTTTTACAATTGAAGTAATACATGAAGTATAGGTACAACGGAGGTGAAAATGTTGATGGCAATAAAAAGCTGAAAGAGAATTAATGTTTAGGAATTTTGGAGCGTGTAAGTAAGGAATGTCTTTGATGTATTCGCTCCTTGGGTCAGTAAGTAGTTTTTGAGGTAGGAAAGAAGGAAAAAGTTACAGGAGGCGAGCGTAGTAGCCGCTTGACTTAGGTCAAGGGGATATTAATTACTCTCTTCTTCTCGAGTCGGTCTGCCTGGCGTTGGTTTCTTTCTGTATCCGCTTTTTATATCTTCTTTTTGGATCACAGCAGCTCATTTGGGATTTCACGCTTATATTTGGTTCTGGGCTTCTCATTGGCTGATAAATAAAATTCACGTGGGCTCGCGAACTGGAAATTTAATATATAATTAATTTTTAGTTTTCAACCGGAACATCTGCGCGGAGCCGGCGGCGCACGGACGACTTTTGGTCATTTGATTTTTGGTCGTGAAAGCGCAAACATCCGGTCCATCGCTTTTGCTCGGTATCACCACAAAACCAGTTTCTCATTAAAATCCACCAAATTCTGAGCCAATAACGTGAGGTGTACTTAATTTTCATTAAATGTCTGTCTATTTATAATTTAAAAAAATGTGCCAATTTCTACAGAAACAAAGAAAACATTTATTGCTGTTACTTTCAGTGCTAAACTATTTTGTCTGGAAAATGTCAGATTTTATCTCTGCCCTGATTCCCGTTAAGAAAGACATTTCCATGTATCGAAACCTATTATTACACATTTCAGTATTATTTATCGATTTTGTTACTGTTTCCTTCAGTTCTATACTTTTAAAAACTAAGAAAAAAAATCCTTGATTTGTCCAAATATTCAGCTCTAAGGCATTTTCTGAGATTGCCCAGTTTATTTTCTTTTCATTTTGGTAACACTTCTGATGTCGTTTGCATTATCATTTAGGCTTGACATTTTTTTGCTTCGTCTTAATATTTTATCGAATTTTTCAAAATTCTTTGAAATAATAGAAAATGGTCATTTATCTCCAGTCTTGATTGACTGGAAAAGTTTGACTACAAATATTTGACTAGAAATGAAAGATAACAGTTCCGTTACTTTCATGACATCATGAAATGAAAAAAAGGATGGCTACTGAAGAACGAGAAATATTTATTTTAATGCTTTACAACGAATTACATAACAATAATCTGAACGAAAAATTATTCAACACATGTAAGTCACATTTTGTAAATATTAAATGTATACAAAATTGCCCAAGGTATTTTTCTGAAAATTGTAAATTAAATCCACACGAGTGAAGTGTTTGTTTTCTCATAAAAAACACGTTTAGATTCTGCATATATATATATATATATATATATATATATATATATATATATAATCATTTCACCCCTAGTAAAGCAGAAATGCCACTGATGAGCTGGGGGCTACATAAATGTAAAAAGATTGTAAAGTGAAATGTTTGTTTTCTCATAAAAAACACGTTTAGATTTTGCATATATATATATATATATAATCATTTCACCCCGAGCAAGACAGAAATGCCACTGATGAGCTGGGGGCTACATAACTGTAAAAAGATTAATTAGAAAAGAGTGAGAAGTACAAACTAGTTAGAAAGGAGCAATAGAAAGCTGAGAATGCAGGTGCGATGACAAATACATAGGTGGAAAGAAAGGGAAGGATATGCGGGGGTGGGAAGAGAGCTAGCGTCCAGTGGTTAATAGATGAGTATTGACATTGCATTTAAATTTCTGGAGGTTGTAGCCGTCAGAAAAGCAAGAATATGGGAGCGAGTTCCACAGGTGGGAATTGCGAGAGAAGAAGCTGCAGGAGTAGAATTGTCGTCTGCATTTGGCCAACCTAACTGTGAATGGGTGGGACCCAGTTGCCAGTCTGGTTGCACGAGTAAACACCTGTTGAGGAGGCACCAGTGAATTAAGTTCGTCCGAGCAGAAGCCATGAAAGTATTTATAGAACAGACAAAGGGAGGCCACATTTCGACGGTGGGGAATTGGCTGCAGTCTAGCCGCCAGATCAGTACCTATCACATTACAGACTCTCCTTTGGAGCCTGTCGAGACCACTGAGGAGAACGGCAGGGGCGCCTGACCATAAATGGCAGCAGTACTATATATATATATATATATATATATATATATATATATATATATACACACACACAAAAAATCTCAAGCGAGCCAAAACCTACCGCGGTTTCACACTACGGATCGTCAGGGCCCTGTGAAACCGCGGTAGGTTTTGGCTCGCTTGAGATTTTTTGTGTGTCTTTGCTCTACTTTTGTATATCTTTTGTACTTTGTATCGAGCACTTTTTCTTGTGGTTGGTTCCGTTTGTTTTTTTTTTTCTTTACTGCGGAGTATTGAATGTTTTGTTCTTATTCCGCGGATTTCTTTTTTTTCTCCCCATTCATCCGACGCCTCAGTGCACCGGATTGTAACGGAATTAGGTTCTGTTTCTTAATGGTTTTTTTAAAGGTTTATCTTAGTATAAATTTACAACCTAAATACTTACAGTCTATTTAGTTATTATTTTGATTATGATTATATATATATATATATATATATATATATATATATATATATATATATACACACACATGTATGTATGTCTGTTGTGGAGTAGCTTTAGCACTGAAAGTTATAATCGTGCTATGTCGGTTGCTAATCAACTTAACGCACCGTAAATGTTAGGAACTTAGTAATCTACTGAAAGCTGACTCCTTAGTATTCGGCTAACTGCCGACTAATATAAAATGCCTTCGTCCAACTATGTCCAAACTGGAACTAACAGTTCTACTGAACTCCAATAAAACTCTAAAGAACTTTCTAGATCTTCTAACAACTACTAAGAACTTCACGAGTTAACTTCCTGTTAACTCTTATTAATATAGGTGAGGGAGTCCATTACCTGAGGAATAGGTCTGTTTCACCATGACATTATATATATATATATATATACAGTTTATTTATTTAAACATTATTTAAGTGGATAGTCACGACATTCTCTTGCCTTTTCTCTTTCTGCCCTGTTTTTTATACGATTAAACAGTATATTTATTTATATCAACCGGCCTTAATAATTGAGAAATGTTGTTAGAAAATATGTGTCCACCCGCAGGATTCGAACCTGCGTCCACTAGGTGTTTAAAAGCGTTATTTTGGGCCAGGTCTAACTGTGAGTCCTTCGTAACCGTTAGGTCAAAGACACATCAGATCAATTGACGGTATTTTCTCTTGTTTATTGTCTGTCTGTATGTCTGTCCCTGGTCAATATATCTCAAGACTCGCTGAATGGAGTCGGATGAAACTTTCAGGGATGATTGTTCTCATGACTGGCACAAACTAATCAGATTTGGGGTTCTTTTATATGAAATAAAATATTTAAGAAAATAAAAAAATCTCAAAAAGAGATGTTATGCAAAAAATAAAACACAAATGAACTTGGCAATATGCCCTACATAAAGAACTCCAAAATAGTTTTGCGCCAGTATTCCACCCAAATATGAAACCTTCGCTCGAAATCTCTCTTCGAGCAGAGAACGACTCAATTGGTGCTCGTTCTACTAACCGGGACTGACAATAGAAAGGCTCGGTTCCCGATCTCGCGTATGGAGGTCTGGGCAATTATTTTACCCTTGGCCTGTGTGTCCGCGCTCGAGTTATCCACGTTAAACCCGACCTTGTGTTACATTCAGTCTCAGTAGGGTGACTTTGTGTAAATACCCAGAGTTCCGAGAATAAGTTCTGAGAGAGTCATGATAGATTTCTGATAGAGTGTTCGTTGGAGTATTTTTGGTGTTAGTCGTGACATAATATTATAACCGTTAGGAGCGATTCATAACATCTCTATAAGCGGCGTCACGTCGAGAAAAAGTCTGCTCCAAGCCGGTCGTCAATAGGTGACAAGCCACATTTGATGTGCTAGAAATGGCATCAGGGCTGTAGTCGTTAGTCATAGTACCTGGATAAAAAGGTTAGTGCAAAAGAAATATTGTGTCGGAGACAGATGGAATCTTAAATCTCCAAAGGGAAATGTCTGGTCTATTACTTTGTCATGTAGGAAAGATATCCCAAGTGTTAATTTACTTACTGTATCATGACAGCACTCCACAAACCCCCCCCCCCCCAAAAAAAAACGCTTATATGTTTACATTAATTATAGATTTATAAAATATCCGATAAAAATTTTAAATTTCTAAATATTCAGTCTTAATTGAAGGTTTATTAAAATTGGTATTATAGACTAAACTATCGCCCGGTTCACACTCCACCCACGTCTATTGAACAGGTGAAGAGGCTCATCCCTTGTTTCCTGGTTAGGATGTGGTTTCCGGTTTTTCTCTTTTCCAAACTTTTCACTCTTTTTTTCTTATTTTTTTGTTTTTTTCAATTGGAGTAGATAGACTAAACTATCGCCCGGTTCACACTCCACCCACGTCTATTGAACAGGTGAAGAGGCTCATCCCTTGTTTCCTGGTTAGGATGTGGCTTCCGGTTTTTCTCTTTTCCAAACTTTTCACTCTTTTTTTCTAATTTTTTGTTTTTTTCAATTGGAGTAGATAGACTAAACTATCGCCCGGTTCACACTCCACCCACGTCTATTGAACAGGTGAAGAGGCTCATCCCTTGTTTCCTGGTTAGGATGTGATTTCCGGTTTTTCTCTTTTCCAATCTTTTCCTTCTCTTCTCACGTAGCCCCCTGCGCATCAGTGGCGATTTCGCCTTGCTTGGGGTGATATGATTAAAAAAAAAAAAGAAATTGTAGTTATCTACTGCTAAAGCCAGAGTTCTGGTGCTATATCTCAAAATTCTTTAGAAAATAAAAGGAAGGATCCTTACCAGCCATATCGACTTATATTTAGCCACTTTCACACATACGTGATGTGGCTTCTCTCTGTCTTTTCTACCAAAATTTTCATAGAAACTGCTCTGACGAGATTTTTCTCTGTTTCCCTGAGTACATGAATTCTTTGTGTTACTAGATTGGCATCTAGGTTCCCCCCTTTTACTGCTGAAATAGGTAAATGCAACCGTCTTTTTTACTCTAACAGTTCCTTTCCTTTAACCGCCCACTTGTGGAATTCCCTTCTGTTTACTTGCTTCCCTGATAACAATAA